>VZTJ01002051.1:123661-169544 GCA_013397795.1 Orthonyx spaldingii | reverse complement strand
GGGGGGGGGGAGTCATAAACCTCAGAGCAGCAAAGACTGCAGGCGGCTGTTTAGGGCAAAAAGTTTTGAGTATGAAGTTTTAATCAGTTTTGGAAAAATGACAAAAAAAAAAACTATTTGGAAATGAACTTCGGCGCTGTGATGCACAGGCATTTTCCCCTGTCTGCAAACACTGGCGCAGGGTCTGCGCTTAGTTCCCCGCAGCTGCAGCAGCAAAGCAGCAGCAGTCATTCCCAGATCTTCCCTGGGCTTGTGGCCTTCCCAACACTGCCTGTGCCCTGATCAGGACACGCTGGTCATTTAAAGAAGAGTCTCATCAAAAGAACTTTTGTTGTTGTTTGTGTTATCACTATTCCTCTTGCGGGTTTTGAGCACCCTAAAGTGTTTTTATGGAGGTGGTTTTTTAAATTCTTGATTCGTCAGAGGAGAGCAGGGTCTTGCTTCCATGCAACTCTGTATTGGTGCTACACGCGGGACATTTTCAAGACTACACGCATAACTTCAGTTTAGATACAAGCAAATAAATATTTGTGAGATTTGGTTTTGGGGATGTTTGTACAAGTATTTCTAGTAAGCCTGGATCTTGGCTTATGATCACATCTTTCTTCATGGCTTCATTTTGCTAAGCAGATTTTTTGTAAACACACCTCCAAAGTTCCTCCTGAAAAAGCCTTCAGGATGTCACTTTTATTTCGTTGTCTAGGCCTTTTTATCGTCTTTTACAGGAAGGGGTGCTAAGCAGCCTGTGAGAAAGGCCCTAAGCACAATATGAAAAGAGGTGTGGTTGTAAAAATTAAGTTTTTCTGTTGCTGATCGTGTGCTTTATGTGGTCAGCTAGACACACCCACAAACTCACCTTCATCTTAAGAAACTTTTTAAAAAAACAACTCTTGAGAGGTAAAAGGAAAAAGGAATGGGTGCTGATGACCAGTTCTGCACTCTGCTGGATGAGATTTGTTTGCACTAGGCATTTTTTACTGTGACTTTCCAGAATGTCAGACAACATCCTAAAAGCTTGATGTGTTTTATTGGTAGATTGTTTGTTGTAAAATATTTAACCAAATATTCCTGTCAAGATCCCAAGGACCGCTGTTCTCAGGATATAACACTGCTTCCTTTTTTTTCATGAAGCCTGTAAACACAGCTGTAAAACTCATGAAAGATCCTTCCCCAAAATTCAGGCTTCTCAGGGACTCTTATGGAGTAAGTGATGTGGGAAGCTATCGCAGCTATATGACCTGGGAAATTATTGTTAGGAGGAGAAAGGCCTTTTGGAAGGAGTTAATAGTTTACTGAAAACAAGTACTTGATAAGTCATTGAGTTTGTGTTGTTTGCCCACTCCAGGTGCTCGGCTGAACCAGGGGCCAGAACATCCAACATCGTGTTTTCTATTCGAAGTTCACTCACCAATTAGTTTCTCAAGCCTAACAAATAATTTTTGTACACTTTCTATGTCATTTCCTGTGAGAAAGTTTAGTGAATGAAAAACACCCTTTTATAGAGGAGAAATTAATGGCCACAATTAAGATATTTCTGAATGTTCAACACACGCACAACAAGGCATAAAATGTTTATGTTCAGTGTTGTTGTGGTATTTGACTTGCTGCCTGAGCACTGGCATTTTTTATATTCTAATGTCTTATTTCTTCCTATTTCGCTTCTGCAATTTAGTTATGAAGTCACCAAAGGGAACACATTTCAGCTGCTTCAAAATAATGTTTGTGAATTTTTCAGAGCAATTTTTGTGCAGCTTGATAAGCCAGAACGTCCAGGGAGGACATCAAATACATTTTCAAGAGTGATTTTGTACATCAAAAATGTAAGTCTTTTGGAAGGTAATGTGGTGGCAAAAAGAGAAAATCGAATTTCTTTGTTGCTTGGCTTGCATAAATTTGACCAAGAATTTCACCAAGACTAGCACAGGGAAGATGACCATGGTCATTTAAGCAAAAAGGGGGAAAATCAGGCTCAAATCCAGCCATGAAATGGGGCTAAAATTGTACAAATACCTCCCTTTTGTAACCATCTAGCTGCTCTCTTGGGAAAGAACAAGATGCCTTGTTTCCCCAGAAAATTGGTTAGGAAGATGAAATGGAGTGATGCTAAATTGTACCAGCCAAGGGCAGGACTTTGTGCTGGTGCAGGGTGACTCTGCTCTGACAGTTCTTCACTCCTGGTGCCCACCTCAATCACTTCTTAACTTTGTTACTTTTAATGTAATCCCCAAGAATTTGTCACATTCACCTGCAGCCAATCCTTCGTCTGCACTTTGCTGGAAGAGGGTAAGGACTCTAATTTAGTGTAACAGTGAAGCACATTGTTACATTTACATGGACATCTTGAGGATCTAGCCAGAGAAGTTTTCAGATCTGTAGGGAAGCAGATTTCCCATAAAGATCATGCTTTGGTTTTGCCAAAGGGGTAATTAAAGTATCCCAGGAAAGAAGTAAGACACCCTTTGGATTCTAGTTGCACAGGGAATTGCTTACACCACACAGCCCCATGCAGAGTCTTGCACATATGTTCTTAATGAGCACAGAAAAGAGAAAATAGGCCCACATGCCTTTGGGTTATGTAAGTTTTCCAAGAATGATGCCTTCTTGACCAGAACCAGGAAGAGAATGTTTCTGAGGTTCCTTAATTTCCTCCTATTCTTGATCTATGCAGTGGCTACTGCTGCCCTTGCCTCTGTCGTTTCACCTTGAGAAATGCACTATCTCGATGGACTCTTCAAATTTAACCCAGACTATAAAATTTGGCTCATTGAGAACAGCAACAGCTCTGTGTGACCAGTTACAAGTGATCAACGCAGCCTTCCCTGTCATGGGTTTGCAGGAAGCTCTTCATGATCAGGACAGAACTAACTCTGTCTCTGCAAATGCTTTCTTGAGGAAAAGTAGGGCTGGATCCAGCAATTTATTTAACTGTGTACGTATATCTGAGTATGTGAATAGTCTCAGTGGGACTGCTTGCATGATCAAAGTTAGACATGTGCTTAAGTACTTAGCTGAATTTGGTCCATAGCAAATAAATCTGAACTGATACTCAACAAGCAGGAAAACAAGCTAATTTGGAGTGGGGTTAATTTATGTCCAGTGGTATATTTGATTAACTGTAAAATGAACATTTCAAGAGGCTGGTTTCTTTTAAAATAGAGCTGCTGTCTGATATTCAGGGGAAACAAACAAACATCAGATTAAAATTTAAGTGCATTCTTCAAACTTTTTCTTCTTAGTTTTGTTTTTCTTTTCAGTTAATATTTATTTCTTGGAGTCTGAGGAGCAATAATTCCTGGTTGTTTCTCCTCTGTGTTTCCTAAGTCTTGCCTTGCCAGGCTTTGAGTGTGAGTGACGTGCTATGTTCAATATACAGAAAAATGCAATCTCTGTCTTCAAATGGTTGAAATTCAAAAGACAGATATTCTAAGATGGGAAATAGGTTCTATTTCTGTTTCACACAGCAGATTCTGGGTACTCACAGAGACTGCAGATTTCAAGGCTCGACTCTGTGGAAGAGATCCAAATGAGCTCAAAAAAGGATCCCAAACCAAATTCCTCCCCTTTCATTCTGACCTGGCCATGAATGTTAACTCACACTAACTAGGGAATTAGCCTTGAATAAGCAACCAGAGCAAATTTATTTTTGTTGTCAGTACCAGCAGTAACTCTCCCAGTTACAGGGCCAGCCTAAGCACAGTATGAATATATTCAGGGATAGTTACAGTTCTGGCAGGCAAGATACTCAGTATTCATGAGTGTGGCTCTTCTGTTTATTGCACAGGAATGGGAATTAGGTGAGCCTGGTTCTGTCTGTTCATCAACAAATGGCTTTTTTCCTCTGATTCTCCTTGATTAATAGAAAGTCATCTTCTTCCTTCAGAGATAGACCAGTTCACTCAAGTTAGAGGAACATGTTGAAGTCTAAAGCGGGGAAGGTTACAGAGGAGTGAAACGTTGCTAGCAGACCTGACCCTTGTGCCTTGGCCATAAGATTATAAGATTTGGATGAATACCTTTAAACGAGGTTTTAAAGGCCTGTTTAAATCAATAGTTATCTGGCATGGTCAACTGTAAACTGTAATTTTTGAAGAATTCTTCTCCAAGTTCTGTTTTCTGTAGATCACTGCACAAGAGTCTTGGCTTTCATTAGAGAAAAAAGTAAGTTTGTGGTAGCCATGGTTACAAAGAAAAGCAAGAAATATGTGAACCTTGACAATTCTAAAACCAAAATGCAAATAAGAGGAAATCTAAATGTCATATGATAAGGGGAGAGAAATTACCAATATCAGTCTTCAGACATTTAATTTGAACATAATGACAACAAAAATGCTCTGCCTGCTAAGTTTCTTGCAAGTACTTTGCATCACCTTTTTGCCAAGTCCTTAAAAGAAATACCAGTATAAGTCTCAAGCAATTTAGAAGAGAGAAAATGATGTACTATGGCTCTGAGAGAGTGAACAAATATCAGCTAAAACAAATTAATATCCTGATGGGGACTTGCATCTCTCTTGCCTGGAGGACCTAGATGGTGACAGAACCATTGCACCAGGCAAGGACTGAGAAACCATCTGAAGATCAAACTATCAAAAACGAGTCTCCTGTTGAAGAGTTGGCTCAGTATAGAAAAAAGCTCACACCTTAAAAGAAATCCAATGAGGGGGACAAAAACAGTTGACTTAACTATGAGGGAATGACAAGAAGAAGATTTCAGTTTAGGAACCTGGAAATGTGCCCTTGAAACAGGTGTAATATTTAATGCAGGAGTTAATTTGCTGGGTGCCTGGAAATCTGTGCCCTTCTGTGATCAAGGACATTTAGACAAGAATATTCTTTTCTATTACACAGAAAAGTTGTAAAACTTTTGTAATTCCAATGTTTCTTTGGGTTGGGTGTTTTGGTTTTGTTTTTCCTGTAAAACATAGAGGAATCCTCTCTCTCTCTCTTCAGGTGTGATACAAAACTTTAGAATACTAGGATATCCTTCCATGGAGTTCAAAAACCAGGAATATTTAAAGGGCCTGGCATGGTACTGTTGCTTTTGATTTAGGACAATTATCATTTCCAGTGTAAGATATGGCTCATCAGCAATATATTTAAATATATTTGTAACTATATTCACTTTTGGTTTATAAATCAGAGTTTTGTTATTATTCTTCTGTAAAGCTGGCAGAAGTGTGCCAAAAGACATGCCTACTTTTCTGTTATGCACAGATTTTCATCATGCACGTAAAAAGAAACACCAAACCCCTTCCATATTTTGCCCTTGTCAATAAATTCTAGACCCTCTATTTTTTCCTGCTGCACAGTATTTCATCTCCATTGAAAATGATAGGAATTACCTGTCCCCTGAAGCAGCAAAATCAAGACTAATATACTTTAAAATACAAAGAGTGCAGAATTTCAAAAACACCTCAATAGTTCCCAAGCTTAAGCCCCATTTCCATAAGTAAGTTAGGGCCAGGTCTCCAAAGCTTTTGGAAAATGCAAATACATGCCTAGAGGGCTTTCGAAACACACATTAAAATGAAGGAGGAAAAAAACCCATTGCAGAATAAAGTATTGCTGCTGAGGTTTCCATCTTAAAAAGTTTGCATGGGAAAAAGAGTTTTTTACTTCTCAGGGATTTTTGGAAAAGCTTGGGAATAAACACTAATGCTTCACTGCACCTCCAGAAACTTTGTAATAGAAGTTTTAGGCTCTCATAGCAAATCTGTTGCAGCCAAAATTGGTGCTTTGCTTTGCAAGGTCTGTATTTAACATGAGTACAGTGGATTCATTTCTTTGTCCAGAACAGTTTCCCTGTTGTTTTGTAAAGTCTTTTTCTCGGTCTCACTCCTTGCTTTTGTGGCAGGTTGAGAAACATGAGAGGGCAAGATACCCTCTTTCAACAAAAAAACTAATTTCCTGATCCTTATGACCTGAGCAAGCCAAGCTTCCCCACGGAGAAACAAATTGGATGACTGTTTTAGGATAATTGGGTAGTCCTATGCCTTACAAGTAAGTTATTGGAAATCAGAGCTGTGAACAGTTCTTTCCTGGCTTTACCTGTTGTTGCCCCTCATCGAGCCCTTTGTTTTTGAGAGGTTTCGTTTAGTCTATTTAAAATTGAAAAGGAGCAAAGAAATTGGCAAAGCCAGGTTTGTGAGTAAGTTTCAGATATTGACATTATCAATTGGTTGTTATTGGGATTAAAATGTTCTTCCTGCAACTTTCCATGTCCCTTCTCTTCCTTTTACATGATGTCTTTTTTTTTTAAGGTCAAAATCTTCAAAAGTCTTGTAAGCCTGTGTGATACTGCATCCACAACCACATATTTATTTACAGGCCTATGCATATCCTTGCTGGATTAGGGTTTTCTGTATTAAACTTCAACAGTCATGTGTCTTGGCTTCTCATATCTTGGGAGCAGAGAGTTCACTTCTGAACCAAGGTGGGAGATTCTCAGTATTGGTTTGTGCCTCGTGTTCTTGCCCCAGCCACAGGTCCTGCAAATTGGTTGTGTAACACCCTGATTCCTCATCCTCCTTGGGGCACCCTGCTCTGGGAGCACTGACGGACCTGAACAGTCATGGCAGTGGGGTCACAACCAGGTTGTACCTTCACACAACCCACACCTGGGCTGATGTTTGCTGGCCCAGGAGAGAACAGAGATTGGCATCCCTTCCCACCAGCTGCTTTCTGCACAGCCAACACTCAGTCTCACAGGGGCATAAGGACGGTGCCTTTTCCAGCATCCTGACACAAGGGAGAGCCTCCCCCTCAGCCTTGGGTGTGGATATGCCCTCGGGAACAACTGAAGCATGGTGCAGGGATACCCAAGCCAGTCCTGGATAGCTGGAACAGTGGTGGTGTAAGCTCAGGCCCAACCTTGGATCAGGGCAGGCTGATTTCCTTTTCTGGGACATAATCCGAACACAATGTACACTCTTCTGTACCAGGGAAGTATTTTAGGGCAGTTATTTATTTATTTGTTTGTTTGTTTGTTTGTTTGTTTATTACATCTCTTCTGCTGAGTACCAAGCCCAATCTGGCCCAGACAGTTCCCTTTTTACAGCGCCCCATCTTTTGTAACTGGGAAGGAGCTGCAGAAGGATATCAGAATGGGGGTTGTTGCTACTCATATTCCGTCCTGGTGATGGTGGTTATCTAAGGTCCCTTTGTGGGAAGGAAAGGGGAAAAGTCATCTTACAGAGCACACAGAGCCCCTTGAGCATTCCTACAAGGAGCAGAGTTCTGCTGGGAGGGAACTTTGTTTCTGAGGCTGTCTGCTGGTGGTTGAAGGCAAGTGGCACCTTCTGCTGGTTGTAACTCCACGAGGGAGCTCTGATCTACAATAATCTGTTAGTGCCCAAGAGAAAATGTCATGCTCATAGGTGAAAATATAACTGCAAAACCTCTGAAAATGTCTGTGCTTATAACTATAATGCCTGGAGAAGGGCAATTTTTATTTTGGGTCCAGGGCAACGTTCTCAGCCTTGCTTCAAAAAGACATACAATGATTTGTACTAAACGAGGATCTGGTCTTTAATTTTGTATACCAAGTAAAAATGAGCACTGGTTTCCATTTTTTCCCCCACAGCTCCTGAAGCACAACCCTCCAGTGAACAGAATGATGAATATTCCAATGTTCTGAACCTGATGGATTTTAATTTCTTATTAGAGGAAGCAGAGGAAGAGAGAAAGTAATACCTTTCGAGAGAATGGCTCTGTTTGTTTTTTTAAGTACCTACATTTGCCTGATAGTCTGCTAGGTAAGTGAATTTCCTTGAAATCTGATTATTGATGTACCAGTTTTTTATTATTATATCTTTTATGTCAGACAGCCCACCAGCACAATTCCTTAAAAGAGAATGAAAGTGGTGTAAAAACGGCATAAGGGCTTGTCCTAGGTTGCAATATATTCTATTACCATCTCCACAAGCTGTTAAAATAGGTGGGGCACTGTTCGTTATCTCCTGTCATGACTCACCCCGATAACTCCCTCCGGGTGTTATCTCTGTTAATGGGCTGTCAAGAACCCACCTCATGACTCACTGGAATTACCTCATCCCATTGCTCCGCCCAGGGGAGATGCTCCGCCCAGGGGAGAGGAGCCAAGCATTCCCGACTGAATATAACCTGGGCCTTGGAACTGCAAAAGTCAGCCCTGCCTACTGGATTCCCAGAGGACAAGGGCTACCACTGGACCTCCAGGTGGAGACCAGACCCTTCTACAGGATCACTGCTTCAACTGAACCACTTCACTTGGATTCCTACCACCACCCTGACTAACAGGCTGTCAGGTTGTATCCTGACTCTGTCAGTTTTTTTCTTGTATTATTGCATTTATTTTAATTTTCCTATTAAATTATAATTCTGACTTGCAGTCTCCCACTGGTTTGTTTTCAAACTAGTACAGGGCTGTAATGCTGAATGGAAGGAAAAATATTAGTATCAAATATAGTTGGTCAAAACCCAGCAAATTTGTTAAATTAGTGATGTTTTTCTGAGGAACTCAGCTGTAAAAGGGATCTGTCAACATGACACGGTAGAAATCTCCAACACAAAGACATCATTTAATTAGTTCACTAAAACTTTCTATGTAAATGTGGGCATGGGAGGTGTAAGTGATGCAGGCACAGCTCTCTGACACTGACTGGATGTACTTTTCTTCCCTGCTGTAAAATCACAGCTCTAAGCTGCTTTCAAGGGTCTGCTCGGTAAGAAAAGGCAAGCAGGAAAGCTGAAAACATGCAGTAAATTGATTTAGGCCAATTTTTATTCTTTCAAGCAATAACAAGTAATCTCTTTGTTTTTCTGACCTGTCCCTGACTTCTGCTGTTTGTTTGCTTTTTCATGTCACTGGGTTTGTGTCATGCCTAAATGAAGAAATGGACTGATCTTTTGTTCCTGGTCAGTTTTGTTTTCTATGACCTCTGTGTGCAAACGGCAGAGGTGTGAGGTTTGAAATGCTAAGGGAAACTGAAAAACAGGTCTTAAATAAGACTGTCTTTTTAGGTATTGTAGCAGAAGACAGTTTCTCAACTAATTACCCAGCCTTTCAGCCAAAGACAGGAACAAAGGAAGAGCTAAGCTGCTATAAGATAATCATTCTGTTTATCAGTGCTCTACAAACACCACTTGTAAAGTAATGATAAGCCCTTTGCACTCAGATAATGCAGCTGATCCAGGCATATCTCAGAGTTGCTGTGCAGATCTCCCAATTCAAAAGAGGCTCTTGCCTACATTCAGGTGAGAAATGGTGTTCCAGATGGTCCAGTGCATATTTTAGAGGCTGGCAGTGAAATCAGAGGCATTTGGGGCAAGCAAGAATAGCTCCTGTGGACTGAAAAATGAGAGAGAGTCATAACAGGACATTGTTACTTGGAACACATAGAGAGGGACAGGACTGTAAGGAAAATTTGGTTTAGACAGAATATTGTTTCTTAGAAGTGAGAGGGTTAAGAAGATGATGCTGTTAGGTTTTTGCCAGTTAAACCCTGCTGTGAAGCTGCTTTTGTTTTCTTTCATCATCATTTCTTTTTGTTTTTCTTTCATCTGAAGGCACCCTTACTAAAACAATGTTCCCATCCCTTTTGGGGAAAGTTTGCCAAAGTCATGCACCTCTTTATACCTTGCACTTTGTGAATATTTCATCTTTCATAAGCTGTGCCAAAGACTCTCATCATGAAAACAATGATCTCAGTAATTCTGGGTTAAATGAGGGGTGTTTTTCTCTTTTCCAGTATAAATATCAGAGTAATAATAACCTTGAAAAAGATTACAAAACCAAACACTGCTTTGAAAAATCAATACTTTATTTCAGAAGTGCTACGATGAAGCATCTGGAATGATTTTGATTTTTTTTTAAACACATCTCTTCCCCATCTTATGCAAGCAATTTGTAGATAGCCACAAGACTCAGTGCCCTCAAGACTAGCCTGGTGTCTCTTCCATGAAAAAAAAAAAATGGAGTTTTCAGACGAGTCTCGTTTAATGTGTGGTACTATGAACCTCCACTGAGGGAGAGCATGTCTCAGATCTGAGTAAGTATTCCTTTTTAATTTGTTTTCTCATGGTCAGTATTTGCTTTCCAAGTGGGTGAAAGAGTGCTGGTGCTGATCATCCCCTGGGAGTTGCCTGCCCAGATAGACTGCAGCCAAAGGGGATGTTCAGGGGCAGGGCTGTAGTCACTGTGGGTGTCCTGTGGGTCATTCCCCTGATCCTTGGCCCCTTGGAGCAGGTACAGCCCGCAGGGGGATTGTACGAGGACAAAGAGCTGTGCCTGGCACGGGCCCAAAAAAGAGAAGCGGTCAGGGACCTGCGGTGTAAATATGTGAGAGAAAAGCCAAGGGGATGAGGGATGTGAAGGGGTGGCCTCTACTTAGAGTCCCCTGCTCAACGTGTGACACTGATAGGTCTTTTCTGAGGCTCTGTGTGATTATCACATTGGTCTTCAGGAAATTAATGGGCCAGTTTCACGTTCTCTACTCTTTCTTCAGGGCTTGGCAGAGCCCAAGCCCACGTGATTTGCTTGGTTACATGGCAGGCTAATGCAGGCCATCACCTGGGAATGTGATGGAAATGGTTTTCACTCCATATCGTGTGAGAAAACTCCTGGAGTGTCAGCAAAACTCTGTGCTTCCTGCCAAGAGAATATATGTTTCCACCTTCCTAATCTGTGCAGACACAGAAATCCCCCAGACCAGCCTTAGTTTTCTAAGCTGTTGAGAGAAAATCCCTGCTTTCCTCTGGCACTGGGAAAGTCTGCAGCTACAATCAGGTGCCCTTGGCATCTGCCTTGGACCTGCACACTCTGTGCCCTTCCCTCTGTGCCACTGGAGAAATCCCTCTGTGCAACAGCCACACCACAGCGTGAGTGTCAGACAGCTCCAGCCAAATCCGTTCTGACTCGAGCCTCCAAAGAGAACTCCGCACATCTGTAATGTATTTATGACTCTGCTTGCTCTTTTGTCCTCCCTGTGGTCTCTTTTAATGAAGGGTATGAAAAATTAAACTCCCTCATAGGCTCCAGTGAACTAAGCAGATGTAGTGAGTGAATGCTGTGTTCCTGAAGCACCATTCTGCCAGTTACTGGTTGACAAATTTATGTGGGTACACGGAATGGGACCTGTAATGAGCTTCCTGTGCAGTCAGGGCCAAACTGTGCCAGGAGCAGAACTCATGTGAGCCCCACGCAGGGACTGAGGGCAGTTTTATGTCCCTGAAATGGGTAGTGCTGTTTGTGCAGCAGTAAGTGAGTTTACAGTACGTAACTCCAGAATTACATTTTTTTAATTATGCAGCAGCCAAATAGCCCAGAGAGGGGATGTGGACCCAAGCACCCCTGATGGTGTATGGAGCAATGAAAGGGGAAGGTTGTAACTGTTGTTCTCTGTGTCTTTAAAAAATGTGAATCTCCCACAAGCTGGAGGCAGCCTGTTCAGTCATTTCAAGGTGGATATAACTAATACACTGTGCAATTTACATAAGACTTATCTCTGGCTGAATTATTTTAAAAGGATACCATCAGTTTAAAGATTACTTTTCCCTGGGTCATTAAAGTTAGGCACATACTAATTTATTAAAGGGTAATATATTATACCTAAGAAGTGATAGTATCTGCCAGAAATTCTGAGGAGGCTGTAGAGGTCCTGCTGTGATGAGCCAAGCTGATAACAGCACACGGTGAGACAGCTGCGATAGTGGAGCCGCCTGCTCCTCACGGACCGGGGGGTGCAATGCAGCAGCAATAATCCTTCGGGAAGGTGGCGTGGAGAGACACAGCAGTGGAGCCTGTGGCAGGAAAAAAGGAAACACATCAAACCTTATTTGCCAGGCAATGCTGCAACACATCACAGGAGCGGCCCTAACGCCGCTTAGCATGTGCCAAGTGCTGTCCAGCCATGTACAAATAAAAAGCTCCTCTGCGGAAGAGCTTTCACAACCACAAAATTGTGCAAAAAGCCTGGGTGGATGCCCCATCAAGCAACCGGCCTGCCAGGAGATCTGTGGAAGGTTAGCGATGTAAATAACCCTTTCCTCAGTTATCTCTCCGTAGATGTTTGCAGTTGAAATGACCCCGTGGGGATGCAAAGGTGCCCAGATCAAAGAGCGTATGGTGGAGGGAGCCTGGTGATGTTCCCAGCCCATGTGATATCAGCAAGAAAAATGTGTGAGCAGCAATTTCAGAAGTCAAACCTGAAGGCTACACAAACTCCATCAGTGAATGGATGAAGCCACTGTGGCTAAAAACTTGGCTGGGGAGAGAGATGCTTCAGTGTAACTAGCACTGGAGGAGTAACACACCAGGAAGCACCAGCATCAGCAAAGGGGCAAGGTGGCAGATGTGAACTGGAGGAAGTCTGATCCCTCAGCCTCACCCAGCACGCTGGGATTATCCCTGCAGGTCACTGAGAAGCTCAGAGTAGAGCTGTTCGCTAGAAAGAGGAGGGTGGGCGAAGTCTCAGTGGGATTCAAAGCTGAATTGCAGAGGTTGCTGCAGCAAACCTGGATGGAAAACCCATGTCTAAGAGTGGGGAGGGAAGAGCAAAGGCAGCGTGAGAGGCCCTGGAAGTTGTTCTGGGCTGGGACTTGGCATGTGTGTCAGCAGGATTGTGTAAGCAGGGAAGCTCCTGCCAGTGCCTGGCTCGGGGCTGGGGCTGGGAGTGGAGGCTGGCAGGGGCGCAGGGACGGCATTGCCGTGCAGGATGAGTTTCTCTCATGGACAGGAAATGTGCACAGTGATTTCCCTTGTGTGAATGCCAAACTAGGCTACAGGGGCAGGGAAGAGGGAAGGAGTGTAAAACTCCTATGCTTGATGCTGAAATAATTCTGTTAATTATTACAATTCTAAGCCAGTCCCAGGATTTAAGAATAACACCCTCAAAGCTCAGCATTAAGTGCCCTACCTGATGTCTCCTGTTTTGAGACCACAAATCATTTCCAGATCTTTGGCTCCTAACAGCCACCATCAGCACAAACCTTTTCCCCAAACATTCTCTGTTTTTAACCCATGAGAGGGCCTGGGAAACTCAAATGTGATCTGCTTTGCCATAAATTGAAGGAGGCATCACTGAGAACTGAGGGTTGGAATGCCATGGGGCAGGAAAGGCTTGTTCCAGAGGCCAGAGCAAAGGCATTTTCATGCCAGACCTACTCTAGGCTCCATCATCCCACACCACAGGGACACACAGCCTCCTCCTGCCCTGCCCAGGAGCAGCAGCAGGCAGGCAGGACTTGGGCAGCTCGCCCAGGAACACAGTGACAGACCCTGACTCAGAGCATGAACAACGTTGCTCCTTCCTGTGGATGTTTCCTTGAAAGGAGTGACTTAGCCTTAAGCAAAATTGGAACATCACAAAACCGTTGGAATTCAGGAATCACTTGTTTTCCTTTTGCACAGTTTCAAGTTTTTTCTTTTCTAAGGATGAGCCTTATTGCTCCTCATGCTCATCTTCTGGTGTTGAGCAACTTTTAATTTGAGAAAGACACACAGAAAAGTTAATGCACATAATTTCTGAATTGTAAGACAGCTTTTAAAGGAACTGAATGTGGTTTTTTCAGTATTGCTGTCAATAAATCTTTGGGGGTTTGAAATGGAAATCTCTTTTCTAATTTTTTAAAAAACCTGCCTCCACTGTGAAGTTTTGATCTGAGCACAGAATCTGAATTGCGTGTTGGGCACTGACTTGAGATGGATTTGTGGCATAAGCAAGGAACTTCACCTCTTCCCTAGTTTTCCTATTTGAACTATTGTTTTTCTTCCAGCAGAGCTTTATAAACATCCAAGCAAAAAAGAACTTGGAGAAATGTGCTGTTATACAACTGCTAATCATTACTATTCTTCTATTGTATTTGGTGACGTAAGAAAGCCCCAGCCAGATGCCTTGAGATCTGAGGAAATATCTGCAAGGCATCTTTGTGGCAACACATGGGTGCAGATTCCATTCATCATTTCCTTGACAGTTGAACTAACTAGTCCCAAGCCAAAAAAGATCCCTGAAATTCCTCCCAGAAATATTAGCTGAAGGACAGGAGCAAGGCACTATAAAAGCTCAGGCAGCCCACGTGGAAATGCCAAGGCTCAGGGACTGTCAGGAAAGGGGCTGCAGAATATAATGAAAAAATGCTGCCTTGCTATACATAGGCCTAAATTCTATACACAGGGATTTACACCTTCACTGGACACACACACACACACACAAAAAAAAAAAAAAAAAGGGAAAAAGGGAAAAAAAATCAGAGCTCTGCACATTGTACACAGTTGGAACCATTCATCCAGAAACTCTGGTTTGAACTTTCCAAAGTACCTGTGGGATTTAGAACAAATCCCAGTTAACTTCAGTAGAACTGGGGCCCTCACACACTTGAATAATTGAAAGCTCCAGTCAGAATTACCAGAAACATGTTTTTCAACCTTTTACAATTTACAGCACCTTAAAACCTTTTTCAGTTTCTTCAGTAGAAGTGTCAGTTCCTGCATAGTGATTTAATACTGCAGAAAATAGGTTTGTTTTTCTTAGGTACCCTCTCCAGACCCCTTAAAAACACTCTATGAACATACAGATTGCAGGTTAAAAACTGTAACTTTGACATATCTCAAAATATTGTTTTCTCTAGAGCCCTTTGTCCTGGTGTCACTCAAACAATTATACATAAGTCAGTGTCTAGTTCTTGTGTTTAGATAAAGCTGAAAAGCATCAACTTTAAATGTTTAGTATTTAAATTTTTTTTGAGTGCCAATTGCTTTATTTTTTGGAGCTCTAGCTTACAACTTTTGAATGTTTGGTGTTGGTAATGATGTATTCCTGATATTACACACCTCATGTTATTCCTCGATGCATTATATAAGTCCAATGTTAAAACCAGAATTTTATATTGCCATATGGGGGGAGGAGACACTCTTCACATTTGTTTCATGCTGAATATCTAGGAAAACCTGGGGAAGCAATCTGTCCAGGACCATCAGAACATGACATTATTACATTACAGAGTGACATGCAAATTGAGGTGTGGATCTATGCTGTCTTCTGGGATATCATAGAAAACCTGAACTCTACTCTGTATTGAAGCCTACAAGAATGAAAGCCTGAGGAGAGCACAGAAAGCCAGGACCAGCACATCAAACACAGCTTTAAAGGCTGTATTCCTCTTGGCACCAGAAGGAACCACGGCCATGAGTGATTTGCTCTGTGTTTATGGCTTTTACCTTGGTGTGTTGTTTGTCTGCTACTGAACTTCTTGACTCACTAATCATCTGTTCAGAGGAGCTTTCTGAGCTGTGACTGGGGAGGAGATGGATGCGTCCAGTTCTGGAATTATGCAGTGAAATGCTACTCTGCATATTTGTCGTGGGTTGACCCTGGCTAGGTGCCAGGTGCCCACTCAGTCACTCTATCCCTCCCTTTCCCACCGAGGCAGGGGAGAGAATAATATGGAGGGAAAAACTAGTAGGGTGAGATAAGGCAGTTTATTACAGCAAAGAAGAAGAAGCAAGCAAAAGTCTGCGCGCGCAAGAGCTAAAGAGGGAAAAACAATCAATCTCTACTTCCCATCAGCAGCGATGTTCGGACACTTCCTGGGAAGCAGGGCCTCAGCACGCGTAATGGTTCTTCCGGGAGGCACACAGTGAAGACTCCATGAATACCCCCCCTTCCTCCTCTCTTCCTCAGCTTTTATATCTGAGCTGACGTCATATGGTATGGAATATCCCTTTGGCTGATTTGGGTCAGCCGGCCTGCTTGTGTCCCCTCCCAGGATCTCGCCCACCCCCATCCCCTTTGGTGGGGGAAGGAATGTCAGAGGGACAGCACTGCTTGGCAGTAGCCAAAACACTGGTCTGTTATCAACACCAGCTACCAATGCAAAGCACAGCACTGTAAGGGCTGTGAGCTTTACCTCAGTCAGACCCAATACAGTATTATAGCTGCAGCACGATATATTGGTCTATAAAGCACAGCGCGGGAAAGGCTTGGGGCAGGCAAGGGGCTGCTGAGAAAAATGGTAAGGACAGACTTGGTGAGCTGTGTGATGAAGGGAGGCAGTGCAGGGAAAAGGTGCTAGCCTTGGTGAGGCTGGCAGGTAATGGGAGATGATGGAGGAAAGGATTTGGGGTGAAAGATCCTTGCTTGATGTGGTCGTAAGAGGAATAGTCACTGCAGGATTGTAAAGAGCAGCAGATGGAAGTGGTGATGAGCTGTGCGATGCAAAGAGACAGAACACCACAACAATCCCTTCCAAGTTGCAGGATATCCCAGCTGGATACAATAAGAACTGAAAATCACAGGCCAAGAGTTGTCCCTGCACCACGGCCAGCCTGACCACAACAGGGGTACGGTCACCATCCCTGCACACTGCACTCATGCCTGAGTCCTAGGCATTTTAAGAACTTGGGAAAGCAGCAAGGCCCTTTCTGACACAGAGTGATGTGTAGGGGATGGGAAACAAGTGAGGGGCAGTGTTTAAGTGTTTAATTAAACTACATCCAGCCTGAAGGCAGTACTCAAAAGAACTCGAGGTTCTTCTGTGTGTCAGGTCAGATTTCTCCCTCAGCCCTAAACTCACCAAGGACTGACCTGAAGAATCTGACCTCACTGTTTGTCTAAAGGTTTGGGTCACTGTTTTTTGTTTGGTTTGATGTCTGGTTTGGTGGGCAAAAAGAGAAGCCTACAGATACATTTTGGCATTGGAAAGGAATTGTTCATTGTTGCAGTTTGAAAAAAACTTTTCTCCAAGATTAAATATCTGACAATGTTAATAATATGAAACAGAGACTTTCAATTCTGAATCGCAGGTTAAAATCAACTCCAAATGAGGAAGAATCCAACATTGCTCCTTCTTGGAAAATGCTTGGTAGCCTGTATGAAGTTAGCTTGGCTTGCTCAGGTAAGGTCTGCCCTTTGATTTTCACCAGTTTGGTCAGTTTTGAAGGTGATGGGCTTGTTGTGGTCCACAGCTGTGCTGAGACGTTTGCAGCTGAAATGTAGCAGTGTGAGCAGAACTGCAGGAACCTGAGCACTTGTTTCATCTGTTCCTTTGTTTCAGTGGCTGGTCCCACAGCTTAGCTCAAACGGCCTTTCATGGCTGCTAAATGAAGGGAAATCTTGGAAACATGCAGCCAACATGGCAGATTTGGGGTCCAATTTGCTTTTAAACTTTTGGGAATTGGTAATAGGGTGGTATGGGATAACAGTGTGACTGAGCATTAGCATTAAACAAAACACTAAAACATCATTTCTACTCTGAAAAGACAGTTTTTTTAAGGGCAGGAAAAGCTGCACAGTCACTGAAACCTTTATCTGGTCCCTTGTACTCTGAGCCACTCTGAACATGTCTTTACTTCCATGACCTTGTACTTTTTTTGCTGTAGAAAAGCAATGGCCTCATTAAATAAACCTGACCAAACTGGTCCCTATTGCACACCCCTTGTCTGTGTGCTGAGGGTCACAAGGATGGAAATAAAAATCCATTACTCTTGTGATCCTTGTGATATGCATAAGGAACATGAAGCAAGATTATCTATATTGAGAACTGCTTTATTCTGAGTTTCAGGTACCTGTTTTTACACTGGAGGAGATTAGCATCTCCTCTGCCCCTCCAAACCTTGCTAACAGAACAGCAGCAGCAGCAGAGTGATCCCCTCCTCCTGCTGAAGCAATTTTGCTCTTTGGGCTTATGGAATGCCGACAATGACTGTGAACTTGCCACTGGCGAGGCAGGACACACTTTGGAGCGGGTATTTGCTGACAACCGAAAAGGCGTGGACCCCTGATTTGCTCTCCAGGCTCCAGAGAGGGAGGCGTTCAAGTGACCACAAGTTTCTGCCTGCCTTTTCGAAGCATGGTCTTTCCAGCTTCCCCATCTCACTGTTGGGATGTTACTCAGCCAAATGTTGTCTGGGGGCTCCCCCATCACTTTGGGTGGGTTTTGCAAACCCCAGGGAGGTCCCAGAGGCCACATGCTGATCCCCTTGTCATGCCCAGCTCCCCTCTCCCCACCCCAAGCACCCAGTGCAACCTGTGGAAACCTCAGGTCCCTGTTCCCTGCCTCAGGTATTGTCTCACAACCTAATCTCTTGTTCCTTCACTTGCTTCTCACTCTGCTGTACAGTTCTGGTATCTTCTTTCTTCATGTGGTTCAGGAGGAGAGAAAGAAATCCTGGGAAAGCAGGAGGGAAGGAGTGTTTGCACTTTGCTTTGGTGTCCCATCCATGGGCTAGAGGATCAGGAATCACAGAATCATAGAATGGTTTGGGTTGGAAGGGGATTTTAAAATCATCTTGTTCCAACCCCCTGCCTTCTATCCCTTGGACCTACCTCTGACTGCTGGTACAGAGCTCATCCAGTCCCTTTCTGTGAGATTAGTGAGGTGTGTGAAGGGGCCTGATAAGAGAGAGAAGTGACACTGAGGGGGCTGAGACAACTCGGCCAGGAGGAGCCAGGCAGGGACCTTCCTATTCTCTTATCCTGGAGCCCCTCGACAAACTCAGCTGGTCAGAGGGATGTGGTCTCTGGATCTGCTCAAATGGTACCTGCAGTTTTTCAAAGCCTCCTAACATTGTTAAATTGGGGCAGGCGTTCACAAAGGCAAATTTCATGTTCCTTTTTCAACAGCTAAGGGCGTTAAAGCCTCTCTGGAAAAGATTACCGGAGTATTTTGACAAGGCAAAATACAACCTAGCCTTGGTCTTAGAGATAAGAGAAACTTCTGGCTAAGATTTTCCCATGTAGTTCGGGTTTAGGTAAATATTCAGCATGGAAATTTTAGCTAAAATGTCTAATGTTTGGTAAATGTACTTGAATAATCTTAACAACAGAGCTGTCAGCCCCGCCTACAAGAAGTGGCTTGTACCCTTTTGGCAGAAAGATCTAGGATTGAATGGGTATAAGGCAAAGCTGGGAAAATAATGTTGTTAACTATTTCCCAATGAGTCATCAACATATTTTTAAAAACTTTGAAATAACAACGGTTTTTTAGAACACATGAGATGCTTTTCTTCAGAAAGCAGCGTTATAATGAGGGAGGAGTGAAAATGCATGTGCTTTTCATCTGCAGGGAACACAAGGAGACTACATAATGTAAAGCAGCTCTTAAAAGAGATAAATAAGCATGTTAAAGAAAAATAGTAGAAGAATAAATGTGGAGAAAAACGTTTCAAGTGCACACTGAAATGCTTTCATACCATCTGCAGTATATGAGCCAGGCAGAGGAAACTGCTCCCAGAGTCACAGCAGGGCTGATAGATCGGCTCGCACACCCGGGACTGATAAACAGGTTTTGTGCAAATCTTTTTCAGACCGTTTCCCTTTTCTTCTGATAAATATTTAAAAAGAGATTTGTCTCAGCAAGATGACTTTAGTATGAGAAAGTGAAAAGAGTGGGGAGTTTAATATTAATGGATCTGAAAGAGTTTTACGAACTTTTTGGTTTGTTTTGGTTTTACTTCATTTTATACAGTGGGCAACTGGTATCACTTACAAACTCCCAGAGAGTCTTTGCTGCTGGTGCTGTGGTTACAAACCACTCACAGGCAGAAGTCTAAACGACTTCTGGTACCTTTCTGATCTTCCAGTTTGCCTCTTTTTCTCCTACAGCCTCTGCCTGCCTTCAGAGCCCCGGAAAGACGATAGCCCTGGCCCCACCCTGCTGGTGGAAAGTTCCTGGAAACCATCAATCAGAAGAAGTTGCCTTTAGCAACCAACAACAAATCTGCCCGAGTTCACCTCGGGGATGGAGAGTACGTGGTTATTACTGCATTGGTATTGAGCTGAGAATTCCTGGCATCGGGAAGACTTAACCTGTAGGAGCTTACAGAGGGCGAGTATTAAGTAATGTCTGCAGGATGTGGTGGGAGTCTCCTCCAACCTGGCTGCTCCCCAGTCACTGTCATTGAGAGCAGGAAGCAATCCTGAGCCAGTTTGGAAAATAAGGACCATAAGGTGTCTGTCTCAGTTGCTAAAAACACCATCAGGCAGCTTTGCAGTCCTCAGCAAGGCTTGAAAAATCTGCATGGATGGAAATGTCCCAGTCAGCCTTTCTAATAGCCTGAATTATAGCATATTTTAATGTTCTTATTGCTGACCTGTTATGTAAAACCTTGAACACCTTTTCAGGGGAAGATATATGTATCTATTAAAAGCCATAGGTGTGTGTGCTATATATATTTTTTGTATTGACAATCCATATCTGACTGTGGATACCTTACCCAGGTGCCCCACATGTGTCTCCAGGCTCACCTAGGAACACCTCCCACAGAGAAATGAGACAGCACGAGCTGCAAGATCGTGGAACACAGGAATACACAAACAGAATTACAGTAATTTGTGAGCCTTATCCACAGACCAGGTGCTGCCTTCCACAAAGAGGGGGTAAAAAACGTGCAGCAGCCTCTGAGGGTGGGTGTCAGCACAGGGGTTGTGGATTCTGACCCTCCCAACCTAAAATGTTTCCCTAGGTCAGGGCAGTGTGGGTTTCAGCAGCTGCTCCTGTGCTAACATCTGTGTCCTTGGGAACAGGAGGTGGAGAGGAAAAGGAGGGAAAACATGAACATACACTTAAAAATCAGCTCAGGTTTCAAGGGGGAAAAAGCCAAAGAGGAGGATTTCTTTATTCCTTTCCTTCCCTAAGCCCCAGATGTGGGGAAGGAGCCCGTTGTGGTGTTGGAGCGAAGCAGAGCTGTTGTTGTGCAGATCCCAGCATCTCTGCTCATCCTGCCTTTGGGGAAGTTCAGTAATTTCAACACCATCTCTGGGATTTTCCAAAGAGCACACTCTCACAGTTAGTCATTCAGCCTATTCTCCCAGTGCTCTTTTGAAAGAATTGAGGCATTTTCAGAGAAGTCAGAGGTCATCACTGGCTTGGCTTGACATTTACACTTGAATTTTTTTATCAGAAGACAGGGCAATGACTTTCAAAGCTGGTAAACCTGAATACAGTGGATTTTGTTTTCTCCTCAAAAGTTTTAGAGCTCACTTCCTCAGACCTACTCACAATCTAAAAAGAACACAATTTTCATCAATTCATTAACAAACCCCCACTGCAGTGCACTGCACCTTGTTATTGGTGTTCTTAGCAATATGAATAACTGTCTGACCACTTCTGCTGGACAATCAAATGCCAGAGCATATTTTTATTTAATGATGGAGCAATTAATTTTTAATTTTCCCCCTCTCTTGTTGCAGAGGAATTGCTGCCTACCAGAACAGGTTCTGCTGCCTGAGTATCTGGTCTATTCTTTGGTAAGTCTGGGCACCAATATCCTCCCTGAACATAGCAGGGGGCCACAAAAGCAAAAGTGGAAGAAGCTAAAATACCCAGTTTTGCATATTTGGACTTCCTGGTGGATAGGGTGGTGAATTTTTACTTTTACTTAGATTCAGGGTGAAGTGAACGCATGCAGTAAATTTCCCAACAGATAAAGGGAGAAATATTAATCAATATTAGTCTTGATTACCAATACATAAACATTTTCTTCATCAAGCCCAGACTTTCACTCTGCTGGGCTAGGTGAGAAGACAGTCCTTGCTTTGAAGAGTGTAAAACCTAAAGAAACCAGAGAGTCTTCAAAGTCAGGCACAGTCCTCTTTTCACAGATAGATTAATTAGACCTGCAGAAGTCCCGTGTCCTTCTGCACAAGATTACATAGTTTCTTTTAAAAATAAGATGAACTTTGCTAATTAGCAGCATCGTACACATGATCTTTTCTTTGGCAGTGTGTTCCTTAATGTGCCAGTTAAAATAATTGGCCCTCTCACTATATTTAGAGACCTCAAAGTACCTCAGCATACACACAGCAATAACTGATAAGGGAATGAAGTTATAAACAATCCTCATTTGTATTATGCCAGGTACACCAAAAAGCTGCTTTTCCATAATCTTCTTATTGCCTTTGTAATCCTCACAACAAGACCTCTGAAAATCTCCCTAGAGCATAAAGATAGAAGAGAATCAAATGGGGAAGGGGCAAAGGGAAACAGGTTTAATAATTGAGGAAAATCTCATTTGAGCAAGGGCTAATTCATGAGCACATGGAGTTTCATCTGGTTCCATGTAAAGGCTCCAAATGTGGCTGGAAAGGAGGAAAACAGTTGTGCCTGTCATATGTAGATTATCCACCTAGACTAGACTTAGGCAAAACCTGAGCCTAGAATGGAGGGACTTTGCTCTAAAACATATACAAAGAAGCAGGCAGAGCTAAAGCATCTTTAAGCCTCCAATCCAATTCAGAAAATACCAATTTTCCATTTGATTGCCCTAGTGCTGACAATTCATGTTTTCAGTACAAGTAAATGTGGTTTTACTTCATGTGGGGGGACTTTGTCCCTAAAATAGAACCTGTCTGTGGGAACAGCCCTCTAGCCATGCCATGGGTAAATTCAGTCATTTCAGCTCTGTTTTTACCCTAGTTTTGATCTACACCAGTCTCTGTGAACGGACACTGCCATGTTTGAGACACCCCAGTTTCTTTGCTGGTTTCTCCCATATTTCTGTGCCATATAGTCCTTGGGACAAAGATTAGAGAGTAGTTCCTGTTACCCCTCTGAGTGCCAGTGTGGTAGATGAACACCCAATGCACAAACAAATACTAGACTTCAAGGGAAGTATAATCCATACCTGTGACTTGCACTCAGATAGATTTCCGTGTATTCTGAATTGATTCTTTTTTATTTAGGGGCTCACTCCTTGCCAGTACTATTTGCTCTTTGTAGTAAATCCACACCCAACAGGGATGAAGGAAGGAAAACCAACTGCAAGAGACAACCAACAGCACAGGAGTGACTGAGGCCAGTTCTAGGGAGAGGCAAGTTCTGGGAAGTTTAATGATCCTTGGCAGGCTCTGGGGGTCTTGTGGACCCTGCTGACCTGGCAGAGCCTGCAGCAGATCCCTGGGGGCAGTGCTGGCCTTGGTTTTGCATCCCCCCCTTGAAAGAGTTTGCAAGTAAAGGGCTTGTGATGAAGACAACATCTTTTTTTAGTGCGGTCTCCCTGAAAGCAGAACAAAATTTCTTCAGCTTTGTAATTCGAAAGAATTTTAATTCTGTAATGGCATTTATTCTTCAGGCTGTGAATTGACCATAAATAGTTCTCAGCAAGAATTTGGGAGTGTGGTATTTATTAGATTCAAGTCAGATAAAGTACCTCAGGCTAGACTGCAGCCCTTTTGGTCTCTGTTCATGGCAGTGAGGAGCCTGGGAGGACCTGAGGAGACCTCCCCACCCCAAAACACAGCTTACCACACTGCTTCCTCACGGCCTTGGCAGCATGGCAGGACTGAGAGAAGGAGAGGGAAGGACTTGGGCACACCACAGACTGCAAACCCCAGGAAAGCTGACAGCTTTGGGGACTTAAGAGCACTCATGCCAGTGGAGCTCAGCATATTGCACAGCCCCTGAATAAATGCATAAAACAGTCACAGTCACTGCTTCAAGGCACCCACATTTACAGGCATCTAAAAATAATAGTGACGAAAACAAACTGCCTTGACTTGATACAGTGTTCTGAACATTGTGCACACACCATGGATGAGAGTCTTCAGTTCTTGGAATTCAGTGGTCAAACACTTCTTTGCAGCATTTTAAAGTTAATAATGTTCTTTATCCTCAAAGCAGGTGTACAATCATTTTCACACCTGCATGCACTAACTCATCTTTACCCTGTCCCACCAGTGAGATCCATGGGGTGGATCAGCCTTTGGTCACAGCAATAATTGCCTGAGTGTGATGTGGTACATGACACCACCTTTCACATCAAGAAAGGCACAGATCCCAACATCACTCAAGGCGAATCTGCCCTCTCTGTTTGAGTTTTCCATATACTTTATCAGTTTAAACACTTGCAGTGAACATAACCTCACAGAAGAAGCCATGGCACAGCAGATGAGAAAACAGCTGAACTGTTTGTCTCCAGGGGCCAAATCCTAAGACACTTTGCAGGGAGGTATTGGCTTGAAGACTGATGCAGCAGGATAAAAGTTTCCCTGTACAGGATAATTTTATTGGAAGCAAAGCAGCCCAAGAGTCAACTCATCCACCAGTAATGTTGTCATTTCTTGTTACTTGGAGAAAATATATCCCAGTGATTACTATGTGAGTGTCTAGTGCTTATTAAAAATAAATCTCATTCTTTTTGGTCTAGTCGAGAACTTTCTGAAATTCTTTTCCTGCAAAAGAGTGACTGATGTGGGATGTAGAGTGCTCCTATTTTTAGTTTTGTAGCTATACTTGCCAATCTTTGAAGAGCATTGATACGAACCAGAAACAGCTGGATCTTCCGTCAGCAAAATGGGAAAGTAGGTGGTGTGTAGTCATTGAATTAAGGAACTTCATTGCTGCCCATAATCACTGATTGCATATTATCTAATGCCAGAAGAAGAGACATTGTTAACATCTGACAGTTTCAATTTCAAGTATTTTTAGAAGACGCATCAATTGAAGCACTGATTAGACAGAAGTGGACCAAAACCATCAGCTGATTGCTTTTAGACGTTACACTCTATTTTTAAAATGAATGAAAACAAGTCTATAAATTTATTCAGCTGCAATTTCAGTCTGCTTGCGTGTTGTGATCTTGCTCTGTTTTGCAAACACCAAAGGGAACTGATTTATGTCAAATGACCACCCCTCTTTTCTCCCCTGTGTAAATAGCTCCTGTAGCTGTTTTCTCCTGGGAAAGAGAAATATCTTTTATTTCTGTTCTGTGTGTAGACACAGTTCAGAGCAATTAGCTGCATTTAGGATACTTCAGGTTATTGTCTATTCTCCTGACAGGTCAAGAAAAGTAGCCCAGCAAGCTCTGTTTTGAAAGAGGTATTATGAACATGTCCAAAGCAGTGTCTACAGCTGGGTTCAAGTGCTGCATTTCCAAGGTCTTTCTCTGGGAAGGAAATGATGATTGATACTAATGCCTGTACACATTAATCAAAATGGGTGTTTTCTTGACTGCCTGTTCAAACAACGCCTCTGACACCGCTTCCAGTCAGCATCCCCAAGGCTCACAGCAGATGTTTGTTTGATGGCCTCTCATCTCCACTGTTATTTGGAAAGTCCATTTGGAATAATAGCTCTATTTCCAACCACAGAAAGCAAAGGCAACATTATCAAAATAATTTACCCTGGGCAATCCAAATGGAAGCCCTGAGGGGGAAGAATATGTAACCACCACATCCATTAGAACTATTTTGGGAAAGTGCTAGGATGTAAATGTGTTCGTGTTCTGAAGATCCCTTTGTCTCTCCTTCCCAACACTGCTGATATATTTTCAGTGCTGCTGGGTGTCCAAACATGCAAACACTGGATGTTCTTAGTGTTGTGTAGTTGTAGCTGCTGATGTGGTAGTTCATTCAATAAGGCTACTTTGGTCTGTTGGAATAGGAAAATGGTTTAAAACATGATGTTGGTCTGGTTTTAATGGTCTGTTAAGATAACCCCAGGTTCCTTACTCTTTTCAGAGTGTCTGAAACTGTGCCTGAAACTGAAGCTAGTGAGAACTGTGTTTGAACAAATATTTAATAAATAAGGGATTGACTTGGTTTCCTTGACCATCACAAAGAAAGATTTTAGGTACCAGAGGCTCTCCATTTGATTTAATGTCTGAGTCACTGGCTCAAACTAAATAAGTCATTTAACCTTGACACAGCTCAATGTAAACTTGCCTGTATAAGTGGGAGAAAAAAGGTTCAACGGGGGACTTTGATGTGCTTTCAACATAACTTGACCTTGTCTCCACCTGTGTGACCTGTGAAAGTCAGGATGCTGTCAGCTGGACCACGACTTCAGCACAACTGTGCTATTGAGAGAGGTCTGATCCATAACAGTATTTGGCTCTTAAATGTTGCCTTCCAGCCAAAGTGTTTCTCTATGACATGTAGGATTCATCAGGGTTAGTCAAAGATTTATTTTCCTATTGTTGTCAATTCTTTATTCCACAAAACTAAAATAAGGTTTTAGGGAAGGAAGATAGTTTTTATTTTTCCCTTGGACCTCATTGAAAAGCTGTGCATTTTCATTGCCAAAAATGAGAAATGATTAAAAAAAAAATCTGTCTTGTGTGATTTTTTTTTTAAAACAGCCCAAACATTTATACATAAATAGGAATTTTCCTGCAAGCAGCATCTGTTCTACCCAAAGTTTCTTTTAGGCTTCATAAGCTTTCAGGGCAGCTCTAATTCTTATTTCTGCCATATCAACAGGACATCTGGGGGTCAGACAAATGAGGTCTGGTGGCAGAGCCCCAAAGTGTCCTGTTCCCTGACACCCGCCCTCATGACTGAGCCTGTTGTCCATTCCCATCCCTCTGCAGGAAGAATTACATTCATCGGTGCTGAGAAATGCTGATGCTCTTTGGTTTTACACATCCTCTGGAAAGATTCTGCTGCAGACCAAGCTGTTGAGACTGTGAGAAATATTATTTATTATTAATCATATGTCTTTCTTCTGCTACTGACTACTGAACACTTCCTTTTAAGAAGGGATGCAAAGGAGAGGAAAATGTAAATGATGTTGCTGAAGCCTTGCTGTCCCCCATCAGAGAAATGGCACTTAGCAATCAGAGTCCTTTTAACCCAAACAGTCACTGGACATTTTAAATAGCAGTTGGGCTTAGCTGGAACACATCATGCTCCAGTACCTGTGTAAATATTAGACCCTATCTGCCTATTGTATAAATTTCCTCTTTGGAGGGGACCAGGAAGGTCTATTTTCATACTATCTCCTGCTGCTTTACCCACCCTGGGTTTTCCATAAAAGTGTATTTTGTGCTTTGAAGTGATTTATTGCTGTGGCTTCCTCAGCCTCATTTGAATCAGGATTGAAATAATTGTATTTCCAATCTTTTCTTCCTATTTGCACTGCTGTTATATGCAAGCAGCATTTGTAGGACATGGGGCCTGTTATAGCTAAGAAAGAACATATTTTGAATATGATAACATCTAATTTAGCAAATAGTGTTAATTTACAAGGATTACAGGCTTTGGTTCGTTGCTGGTTAGTGAATGCATCCAGGCAAAGATGAGTGCTCCAAAAAATGGAGACAGCTGTTCTTAATGTGTGTTTTTCATGTGACTCGCCAGCAAGTTGTGCCAGCTCAGTATTGTACATTATATGACATATACATGGTAATATACATATCCTAATGCTTTTGCCTCAGGAATATTGACTAAAGACTTCCCTTTCTCTTTGATTGGTAGTCTCTCTCTACAGTTACTGCAGCCTCTTCCTGATTTATTGAAACGAAGTAAAGCTTCAAGTGTCTGTACCATGTTATGGATGAATTTCATTAAAAATTACAAGGATAAGTTTTATTTGATATGATCAGTGGGAGACCAGGTGCCACAGCAGAAAATGTATTGCAGGGGTTTGCATGAGTATGTGGGAGTCACAAAAACGTGTTCTTTGCCCAGATTTGATGCTGTTTTTACCTGAGGAAGGGGGACCTTAGAAGAAATGTGAGGAAACAGGTTCCACTGCATGTTGTTAGGAACTGGTTGACTCCCAGAAGAGAAGTCACAGGCCAGAGGTGGGTTCAGGGTGCCCTGCTTGAACATGAGCAGACAGGAGGCGGGTCAGGTGGGGCTGGCACTGCACCTGCAAGAAAATACAGGAGTGGTCCAGGCAGAGTTTCCTGGAACAATTGTCTGGCTGCAACAGTCACTTCCACTAGGAAACACCACGCTGCTGTCAGGAAAGTGTGTCTCAGTCCCTTAACTCCTTCAGAAAGTGGCTTCTTAACTACTTCTTGCTTCCTATTTGGTTTAGACTCTAAAGTTTGGGCATGTTCCCTTTTTTCTTAGGAAATGTCTGTAAAGGTATCCACAAACTTTATCATCCCTTTGTGCAATCTCAGCCTATTTAAAAGGACTGGAGAAAAGAAAAAGAAAAGGTAAGAATTTAGTAATCCTGGAGGTGTATGGAGAGACTAATCAGGACTGCAGTCATCCATCCTCCCTTGCTATTGAATTAACTGCCTGTATGTACTCAGTGCATGTAACAAGTAGTGAAGTCTCATGCTAAATTCACAAATAACAACAGAGAAGCCTCCAGGTTGTTCCCAGTACCAATATCCATCATACCAGGGAATGCTTTGTGGTGTCATTGTACATCACAGACCTTCCCTGCAGGACCACAGTGCCTGGCTCTACTCTGTTTCCTTTAAAAATACAAACCATGGATTCATGTTTTTGTAGCATAACAGGTACTCCTTCCTGGGTCTTGGAAATGCAAGAGCTGGAAGTGAACACTGGTCTAAGAGACACACAGCCTCCAAAAATGATTTTCCTGTGCATTTGGGCTCTCCCTATAGCAATGACCAGTTCTTTTTTTTTTGGACACCTTTCCCTGGGGACTTGTGAGGCCTGGGAACACCTGAATAGCATAGGAAATAAGGAAGTTCTGTGTGGTCTCAATCTTTGCAGCTGATTCTGTGAGGAGAGGCTGGGCAAGGGCATGCTTGTGAGCCTTGAGCAATACCTGCTGTTATTTTGAAGTTAAATGTAATTGTCAATACACTTTGGGTATGACACTGGTGAAAGGAAATGGCATGGAAGTGAGGACTGAAAAATTAAAGGTATCAATGGATTTATACTGTGTTAATCACCTAGCAAGTAATACAGCCTAAGAAGTGCCTGCAACTTGTACAGGACCTAGCATGGTGTAAAGGTCTTTCAGGTAAGAATAACCAGGAGAGCATGGTCATAACATGATATGCTGGACTGGGTTGGTTTTATTTTTGGGGGGTTTTGTTGTTTGTTTGGTAGTTTTTTGGTGGTTTTTTGGGTTTTTTGTTTTGGTTTGGTTTGGTTTTTTTTAGGTTTGGGGATGTGTTTTATTTGTTTGTTTTTGGGGTTTTTTCTCTTTCTTTTCAATGACAATAGATTATCTATTTATTGCCTCATCTGAAAGGCATTTATAATGATCAGTGTCAATATTTATGATGAAATAAAGTACTATAAAATGTGTTTTCACTGAGGCTATTTTTCACCTGGCATTAATTCACTGAGTGCATAATACAGTCAGATGTGTTAGCCAAGAATAAACTCAGGCCCCAGTGTAGGGCTAAGGATGTTTAATGTATCTTGACAGTCATTAAGTAGTTGGTAAAGGACTAGCAATGAATTCATTATTCTCCTTATGAATTAATTCCTATTTATAGCAAACGATCAAGAATTCAACATTATAATATGGAGATTGAGATCATACATAATGGTTCTTTCACCGGAGGCAGTCATGAAAGGACTGGTGAGACTAGAACAAATTACAGTTAATGATAGACTCTTTCTCAGAGAATTAAACACTTTAATTGGTCAATCAGGTTGGGCATTTGAGAAAGGAAGACTTGCAATTATGTGAAAGCCTGCCTGCTGTACTTTGGCAGCCTTATGGGCCTCTGGCAGTTTTTCATCAGGATTTAGATTTGTCATCATGTTCTAATCCTCACAACTACACTTAGCCAAGAATGAAAGCTGCTTCTTGAGCTTTTGGGGTTTCTTTGGAGGAATGCAGCTGGTAGATCAAGATTTTGGTATTGATGCACTGCTATCTTGGGGTACAATTCATTCTCAACTTCCATGCATCAGCTGAAGTGTCTTTTGAAGGCTTAAGTGAGATGTGATAGCCAGACCCTCCTGCTTTAGAGTGAATTTCACCTTCTCTTCATATACAGGAGGCAGTGGCATCAGTTTCTGGTGAGTTTTGCTGCAGCACTGAAGTCGGGGCTGTCAGGGTGGCAGCACTCACTGACAGTGGCTGTAGCATGGCTGCAGTCACACCTGGGCAGCAGCTCTCAGGGAGCGAGGGGGATTTCCTGTAGGGGATAAACCCGTGTTCTTACACGAGAGAAATCCCAGCCCATCACCGGATAAAGCTGGATTTTGGGCACACACAGGGTGGAGGAGCTCTGGCGAGCAATGAAGGCATCGCAACCTCTCTCAGAGCGGGTGGTGGGAAACCTGGGGAGGCTGAGGGATTGAAGAGGAGCCTCTGTGCTGCTGGGTTTTGCCAGGAAAAGAGCTAAGGCAGCAAAATAGAGACATTATGATGCCTTGAAGAAGGTAAGAAACAAGCCTTGTCAGTGCTGAAACAGAACAGGAACCACTGGACAGCTGAAGAGCCCCGTGTTTGCCCTTGCCCAGACCCTGAGTCAGCCGTGCTGCCCTGAAAATCCAGCTGGTTGTCTAGTTGCCAGCCAGTCTGAGTCTCCTGAAGAAGAAATCCCCCTCCTCTGCCTCTTCCCTGAGAGCAGCCACAGCTGCCCCATGTCCCTGGAGCCATCTTTTCAAGCGGGAAGTGGCAGGCAGCAGCCTGGCAATGCAAACAAGCACCGGGCAGCAGGGCTGTGCCATTGCCCCCAGCAATGCTGCCCCGTGGAAGCCTCTGCTTTGCTCCAGCCTTTAATTCCAACTCCTTTGGGAGCTCAGGTTTGCTTAGGTACACGAGAGTTTGTTGAAATTTGCCACGGCTTATTCGCCCAACGCATTACAAATATTATTAAATTAAATGTAAATGCTTTGGAAATACAAATGCCAGCCAGTGTTTTTATCTCTCCTGCTTTGCTTAGGCATACGGGATAGGGGAGCTGGCTCACAGTAGGGTTCTCAGGAGTCTCTAAGCTTTTAGTGTTCTGGCATTTAATACCCATACCCACATTTCTCATATTCAGCTGACAAATTGGCCCTGCACCAAGGGAGCCCATGTTTATTCAAAATATCCAGCCTTGCTCATTATTGTGACAAATCCATACTCCAGGCTTGCCGCCAGCTCGAAAGACCGGGTTCCTGATCAGCAAACTTTGACGACAATCAATTCAATATAACTTGCTATATTAGCAGATGAAGTGGGAATGAGCCCCAGGGAGATGAAAAGCCAGAAGAACTTCTGCCAGCACTTAGGCAAAACTGCTGCCTTCATGTGTGCATTTGCATGAGCAACAGCTTTTTGATGCACTGGGCCTTCACCTTCTGTCCTTCTGCTGTAAGAGGTGCACGTCACCTAACAATTCTGACCTTGTGGCTCTGCCTACCAGGAATATGTCACTGCTGTATCTTAGGATACGTTTTGAGAACTCCTTATTTTTTCCCTGTAAAACACAAACACTTCTGTGGACTTTAAAAAGCAAATTATTTGTTGAACTGTTCTATGTCTTCAGAAAGTACAGGAGCATTCACAAGGTCATGCTGGTCTCAGTTTCCTACTGTGCTAGAAAATGGAGGAGTGTCCAGGTGAATTGTTTTCAGAGGTCTCATGTGTTTTGAACTTGTTCTCCTCATTGTATTTGTCTCTTCTCATCCCTTTTTGCTGTTAGTTCACTGTTTTTCTTGCCCAGCTGGAAGCAGTTCCCCACAGATGTCCAGTGCCATGCAATGATCCTGGTAAAGAAAAAGTTATATTGTTTTCTTCTTCCCCACTGTGGCAAGCAGGAAGTTTGACAGATGATGCTTCCTGACAGGAAACTGATGCAGGGCATATGAATCTCTGTTATCTCAAAAAATCACCAAGCAATACAATTTAACATGGAACTACTTTGGTGTGATCGACTGCAATTGTTATTCATAGCTTGGTCTCACATTTGCATTGTTATCTAGGAATAAAATTGTCACATTTCTGTCTCATGTAAGATTTGTGATTGCCTTGCAAGCTGGAGAGTCAGTTTAAATTGGAGACCCCGGTTAATAATGTACAAGATAATCAGTTTCACATGGCTGTTCTCAGAGATATTAAGGAAAATATAAAAAAAATACAAATACCATGTGACATGATTAGCGTCATACAGAAGGATTTGGGATCAGCACAGTGTCTTTGGTATCTACCTGGTAATTATTACTATGATTCCCTGGTTTAATTACATTTACACCTGCAAGATTACAAGATAATTATACTTGAATTTATTGCAAGAAACTAGAAATTGCATGGTTTGTTAACAACAGACAAGTAGAGTATAATTGGCAAACATGACATGGTTATTTGTGCAACATCTGAGAGCATGTGTTATTACTTCAAAGATCCAAGATTGTTGTGTGAGGCAAACATCAATCCCAGCCAGTTTAGCACCTGGTTATAGGAAAGCAAAACACCAAGGAAAAAACTGCATTGTAAAGCAACCTAGCAGTTCTCCAGGGCTGGAAACAAAATCTTAAAAATTAGGGTTTAGAAATGTAGCAATTTTCTACTCCCTATTTCCCTTTCTATTTGTGATTTTTTTTCTTGTATTTTCTGAGCTGGGATGCCAACAAGTATTTTTACCTTTTGCATATCTTGTAGGCTTGACTAAAAAATATCTTCTGTGATTGCAGCCAGCTGGCCTTTGATGAGCTGAGCAGCTTGCATGTGGAAGAGAGGGATGTAAACTGGCCACCTTATTCATTGAGTTCAGGGGAAGGTAACACGTTCTGATGGATAGGGCCCAGGGCAGAACATCACACACTTGCATGTGGATTTTTGCCCTACTCCTGGAGGTACTGCCTTTTGCCTCCTTCAGGCAGATGCTCCCTCTTTGCTGAGGCCCTGCCTAGCACACTGCCTCTCCAAGCTCAGTGAAGCCTTCTGGCCACAGGCAAAGCCTGGAAAGGTTAATGACTATGCAGTGGGAACCCAGTCGGTGACAGGGATGTTTTTCTCTGTTGATTGGCAGTAGCAGTGAACCATGTAGCCCAGGGCTGCATTCTTCAGACACTGAGCAGGCAGGGTTTGCTCTGGAGTCAGGGGGCATTGGGGCTGAGTGACACATGAAGGATGCAGCTCAACTCCTCTAGAGCCAACAGCACTGGTCTGGTACAAAAATGTCACTCATTTGAGACTCCAGTCATCACCTGGGCTGGGGTACCAGCAGTTTTGTCTAGGAGTTGCCTTGTACCTACTGTGCTTTTCTAGGTAAATATGAAATTCTCACACCTTGGCTTTTTTGTTCCTTGCATACTTATTAAAAAAAAAAAAAAAAATAGAAGAGCAAAATCCTCTTGAAACTCGTAAGTCGTTCCCTTCCCAACATCTAGAGTTGCCTCCAGGTTTGCTGAATGTGCTGGGACTTCAAGAACATCGAGCAGAGTGTTGAAGTATCCAGGATCAGCATAACCCCGAGCATTTCTACACATCCTGAGCCTTCTGTAGACATCAGGTGTGAATATTCCCTGGTGCTTGTGTGCAATAACAGCAATTTCACTGTGTGAACACACTCTGCAGCATTTGGAAAGAATTGTTCTCACAATGGCAATGTTTCATTTCACCTACAAACCTTGAAAGAGTTTAAAATATATTTAAGCTTTGTAGCTGACACTGAGGGAATAAGCAGTTACACTCCTACCGAGAGTACTTAGGGTAGGGGTACCAGGAAAATGAAGAATTTAGTTTGTTACATAGACAGTATTAAGAATAACAGAAATGAAGAATTCTGAATTATTTGCTGTACAAGAACAAGGCTAGAAACAAATTCTCCTACAACAGAGCTCAGTGGAAAATAAATTATAATTATCTGTTACAAAGCAGAGATCTTTATCCAAAAGCCTTTGAAGAAACCAGATGACTTCTGAGAAAAATGTTTCCTTACTTGAAAACACTTTTTTTCCCCTTCAGAAAAAGAAGCATAATAGGGATTTAAGCAAACCCCACCTAGTGAACTTTACTTGCCTCTGTAGCACCTTCAGCATCTCAATCATTCCTTTGGTTAGATATTCTGTACACCAATGGGCTGCATTATGTGACACAGCTGTCATTTTGCAGTGTGCGTTCAACCATGCCATTGAGATTGGGAAAGATCTTGGGCCAAAATCTGTGATCCTCAGGCTAATATTTTACATAGGGTTTTTTTTTTATTATTCCTAAAGTTTCCATTAATTAAAATGAAAATTAAACAAGTAGCAGTTTTTAATCTTCAGTGACAATGTGTAACTTGTTTATACTGTGGCTGTCTCTCTGCTGCTCCCCAAAAGAAGAGGTTGAGTCTGGTAAGAGAGGGCTCAGTCCTTGCTGAATTGAGGTTCGGTGTAAACTGCATTTCTTCAGAAGTTTTAGACTGGCATCGACATGGGGCTTCCACCCTCCAGCAAGTAGCTTGCTTGCCAAAAGTTGAGCCAGGAAGTCGAAAGGCTCCTCCAGGGGCTCTTTAGGAACACTGCTCCCCGGCACTGGTTTCAGAGGAGGAGGAAAACAATGGATCGTGATCTTTTCAGAGCAAAGGAGCGGTGACTTAAGAGGCTCCTAATGCAAATAACGCTTTTCCTCTTAGCCAAGGGAGTGCTTCCAGCAGATATTTTAAGAAACAAAGAAGGGAGGATCTAAGTCTGTTTGCACCCACTTTGGGGTTTTTTTTTACTCTTTGTCTCTTTGCACTTTCAAATTGGTGCGTTTTAAAAGAATTGCAAAAACTGCTGCTTTCGCAGCACATCTATTTTATAAATCATCGAAACTGACCTGCAGGCTAAGAGAGCTGCACAAGGCTCACCCAGGTGTGGGCTGGAAAGCCTTGCTGAGTGACAGCCTACTTTCACCGACACAGGATGCAAAAGGCACTGGGAGAAGCAGGGATGCAGGAAGATGACAGAGAGCTGCTTGTCCTGCCCCTTGCCACCGTGACAGACCCAGATTAGGGTATCTGAGAGATACCAACACTGGTCACACAAAATTTCAGTGCCTGCTCCACTTGCACTTCCCAACGCTAGTGATTTGTGCTTTCACATGATTCACTGGAATTAATTCCCTGAAAACAAACAAACAAACAAACAAACACAACCCCAAACAATACACACAAACAAAACAAACATTAGTTTATTTCTCCTTATGCCCCTCCCCAAACATCGGGCACAAAGAAAGAGCTTTTCCAGTGACTGAAATGACAGCACCAGGTGGAAATTCAAAGAGATAATTCCTTACAGGTGCAAAAAGTAACCGTGCCCTTAAAACAGGCATCTTCAGTACCTCCTGATTATGCTGGGATTGCCACAGAGCTGACTTTCCTTCAAAAGCAGATGAGCACAGACTAACAGATCTGAACTGCTGCAGTGGTGAAAGAGGGTGTTTAAATGGCCATGCTCTTAAATGCTAAGGTACAAGACACTCCCCAGAGTGCACAATTTTGGTTGAGGCTTTCTCACCATTTTTGTCAGCTACGGGGCCTCGCTAAGCCACATTTGGTGCTGTCTGCCCCAATTTCAGCCCTTGTGCCTAATTGCTAAACTGCCACACTTGTTGAGGCACCTGGTAGAGATTAATTTTTCCTCCCTTATACTTGGCCAGGCATTGTTGTCTTTGAGGCACAGAGAGTTGGGAGCTTTTGTCTGGTTGTGGAGTCTTTTGGTGATGTGAAGCTGACCTGGAGACATTTTCTCTGTGAGTATGTTGCAATTTAATAACACTGGTGATAAAAGATGTGGAATGATTTTGCCTGAATGTAAAGTGTCCCAGCTGTTGTGGGGTGGTAAAGATGCCAGGACCTTCCAGAAGCGTCTCCAGGGGAGTCACTCTTGGTGCGGTGCTGCAGCTCACAGACTCACACTCACACCGGGAGAGCTGCGACGGTGAAAGATGAGACGGGTCTTCATATGGAATTCCACAGGGGGGTTTTATTGAAGGAGGGTCCAGGAACAAGGAGGATGATACCCACAAAAGAACCCAGGGACGAAGGATCTATTTCCATCCTTATATATCCACAAGGCAGCTGGCTCGCACAGAACAACAAGCCACCTCTGCAGGTAATTTTTGAGGCTTAATATCAAACTTGATAAAGGTAGGAATCACATTAATGTTAATTAAAAACTCTATTTAGAAGATAAAGCCAGCATTTACAGCAATTGGTCTTCCCACCAATGAACCTTGCTGGTCCTTGGTGGTGCAGGCTTACCGGCCTCCACAGTAAAGTTGCTCTTACTTGGTGCTTTGTGCAGTTACTTGCAGAGGTGTATTTGTGTAGTGAGTAGGTGCTGTTGCCTTGTGTCAGAGGGCATATGCTGACGCTTCTGAATTTTGTTCGTGGGCAGCTTGTCACAGGTCCTTTACAAGAAGGATATATAAATAAGCTGCGAATAAATATCTTTTGAATAGACATAGTTCAAGATGACTTAACATTGTATGTAGAACTCAGCTTAGCTTGGGGTGCAGGTGCAGGGAGGAGGAACATTGTCAGGGCTGAGGGAAGTGCTGCTGTGTAGATCTAGGCCCTTTCATCCAAGAGCACTTTTCTAGGTGCTTTTCTGGAGTTCTCAAAGTGCTGAGGAAGCAGTGGCTCTGCTGGCAGCCCAAGGCATCCAGCTCTGCCTCTGTGTGAACTTAAACAAACTCTTGTACTCTGTGCATTGCTGTCTGAAAGGAAGAAACTGAAACCTTCCTTCTGATGCTTTGATGTGCCTTCACTGCTAGAATGTGCACTTAAAGAGCCGTAGCACTTTCTTCTTTTCAGGAGTGGGTTGTTTGCGGCTCTATTTCTTTTGATAAATCGAATGGCCTAATAGGAACTGACTTGCTGCACTAAATAGCTGTTGCTTAGGTCCTGAAATCCACAGTATATGTATTTTGGGCTACTCTTAGCCTCATCCAGCAGGCTGAATGTCCATTAGCAAATGGAGCTGATCATTCTGTTCAGCTGCACTTGAAAGGAATCTTCTCTGTGTGCTCTCAGCCTCTCTGTGTTATCAGCTAATGCCACAGTGAGTGGGGTGATGGGAAACATGCTTTTTTGGGAGCATATCTTCTGTTCTGACCACATCTAGTATGGATTGACCTTTATGGCTGGCATGCAGAATTACTTCCCTAGAGCCCACCTGCTGATGGGGGTGAAATAATGCTGGACTTTGAGCTGGTAAAAAGTGAAAATCCCTTTTTCATTCATTGATTCCAAATGTCTGCAGGCCCCTGTATCTGTAGTGGGCTTGACTGCACTGGTTGCTAAGGGAAGAGCTGATGTTCTGTCTGAGGAAAATGAGAAAGCAAATTGTTTGAATAACCTGAAGTGCAGGCAGGAAAATCCAATGTATTATCATAGTGAATTCAGTCATTTAGTTTGGAAAGTGATGTGGCGCTTAATTAATTAGTGTTTGCTAAGTGTTTTAAAATTCTGTGAAGAAGGTACCCGAGATTTGTACAGCTTGCTAATGGCCTTATGCTGTAAGCTTTCAGGGCTAGATTATTATTTAACCTGAGTGTTAGAGCTGTTTCGTTCAAGGGTCTGTCAGCACTTCTGTTATTGAAAAGTGTTTTAATATTAATTCTTTTTCCTTGTGAGCATTGTGGGAGCGCTTCCCTCTGGACTGATGACATCCCACCCCACAGGACTGTTAGTCCTGGAACTGCCTTTATCAGGCTGGTAAATGAGAGAAACTTCTTCCCTACTGAGATCTTTGGTTGTGATCAATTAATTTACTAGAGCTGAGGCATGGGAGCTGAAGGTGGAGGGACAATGGGAGAGGATGAAGAGAGTTGGGATAATGTAGTGTTGGTGTTTGCTTGGTTTTGTTGTTTTTTTTAGAAAATACACGCATGAATGAAATCCTGAGGTCAAGGGGAAATGAAAGAGGTCCTTGGAATGTCACTAAGTCAAGCTGCAAATACTGTGACAAACACTGTGTACTTGGAACTATATTAGTTGGAATGAGTATTGTTAGGTTCAGGTTTCCCAGGCTTCCTCCTGAAACCTCAGGGTTAACTTTTTCCATTTAGTCTGCTTTTGTTTTTCTGATGAAACCACTAAAATAACAATTTGGCAAGAGAAATCTTTCCTGTGCATGAATTCAAAAAGAACAAGCAAAGCATAAATTAGCATTTGTATTAGAAAGACATTTGAGAGACTGGCGTCCAAGTCACAAGACAAAAAGCCCTGTGTGTGTTTAGGTAGTCACCTTGCTGATCCATAAGACACTCTTGACACTGACAATGAAAACCCAACAAAAGGAGAGGGAGTGGTTCTATGTTTAGGTTTCTGACTTTGCCCTCTAGGGACCTGAGTATTTCTCTCCATCTCTTTATCCTTGGGCAAGCAAGAACAGCTTTAGAGCACAGCTGGGAAGGGAAAAGCCAATTGTGAGGCCATGAGTTCTTCATTAGTAGGTGAATACTGATGACTTCTGCAAGAAATGAAGGTCGTGGAAAGCTGTGTTGACCCGAGTCCTCACACGAGTGTTTTGTAAGCTGTTTTTGAAACACCATCAACATCTTTGGAACAGCTATGGCTCTACTTTCCCCTTGTGCCTGGCTGTGTGGCAGGGATTGACTTAGCCAGAGGACAGTGTGAATTCTTGGGCCCTGTATTTAGGATATCTCTGTTTTGTGCCTAAAAGTGAGCTACTTCTTGACTTGGATGGTTGCAGATTAAAATAATAAGGGATTTGAATGCTCTGGTAATGGTTGTAAGTTTGGTTCCTTGTGTGGATGGACAAGAGGCTCCTGGGAAGAAAATGTAAATATTTCTTAGCATCATCTTGTGTCAGGGGAGGCATTTAGTTTTAAAATAAGTTCATTTGCCTTTTAACCTTACTCTGGCACAGCCTATGCACTCTTTCCTTTTATTTATTTTCATTTTTATAGTCATTCACTTTAGGAGACTCTCCATGGGATCAGTGCAGGAGTCATGTCAGTAACTGCTTTGGGGCTTTTGGGGTTTTTTTGTGTGTGGTTTGTATTGTGTTTGAGAACACTTAAAATTGTACAAGGTGAGATGAGAGCCAAGCTGGTTGATTAGGAAACCTGTTGTTTTCTAGCACTGGCCAGATAGGAATTCTGTTTCTGTATGCACATTGCAAAGGAGCTGATGCACCGTGAGAAGGCTCCAACCTCCCCTCAGAGGCACAGGACTTGTGCTAGTGCCAAAAGCAGGAGCATTGACTTTAACTCAATGATCTGAATGGAAACAGCAAAGGCAATGATCAGCATTTGCTGGGTTTAATACTTTGCACAAACACAGGGATATTAAAAGTACATAGAATAAAGAAGACGACAGAAGACTACTGGAGTCTTCCTTCAGACGGGGGAAACAAGATGAGTTTCGTGTTGTCTTGTCAATTTAAACAGCCCTGGGAAGTCACTAGTTCAGCTCTTGTGAGCACAGGACACCTTCATTCTGCTCTTCCACATCCTCTGTGGTAAAGCCCAGTGCTCATCAGTAACTGGTTTGGCTCCAGGTACCTTCACGAGCAGAAACAACAAGAACACGACTTTAGGCTGTGTGCAGAGTGAGGAAGCAGCACATCTGAAGGAAAGAGTGGATTGTTAACACTTATGTTGCAAGCTGCTAGATAAAATATGACTGGTTTTTTGCAATGCACTGTGTATGAAAGTGGAACACAGAAAAACATTGAGGGGTTTGGGGTTCAATGGGGTTTATTTGTCGTTGTTTCATTTCACCCCCTTCTGTTGTGGACTTGGTTAGGAGCTGGCTCTGGCAAAGCCACAGGGTTTCCTTCATCACTAGTATAGGTCTGTTTTCATAAGGTGTTCCAGCTCTCTGTGACCCTTTCCCCTCCCTCTCCATCCCTTTTGGCATTTCCACGATACAACGCGAAAGGAGAAGCACAATTTTGTCCCTGGAGCCTGTCATTCTTTGTGGAGGCAGAAGTATAGTTCTGAGAAGATCAAGTCTGCTGCTTATGACCTGTTCAGGTGTTTTATCCTTTTCCAGTGGAAGCATTTAGGGGAGTGAGGCTGGGGACTGCCTGCCACCTTGGAATGGGGTGTCAGCAAGGATGTGGTTGCCTGGTGGGAGGTGCTCCAAATTCAAGGTGCTTGCTGTCTGTGGAGCAGGATACAGCCCTTTGAGAGGAGCAATGAGAAATGGAACGTTCTCAGTGACAGAAACAAAATTATTTCAGAGGAAGAGCAGCCTTGTCACTGGGACTGTGCAGCAAGCCCAGTGGAGTACTGACAAAGCAAATAGGAGGCGTGGCTGCTTTAACCATCCATGCTGTCCCTCTGGCATGGGGCAGCAAAACCCCTGGATGGCTGCCAGGACAAAGTTTTGGCACCTGCACCAGGTTGACACAAAGTCCTGGCTGGTTTGCAGCTGGAGATGGTGGCTGAGCAGGGCAGGGTGGGATTTGCTTATTTTCTGTCTTATCACTAGTTGGTTTTCTTGGCCGTTCCTGTGCGTGTATAAACATTTCCTCCCTGTGTTCCCCTGCCTTTGTTGTTTCCCCTGGTGAATTGATGTTGCTGTTATTGAATGATTATGGGGTTTTTTCCTCTTTATTTTCAAACATGAAGTGAGGTGAATTAATGTGTGGGTGGAAAATGCCAGAGGCAAGAAGTGTTTCCCTTGGCATGAAGGAGATGATCTTTGGCAATCTTCCTGAAGTCCTGTGCTGCTGGCTGAACTGTTCATGTACCAAGGAGAGATGGACACAGATCAAAGCATATTGTGTTTTGTGCATGAGGGACATGGTCAGAGCTGAAGTTTGATACTTTAAAATGTATTTATTGCTCCTGTTGGCCCCCAGTTTTGTAATGGTAGCACCTAGGACTCTAGCTCTGGATGCTGGGGGGTGTTCTAGATCCAAACCTCGCAGACTTGGCTGTAGCATTAACTGAAGTCACTCTGATGAGGAGTTTGCTCGCTCTTCTGCCTCCTTTCCCCCTCTTGATGTATTAAGCATGCTGAACCAGAGCCATGTGCATGATGTAACTGCACAGCACATGTTGAAGAGCTCTGGGAATCTTGTCAGCCAGAAAGTTTGAGCATGCTCTCTCCAGTGCTGAGTGCTGCTTTCCCCCTAGCCCTTCCTTACAGAGGTGGGATTAGCTTCTGACACTACATAGAGCATTTAGGCTGTCTCTGAATCCCTGCTGGCACTTGCTCTTGCTCCAGAAGAGCGTTTCCATCTGAAGCATAAACTATTACCTGCAGTTTAGCCCCAGCTAAAGCTCTGAGGCAGCAGGAAGGAGCAATGATTCACCTCAGCCAGCCACTCCATGTAATTCATATCATATGTATTTGTGTGTCGTAATAATGGACACAATTGCATTTCAGTGGAGTTGAATTTCCACTCTTCAGCAGCAATAAATATTGCATAGATTTTTTTCTATGTAAAACAAATAGCCAGTGCTTGTTATTAGAAGATAATTCTTGGAGTGTTAATATGTGGTAGTGTTGCATAAACAAAGATGCTTTTATATGAATGAAAGGTTATCTAAGAACTCCCAATTTTCCCCCCACTTTTTTTTTTTTTTTTAAAGCAAGAGATGCTGCACAGGACAGGGCTATGAGGAATAAAAGCATTTTTGAGGACTGTTTTCATCACTGGAGTGAAAGTCAACTGCTGACTCGTTGGTGATTAGTTGAAAAGCGTGGTGTGAACAGTTTTACATAATTTGCATGTATCTATTTACTCCTTGGGAAGCAGTAGGTTGTAAATGAAACATTTTATTTTTCTTTTGTTGACTTGAAAAATGTAGCAAGTTTATTGCTAAGCTTTTTTTTCCCCGCCTGCTTTCTACCCTTTTGCCCACAGCAGTTTGTAATTGAGTCTAACAAGGAACATTGGCACATTATAGGTTCCTCTCTTAAAATCAGGCCTAGCAATCAGATAATTGGTTTCTTTCAGAAGATGCACAGCTCCAGAACCTGAGTGGGTTTTTTTGGGTTTTTTTTTTTGTGGTAATAAATGCTATATGGCCACATTCTTTACTGTCTGCCCCCAAGAGTCTCTCCATTTATCACTTGAAATACTAAAGATGCCAGCACAAGAATGGGGCTTCTGTGGTCAGAAGCTCTTTCCTTCCACCTAGAAGAAAACCTTTGGCACCTGAGTGAGGCAAACCCAGATTTAATGGCTGAAGTTCAGAAAATGTGAGAACCCAATGGAGCAGGAGTGAAATTAATTGAAGGTTGGGCTGTAGTAGCTTACCATCAAAATCTGAGCCTCTAATGTGTAACATGTGTTCCTGCTTTCATTTGTCTGCTTTACAAGAGCTAATAATAGTGTTTTCAAGGTTCACAAGGGGCTTTTCTCCCTCTAGGCTATTAGCTACAGTAACAGCTTATTTAGAAAGTTAGACTTTCTCCCAGCTGGGGGAAAACGTGGCCCTGAAGGAGAGCAAAGGGGGAGGAAGAGGAGAAAATGGAATATTTTGTTTAAGCAACTTAACAATACAATGCCAGAGGAAGTGAATCAGAAGAGAGCGATTTCTGCAAGCGTGTATTTTTTTGCATTATGAAAACAAAAGAAGTTTAAATCCTGGCCTCCTGAGAGCCAAGAGGGCTCATGTTTAACTTAGAATGGTAATGTGGGGTCCTGGTTCCATTGCTACGGGCAGAGGAAGGTATTTCCAGAAGAACAAAGAGTTGTTAGCTTGGCTTTTACAACCTTCTAGGGGCACTTCTCAGGATTGTTTCATTTGTTTATGGTGTTTTGTTGTTGTTTTTTCATAAGAAATAACCTCCTCCTTCCTTACCTCACACCTGAAAACACATGGCTGTCTTCTAATGTCATCTTCCACAGGAAATGAGGTCATCTGCACCTCACGCAGTGTGGTCTTGTGTTGGTGGCCCTTGGCACAATCCCCTGGTTCCTTCCTGCTGCAGGCTTATCCCAGCTCTGGGGGCTCTTAGCACAGCCCTAAGCTGCGCCCCACCAAGGAGCTCTGAGGGACCATCTGACAGGCAGGGTCTCGGGAAGGCTGCAAACAGAGCCCTGCTTTTCCTGGACTTGCCCTTTGTGAGGAGGTTTCCTTCCTCTCCATTTCCTCCGTTAGCATGGTTCCCTCCTTTGGAGAAGGCAGTGGGAGGATGTGCTCCCAGCCCCACACCCAGCAAGGTTTGGAGCAGTCTGCCTGGGCATGTACGGTCTGTAGAACATTAACATCCATTTGTGGGCAGATTGTTGGTGTGGCTGTGTGCCTTTCCAAACCATCCTGGCCCTTTCTAAGGGTGGTTTCCTGGAAATGGGCTTTGAGTGGCTGATTCATGATTGCTCTCCTTAGACTGAGACTGCTGGAGGAGAGGGATGTTTAATCCTGGTCTTTCACACTGACTGACAGCTGTTTCACACCTCTGGTGGTTTTGCACAGCGCTTTCAGTATGTGCTGATGCTGAACTGGAAATATTTCTCTTTTCCCCCTCCATTAGGGCATATGAATAACTGATTATCTGCAGATATTCTGAAACATCAGCTTCTCTTCCTTCCTCCACTCTTAAAACCCTTATTCTATGCGTGCTGGTACTTTCCAGTGGGCTTTTTGTGTATCTTATGTTGCCCAGCTCATTTGTCCATAAGTGGTGGAGGCAGGCAGGGAGTGAAATTCTGGCCTGAACTTCCACAGCCTGTGCCCTACCCGCCTCTCTTTGTGCAGTATTTCCTGGTCCCTGACTGCAGGCCCTTAAAAGTAGCACTGAAGTGTTTGGAAGAGAGTCTCTGACCTCTTCTCTTGCATGTTTGGAAGGAGCACCGTTTTCCCTGCTGCAGCACTGACTGTGACCAGGCAGGATGTGTGTCCATACAGAGCAAGTAGGGTCAGAGGGAAAAAGATGTTTTGGATGTCCTACATGACCTTGTTATTCAGACCAGAACACAAATTCGTGTGGGTTTTGTCTTGACCTGATGTAATGGAGCAGCCCAACAGGGGCTGGGCATGGGGATGATGGCTGTGGCCAAGGGTGATGCCAAAAGGGGCTGAGCAAGACCCTCTGTCCCCAGGGTTGCAGTACCTGCTGACAACAGGTTGTCCTCACAGGTAACCAGTGACAGGCCAAGAGGACATGGCCCCAAAATGCACCAGGGGAGGTTCAGGTTGGACATCAGGAGGAATTTCTTCGCTGAAAGGGCTGTCAAGACATTGGAATTGGCTTCTCAGGGAGCTGGTGGAGTCACCATCCCTGCAGGTGCTCAAGAAATGATGTGATACTCAGTGTCATGGTCTAATTGACCAGGTGAAAATTATTCAAAGGTTGGACTCATTGATCCTGGAGGTCTTTTCCAACCTAAGGGATTCTGTGACAATGACAGGATTCACTGACAGACGTAAACAAGGTTAGATGGTGAAACAGGTCTGGGAGAGTCCAGCTGTGAACAGCAGGAGACCAGATTGGCGGTGGAGCTACCTTGAGTGTTGGTAAAAGAATTATCCAGTGTACATAATCAGAAATAATCTTGTGTGGGGTGTTTTGGGGAGCTGGGATGGGGCTGCACACAGGTGTGCCAGCACATGGCCCCAGCGAGTGCTGGAGCCCTGGGGCTGAGCTGGGCCCGTGGGCAAGGGGTCCGTGAGTGGGCTCCCATGTGAGGCTGGCAGGGCCATGAAGGCCACGGGTGTCCTCAGGGCTCTGAGAGACAGAGCCCTGTTAATACAGCTCAGGATTGAGGGGCCTTTTGTTTTTATGGAAAAGCACTAACTGGTCAACTTGATGTCATAAAGCATAGTTTGCAGTTGCCTTGTTCAAGAGAAAGCATAACTGCAATTTTTTTGCTAATCAGCAGTCTTTCTGAAAAATGGCACCAAAAATGCATTGGTCAGAAATCAGTGAAAACAACTTACCAGTGAAGTGTGTGTGTGTGTATGAGAAACGAAACAGAAGAATGATGTGAGTAATTGGTTGGTCTTTTTATAGGATGGCTGAAAATGCATCTTCTGAAATATACAAGTTATAGGAGTCTGAGAAGGTCCAGGAGGGTATTCTATCATTCCAAGCCATGTGTCCCTTGTCTTATTCTTGTCGTATTCTCATGGATTTCTCTTCAGATCCCAATGTGAGCAGTTGATTAATGAGACATCAATTCTGCTATCAAATAAGTGATGCTTCTGAATGCTAATAGACATATCTTCATTTAAAATATTATTTCTCCTCAAAGAACCTTAATAAGGAAATCTAAGTGAGAGTTACTGACAAATGATTAACATTGTTTTTTGAAGTGCTGCCAAAAAAATCTGTATATTCTTCTGATTTTAGCTTGGCAAAAATATAAGGGATCAAAATAGGATTTTTAAGGAGGAACTCTCATTAGGGCTGCCCCTAATGTGTATGAAGAGGTGTGCAACTGCATGGAATTGCACCACAATATGAACTCTTTTTAGCTCAGTCTTATCAAACCTTTTGGGGGTAGGGAATAAGTTGCAAAGATCTAAGTTCTTGCTTTAACCTGTCCCACAGCTGAGCACTAGGGATATCTGGTCGAGATACAGGAAAGGGCATTCAATCACACTTTTTCATAGGTATTTTTAATGACTCCTTGGAAAATCATGCTGGATCTGAGCTAGGGTTGCTTCCTGCTGTCACTTTTATTGTTTCAGCCACAATCAGAAATGCTAAAATACGATTAAAGAGGTTTCTCAGCTCTATTTCTAGTTCAACCAGAGTTAAGAAATTCTGCACATCTCCTTGGGTGTTCCTGAAACTTCTAGCCCCAAACTGCAGATGCAAGGAGTCTACATGAGATATTTTACAACTTGTAGTACATCAATCTTGGAGGATCCATGAATTCTTTCTGAGAGGCCATAAAAGATAATTATCCTCAGGCTTAAGTGCCCTAAACAGATTTGCACTTCTACTGGAAAAAGTAGAAGGATCTAAATACACACAAAAAAAGAGCCTGGAATGAGAGTTTTAAATAACTCTGCCTACAAGAAACTCATCATGTTTCAAGTTTACCCTCAGTCATAACTTATATATGGGCAGTAGAACTTAGTTTTGTTTCTTGTCCTGTACCCCTGACCTGATTATGATGGGTTTTCCCTCAGTCAGGCGTTAATTTTGCTTTTTTCCTCTCTGCCTGGGCACTGAGATTAATTTCTGCTGCTCTATAAAACCTTCTTGAAATTAGCCAGTAAGTCCTAAAGCTGTTGGAGGTGAGAGGGATTCTGTGTGTGTGCCTGTCCACATGTGTGGATGTGTTAATAAGCTGCTTAAGCTTCATTTCCTTAAGAAACAAAAGTAACAACCCAAGAAAATCAGACTAAAAATTAATTTTTTTAACAAAAGAGTTGTAGAAACAGATATTGGATCAATTAA
>VZTJ01002051.1:16096-123522 GCA_013397795.1 Orthonyx spaldingii | reverse complement strand
CCCCCCCCCCACCCCCCATGCAGTTGCCATGTTTTAGGAACCTACAAGTCATAAATGCATAATGATATGCCACTTTTTCATAAATCAAGGAGTCCTTAGAAGGGTTGTTTATAGCGGATGGATGGATGGTTGGGAATAGATCAGAACCCTCTCCTTCTAATAGCACTGAAACTGTGATTTTTCATATTGGGTTATGATTTGTGTGCTTGCCAAGGCATTTATGCAGTGGTGTTTGGTTAGGTTTTTTTGACTATGTATTGTCCAGATTTACAGATCTCTGCCCAATGTGTCATGGACTGAGAACTGCAAGAACCATTATTGCAAACTCTGTTTTTAATGTCTAAACTTACCATCATGTGGAGTAAAATTGTTTGCAAACAAATGTGGGGTTTTGCAAACAGATCCACAGAACTGGGGTCATTTAAGCAGTTCTTTTTCCTTTCATGTATGACTGTAGATGAAAACTATATTTGACTCACTTATATAAAATCATCAGTTAAATTACTTATACTTTAATAGTTACTAGTTGGCTATTTTTTTTTTCTCCAAGAGGAATATCAGTGTTTCTCTTTTTTTAGTAACATGTAACTGATGGGATTGTAGCTTAACCCCCTGCCTGGGCCATGAAGGGAGATCCCAGGGTGCAAAGCTCTGGCATGGGTAAAATGAATTCCTCACTGGGGATAGTCTACAAGGCATATGCTCCCAAGCTGGTTAAATTTCTCAAATAACATCTCCCTTGCTATTTGATTCAGGGGAAACAGCCTCGGCTCTCTGTGCAGGGGTTCTGATAATGTGCATCAGTGGGGAAATTTGAGGAGGTAAATGACCACAGTTCATCAACAACTCTTCTTTTACATCATGTTACTGATCAGCGGGTGTGCTTCTCCTGATGAGCTGCAAATGTGTACTTAATATTATATTTGCTATTAAATCCCAAAGTCAACAGTTTCCCTGGTAAGATCAGAACACTTAAAACATTACTCTGTATTTTAAAAAAGAAGTAATTGTTTTCAGTGTAAAAGTAGCCTTATTAAAACATTTACAGATACTTTTATGATGTTGTATTGTTTTTCAAAAACAGTGATCAACTGTGATGGATACGTTTGTCTGTCGTCATTGTCCACCCCCTGTAGCCTCCAATTCCTCTTCAAGAGGAGACCGTGTTTCTCCTTTTCCAGGATCTCGAGAAGGCTCAGACTTTTAATGCTCTGTTATAAACATGAATTGGAGCCTGGGCACCTACAGCAAACATGGAGGCTGTTAGGGCACTGCGGTCTCCTTGTGGTGGGGTGAAGGGTATTGTCACATGCATATCCCACCTCCTGCCTGTGGAGCACCAAGAGGAGAGACCCCTCGGTTCTTCCTGTAGCTGCCAGCCTGCTTAAACTCCTCAGAAGGAGAGAATGAGCACCCCTTTTTGTGTAGCACCTTTCTCCTCCTCTCTGTGACGGCGTGAGAGGTTTGCAATAACAACTCTGCCAGGGCTGTTGACTGTTGGGTTTGTAACATCTGGATTTAGACTTTCATGAAGCTCAGCAGGCTGAATTCTTGAGTACGGAGAATGACACTGGTATCCCTGTGGCAGTGACACGAGCTCACTGTGGAAATGACAGTGCACTTACAGTAGGGAATGAGGGGCCTGATCCAAAGCCCTCTTCAGCTGGGAGAAGCTTCTCTGTTGACCTCACAGTGGGGTGAATTAGGCCCTCAAGTAAACGTCAGCTCCCCTGAAGCAGCAATCAGCTATTTTAGTGCTGCAGGAGGGATTAGTTATAAGCAAATGGCGTTTACCCAAATTCCAGGCTGGCAGCAAGTTCTTATATCCCTACAGGAACAGCTTACCAAATGAATGTTGTGAGCAAGCGCAAAGATGACAAGTCATCAAATGGATCTTTGCTGCCTAAAAAGAGGGTAAATGGTGAACAGGAGAAAAAAGAATGTGTATTTGAGTCCTGGGAATGTGCAAGCACTCCGTGAGCAGTCATGGTGCAGTTCTGAGCACCCCAGGGCACTGCCCTGGGCTGTTTGATCTGATCATGGTGTGCAGCCTAAGTGATGGGTTCTGAGCCCCCAAGGAGACGTTTAGAGGTCTGCCATAAACTTTCAGGACCTTGTTTGCTTTTAGGGGAGTAGAAAGAAGGATGGCCCTGACAGTGCTGTTAAACCTGAGCTGGTATGTCCCAAATGGTGGGTCTTGACTTCTGATGGGATCTGAAATGGTTCAAAGAGGTGCCAGGTTGTTTGGGCTCAGGTACAGCACTCCCTGCAGCAAGTCTGTAGTGTTCCTGCTCCAATGTGGTGTTGTTCACCTCTCGGTTTGTTTTTTTTTGTTTTTTTTTTTTTTGATAGTGTAAAAGGGGTATTTGTGGAGTTTTGAGCTTCTTTTTGACTTGGGTTATTTCTTGATTTTGGAAGCTGCAAAGGGTAAGCACAGGGGTAAGAATCAGTAGCTAGAACAGCATGTGTTTGTGGGGAGAGAGAAAGGAAAAAGCATCAACTTCTTCAGCCAGCTCTGTGCCACTGAACCACGTGGCTGCTCTAGGCCATGTGATTCAGGTCTCTAGAATCACCAGATCTGCAGTAGTTGATTTTTTTTTTTTCTGAGTGAAAGGGATGAGAACAGGTTTTAATTACATGGCTGAAAGTGTTTAAACTGGCATGAGAACTTCTACATGCATCCAATGGATGGAAGGGGCTTGGCACCTATGGGGCTGGGAGAGAGTCGACTTTTGCACTTGGTGTTTACAGCTGATTCTTCTCTCTCCCATCCCAGGCAGAGCCTGGCTTCTCCCCACAAGGGTTGTGTGTAACTGCTGAGCCAGAGGTGGGTTGCCACGTCTGAAAGACTGAGAAATGATGGTCAACCCTACTTGTTCATGTGACATCACAGGCAGGAATAGATCCTTGGGTTGTTTTTTTTTTTTTGGAAACAGACCTGATGAGAAACTAATATTCAGTGTAAAGATCATTTATCCAGATAGAGTGGTGTTTTGGTCTCGGTTTTTGAGACAAAACTCTCAGGAGGAAGTGGTCTGGAACGAGCACCTCCCCCACAAGGGAAAGGGGTCTCCCTCTTTCCTCTGCCAATAAGACAAATCAATGAAAGCAAGTGAAAGTTGGGAAAAAAATGGAACTATTTAACACAACCCAAAATTGGGAAAACCAGGAAAAAAGGAAAAAAAAAAGGAAAGAAAAAGAGGTGCCCGCAAGGAAACTGACAACTGGTCGTCGTCCCCCCTCGCCCCCCTCCAGTCTCCGGGAAGGGGAAGAGGAGTCCACACAGCAGGCTGCTGGAGAAGGGCAGATGGAAAAAACCTGTTGACTCGCTGGTTCTCCTCCTCCCAGCAGGCGATGCTGGTGGATCTCCGTGTGCCTTCGCTCACCGGCCTCATCTTCCTCAGGGTTCTGACCGGCCGGGGCCACCCTGCGGGCCCCCCGGGGTCGGAGAGAAGGGAAGGGAAGCAGAGGGGTCAGGGGGGAAGAAAGGAAAAGGAAACAAAACAAAAAAAACCCACCCAAAACCTCCCTCCAAGCTAGCACGAACGCAGGGGAGCAGCGCAGCGTTGCCGATGCGCTCCCTCCCCAAGCCCGGCAGCGCCGCTGGAGCCGGAGCCCTTGGACCGAGCCCTTGAACTGACCCGCACCCGGGGTCCCGCGGCTCCGGCCCCACACCCCAGGTCCATCCTAGAGATACAGGTGCCTCAGGCATTAAGCAGACAGTAAGGAATACAGGAAGTTCATAACATCATCCCAGGACAAGTGGGAAATTGCAAACCATATCAAGCAGTGTAAGAAGACAAAAATGCTTCCCAGGACGCTTGTGTATTTGACGGAAAGGAAATCACCGACTGATTAATTCTGTCTCAAGAGAGAAAGGGGAGTTATTGCTAAGAATTTGGTAATGTGATGCAGTAACTACATCTGTAAAATACTACATGAATGCTGCGTGTTAAGGTCTTTAAATTAAAAGATGATGATGTGATTCAGAGATTTTTATAAAGCTGTTACTAATAGGTTGGTTTAACTACTGACCCATCTGACTTTCTAATAAATATTCATTAATAGTTCTATAAATCAGTTAGTGGTTAAGACTAAGTAAGACATCAGAAAGTATGTTATTTCTAAACCTAGTACTATAGGTTGAAAGGAAAAATTATTCTTCTCCTGTCTGCAATTATTTTGCACTGGAGTTAGTCCTCATCACAAATAAAATAAGTCCTGACTTGTTAAAGTGAAGGGAGTCAGGCAATAGATTTAGGTCTGGAGTTTCTCTGTGGGTGATATATTTATTGTAAAGGGTGCAGAGTGGCAAACGCTGTTGTGTGATGGGTGGCATGAAGGTGCAGCCCACAACTCACCCTTCATTAAAGCCAGGGAGAGCTATCTAAGCAAGAAGTGTTGCTTTGTCTCTCATTTCTGGCACACTTGTAATGTATTTTGGAAACTTCATGCTGGCAGACTGAGACTTGTCTGCAGTCAGATAATAAATACCGTGCAGCCTCAGAGGCCTGAGTGGAGCCTCCTTCCACCAATTCATTTTAATTCACCTCCGTAAGAGCCTCACAAAATAGGTCTGAATAAAAGGAATGATGAGAGAAGGTGAGTTCAAACAAGAATGCACTTGCAGTGTTTGCAGGTGTGATAGTTTGTGCCATGTAAAGCAGCATTGAGTCTGCTCTTCCTTGTGACAAGGATTTCTGGAGCAGTTTTCAGCCCACCCTACAAATGCTGTAGGTTGGGGATTACCCAGAGAGTCCTTATCCACCTTTCCCATTGTGTGCTCCCAGCTGCTGCATGAGAGGTGGGTTTAGCACTGGTGAGAGGTGGTTTGACAGCTCTGAGGACTGTTAAATCCACAGCCAGGCAGCTCCAGCTCAGTCCTGCCCTGCAGGGTGCCCTCCCATGGGACCCAGCTGCCACCAATTCCTGCTTAATCCCTGGCCTTGCCGGGGCCACACGAGCAAAACCGCTAACGGGTACCACTTGTAAAGGCTTTTTCAGATGTGTATCAGCAAGCCTGAGCACCAGCTGCCCCACAGAAGCTTCAGTGCATCTGCTGAGGATGAGGAATTGCTGCTGCTGCTGCCAGGCTGGGCTGTGTTTGTGCCTCTGCTTTGGGGTGAAAGATGCCAGTGCCAATCCCTGAGCATCCAGGCTCCTCTGGGCCACCACAACTTAACTAAATAACAGGGAGAGGCAAGAAAGCACTGAATTCTTTCTAAAGAGATTTACCCAGAGACAAAGAGACACTCTGCTACTGTCTGTCTTCTGCTGAGATGACTCTGAGGCTGTCTCATGCCTCAAAAGGTGCTCTGTGCTGTGGACTGTAGCACCAGGAGAGGGTTTGTGGCTGAGGTGTGGATATGCAGTGTCTCAAGTGTCTGGAAAGCGCGTGAACTAGGAGCGGGGTGAGGGTGGGAGAGCAGGAAAATGTGAGACAAATTGAAGGCAAAGAAATCCACCCTTGATGCTGTGATTTAAAGAGCCTTGTGTCTCTGCCTTTGATGCAAGGGCCATGAAGTGCCCATGAGACAAGCAGCAATATTCTCTTGGGATTTTCCCCAAGTTGCTTCTCAGCTGGTTTGACTTTTTCTGTCCTAACAGCAAGAAGAAATGCATGTCTGTTTCCAAAGGTGATGCACCTCCTCAAGCCCATAGATTTGTGTACTCTGTGCTAGTGGCTGTAAGTAGACAAGACCTGTTTTAAATATAAAAATGTGTAGATTTTTTTTTTATGCTTGTTTGGGGTGCATTTCTTATACTCTGGATACAGTTTTTTAACTTCCATTGTGCTCTGGTATTGCAGGGTACACTAGATTTTCTCCATTCTGAAGAGGAAGGTACCTAAATGTCAAATACCCATGAGAGATACTTAATTGAAGCTTTGAACGGAGCAAACTTAAAGCGGGTGGTGGGGGAAGAACTCTTGCATTTGACTTTTAATTCCATAATATTTTTGTGTGGAGGACTTAAGAGCAAGATGAAAAGGCTTTAACATTCAAGGAGCTCTTTTCCATAGTCAATTTCTTCCATTCAAAAATAGTTTGTCTTTGCAGCCACCTTACTTAACAAAGGTCAAGTAAAGAAAAAAGTGCAGAAATAATTGAAATGCACTCCACTGAGGAATAACAAGTGATTTTTTTTTTCCTTTCCCCTATAGCCAAGACAGAGATAAGTAATTATTTGTTAGACCTAGGATTTGACATATATACATTAAGGAAAAAAACCAAACCACACGTTTTCCTTGAATCTCCCACCTGCTATGCTTCCATTACCTCTAGGCAATAGCAAAGAGAAGAAAACATAGCAGGGTCATATTCCTGTGTTTCACCATCCAGACGTGTGGCTGAAGGCTCAGTTTTGGCAGGAGCTGCTAACCTCTTCCCCTTGGCTTTTAATTTGTCCCTGCTAGTCACAAAATCTAAAAATGCAGCTGTTTCTTGTCTTTATTGACTGCTGATTATTGTTCACCTCTAGTTTGCCTCCTTGTATTTGTGGTGAGGCCCCTTCCATGGTCAGTGCAGGGATGACTGAGGTTAGATGAGCTTTTTGCTTTCTGTGCCAGAGCAAGTCAGCACATATTGAGCAGAACATCTGGTTGGAAAATACCTGTTTGCTGAAACACAAACTCTTTGTTTTGCATGGTGCTTTTGTAAGGATTTCTGAACATGGAGAGATGGGCAGAGAGAGCACATGGACCATAAATTTCTCCACAGATGCTGCAGACATGCTTAATGATTCAGATGAAATTAAATGTTGGAACTCTCTCCTGGTGTTGCCGAGAAGCAGATGCTCAGCAAAGGCTAAAGCAAAATTCCCTTGAATACCTTCCTTCTTTCTGCATTGGGCCTTCCTGAGGCAGAAGTTGTTTCTGGGTCACTGTGTTTGAAAACCACTGATGGATGGGTGAATCCTTTCTCAACTTGTCCAAATTTTTCTTGGTATCTGTTACAGGGAATATTTTGTGTGTGTTTTCTGTTTATGAGGCTGTAGAACTAGTAATTCTGGTTTGGAGAGGTGTTGAAGGCCGGTGTTGCTTAGAGCTAGGGGATAATCCCAGCTGACTTTAACAAATTTACTGGCATGCTCAGTATCTGGAAGATAAATAAATAATCCCCTGAGTTGGAAGCACTGTGTTTTTACCCACCCTGTTTGAGAGAAATGAAGGATATGTTTATAGCAGCCTGTTACCCCAAATACTACCAGTAGGGATCTCTAAGAAGAAGACTCAATGCTTTGTGTTTACATTGGTGTATTCCCAGATAGAGCATAAGAAGTCTGAGTAAGACTTGGGTTCTTTCCTGTTCTAAATACTTAAACCCACTCTCTGTTTCAGAGATGTGTAGCTCTGCTATCCCAAAGATGATGTAGTTCAATGTATTCCTTTACCAGTATTATTCAGGATGATTATGGTCTTGTTCTTCCCTTTAGTTTTGTCCAATTATTCCTTCAGAGACAATATATAAGGGAAAGTGATTTATTCCTGCCTCTTATCTACAACACAGAGCTTTTGACTTCCTCTGGGAGGCTGTTTTGCACTCCAGTGGGTTTGTTATTGCAAGTCACTAATTCCATTTTTTTTCCCCTCCTCATTACTTTCCACTAGAGCATCTTATTGTGATCCAGTTAGGTTTGCCCGAGTGTCAAGCTAGAAGGACTTAAAATAATGACTCTTAGATAACACTGGTATAGGAGACAGGAGTTTGTTTCCTGTTTTCTTAGGTGAGGGAGTTTCCTTCAGGAAATAAACACAACACTGGTGTGACCAGCATCACTTGTTGTGATGGAGAAGGTTTTCCATAACTGGCTGGAGCAATAATGTGCTGACCTTTGACCTCTGTGATCAGCCCTTACCAGCTGCTTTAGTGGGAAAAGGCAGAGACCCTCCGGGTGGCACTAAAGGAGTAAACCTTCTCAGGAAAGCTCCTCTCTGATAGCTGGAGATGGGCTCTGAGCTGAGATGTGAGGATCTAAACCCTTCTATACTTAACAGAGTGTTTATTTTGCTTTCAGGTTGTTCTCTCTTAGTTGTCACCTGTAATAGTGGGTTCCGGAGGTGAATGTGCAACAGATTTTAAGTAGTCTGCCTTTTTCAGTCTCAGTGGATGGCCTCATTTGCTACTTGATGCTCTTTTCTTAAGAAGAAAGGCAACAAAAGTAGACAGATCTTTTACATCATTCTTTTTAAATGAGTTTTCCATTCTCCCACCTTCCTATACATCTTGGCCTTTGACTTGACAATGTTGGCAGTACTTACCAAGCTTCTCGAGTGTCTCTGTTGTAAAGATTTAGGTACTAAGCTAGTCTCCAAGTGTTTAAAGTGCATTAGTGGAAGATGTAAATCCAGTTGATGGTGACTGTCCAGACCACAGTAAGCCGTTAATTAATCCCAGTGTATGTATGAGGCGATTTCCTAAAAATGGGAAGAGCTTGCAACATATCTTGTACATCATTAAACATTCTCAGACTAAAGAGAAAAATCTAGAGGGGCAAAAAAAAAAAAGGGAGTGCTTGCTTTGGAATTGCTTCTTGGTAAATAACTGGAAGCATTTGAGTTAGGGACGAAGGGCCCAGCTTGGACATCAGGAGCTGTGTCAGTGGATGTTCTGGCAGCGCCAGTGAAGTCTGTCGTGTGGTTTTATGCCCCAGGATTCAAGTGGGATGTTCTGCCTTGTGGGGTGGCCACATTGGTTTCTTTGTTTCCTTTTTGGCAGGCAAGGAAGAAAGGAGTGGAGGCCGGAGGAGCGGCCCTTCTGTGGGCTGTGCTTGACGGGGGTGGGTCCTCTTGGGTTTCAGGGAGGGGACGTGCTTCCAGAGACCAATTAGAAAAAGGTAACGCTGCTGCGATATTAACATAAACCAGTATATTTAAAGGCTGAAGAGGCAGAGTCAGCTCTCTTCCCCCACTCCCCCCACCTTTGGGTGGGGAAGTGACTGACTGGTGATGCTGCAACCTGGCCACGTGGCAGAGACACGGGGCCACATGGCCCAGGGCCGGCACTGCCCGGGACTGAGCCCGGCAGGACTGTAACTGGCGGACTGGGACTGCTGGCACACTCAAGCAGGTGGCCCCGCTCTCTTGGGCTGGCAGGACTGGGACCGCCAGCTCACTGCATGCCCAGCTATGCTTTGTCCACCTTTTGCGATGCCTGCCTCGATAGTATGCCACTGAGACAAACTGTTTGCCTATAAAAAGAACCAGGACCTGTACCCTAGACGAGACTAGCTGTGTGCTCGGGACCAGCTCTGTGCTTGGGACTAACTGTGTGCTGATGAACTTTGGAAACAGCTGCAGCTCGCAGAGCAGCGGCCGAAGAAAAAAACCTGGAGGAGTCGGTGCTGCTGGGACCATGTGGAACTGGAGCGGCAGACGCATTGGAGCTTTTAAAATGGATGGTGGAGTTGTAACGGCATTTCCCCGGAACGAGATTGAAACTAAATCAACTCTTTTCATCATTGCGAAAAAACTTTGTAGAAGCTTTGAACTGGTAAAATGTACTAATAGTGGTGGTGGGGGGATATTGGTTCTTGTTTTTGTTTGGTTTGGGTATTTCCTTTTCCCCTTTAGGTAGAGAAGAGACAGAGTTGGAAAAGCACGTGGAGAAGACAAGATGGCAGACGCCAGGGTCACCACATAGGGAGAAGGGGCCTTCATGCAGTTGGAACTGGGTTTTTCATTCTGTAAGCAGTGGTAGAAACTAAACCTTTTCATTCATTAAGTGAATGGGGGGATACAAGAATTATCTTGGAGCCTGTGAGAGAAGTTTCTCACTGTGGGGTGAGTGAATACTAAAAAGCTGTGGCTTAGTAGAGGAGTTAAGTAAAGGAGAGAGAGAGAGAGAACTCTCGTTTCTAGTGATAAGAAAAAGGAGAACTGCTTCCAATTTGAAGTAATGTATTCTTAAAAAGTACGCCCCATGGAACCTAGTGACCCACAAAGAAACAGTTTTGGAAAGACTGCTTTTTACCAGTGGAAGGACACATGGTAGCTGACTCGGGCGGGGAGGTTGCCTCATGGAAATTAAAGCCATGCTGAAGGGAGTTTGTAAAACTGTTGCCTGTAAAAGAGAACCCCCAGTATACAACCGAAAAAGAGTACCTCACATGCTTCTGCACCCCTGCGTGTTCGATGGGAAAGATGGGAAGGTGGGAGGAAAGATGAGAGTGGGTTTTTTTAAGAGTTTATTTCTACTGTTGTTGTTGTTGTTGTTCCCTTTAGATCCTGTTAATAAAACTACGGCAGAAACAAGGTTTGAGTTAAAACTATAAGGTAACTTATTTCACCTACAAACCTTATTCTCACTCATGAGTATCCTAAATGATATTCCCCTGTAAGTGATTTATTATTTTTATTCACACAAACCTGCGACATGCCTGTAGCAGTGAAAAGGACCAGATCTCCTGGAGTGCCTCAGAGCTCTCTGCTTACTTGCTGGGCAGTGTGCATGTGCCTGTTGGGAACTGTGGTTCATGGGGAATATGTTTTCTTCTCTGTGCTGGCCGAAAGTCGAAAACGTTGTGTAAGCAGAACTATACATATATTTGTGGATCTCCTAGAGCTGGGAAGAAAAGAGATGCTTGTATGTGCATGAGAAATAGTGCTTTGTTGGCTTTAAAAATAGGTATTTTATTTCTTTGACTAATTCTAAGGGAAACTTGCTGTATTTCTGTCCCGACTCGGCCTGGGCTGACATACACTTCATATGTGATAATTTTGTTTAATTCCACACCTTTACTGTTTTCCCTACTACTCCTGGCCATGAGAAACCCCAAATGTAGAGCTTTATGTGGAACAGACCTAATGTAAAGGAGATAAAGTAACTGTTCAGCAAGAAGCCCGGGAATTCAAAGTCCTGCAGCACAACCAACATGGTGTCACCATGAGTGCTGCGAGCACACAGAATACCAGGGCTGAGAGGGGCAGGCTGTTAAAATCCATGCTCCTGTTGAGGAACACATGAACAGGAAGCTGGCTCACTCCTGGTGTCTGCTCTCTCTGAAGCCTCTCTCTGTTCCTGGCCCTTCCTTCAGAGCTTGTGAGTCACTTCCCCTCTCCTCTGAAGAGAAGTTCTTTGGAAAGCACCATCCCAGGGTGTCATGTTTATTAACTTTCACAACAAAATCACTCTGCATATCTGCAGGGATGTTTTCCCCTTAAGTCCTGACTGTAGATTCTCCCTGGGTGTTGAAAGTCAGGCTATTTTTCTTCTTATTGAGGTCTTGTTGAGGATGAAACCCTCAGGACAAATGTTGCTTTTGGAGGTATCATGAATGCCTCTGGACTGTGACTGCCCTCACTGCTGTGGCATATGGGAGTGGAAAGATATTCCCCACCATACCACTAGTGGGATTTGTTCCATGTACGCTGATCCACCTTCCCCCATGGGATGTAGCTGGTCCAACCCCACATTTATTTGGTTTGTTCCTCCACCCCCCTGTGCGATAAGGCTAGTTCACCCCGATGTTTCGTTTGGTTCATTCCACATACGGGCATTCTCTTCCCTCTGCCTCCCTCCCCCCATCCAGAGGTTTTGGCGTACATTTTGACCAGAGGGTATTTATACCCCAGGCCCTTCTTTGTTCTTGGTTCTTCTTGAGTAGTTCCCTTCGCGTGAGCTGCAACCCAAGTTTCTCTCCTTAACAATAAACTCACGTGGAATATAACTACCAAAAGCTCCACTTCTTTTGTTCTCGCCGACTGAGCCAAGCTGAGGTAGTGATCGAGGCTGAAAAGCTACCAGAGACCGGGAAAACGGAACCCCAGGGATGAAGGTAAACTGGGGAAGGACAACTAAGGTGACAAAGTTCGCAGTGGCACACATGGACTGCACAGCGAAAGGCAGCATCTGCCTCCCTCCACTACACCTGTGACAAGGACAAAGAGGGCCTTGCAGCCACCTTTTCCTACAAGGTGAAGGTTGTCTGGACTGCTTGGAGGAGGGGATTAGCCACGATGATGGGCAAGCAGAAAGGAAGGGCAGTATGACCCCCCTCTGTGTTTTTACCTTGCTTTGCCCATTCCCAGTAAAACAGGGACTTGTCCAGGGGACAGTTTTGGAGTTGAAAGGCTCTATGCCAACTCTTAGCCTGGGACCGAGTACTCCTGATGTCAATTCCAGTTCTCTGAGAGTTGCAGTGAAGAGTCAGACATGTTTGTGGATTTTTTTCCTCTGCCCACCGCTTTTTTCTTTCTTTAAGGTAGGAAAGGCCCCTGGGGGTGTGCTTCCTCCAGTCCATCAACCCTTAGTAAGGATGTCTTCAAAGTGCTTGATGCTCCTGGCTTACCGGGGCTGTGAAGTTGCCTTGCTTCCATAGCAACCAGTGATGTTATAGACACAGGACCCAGCAGATGTGGGAACTGCTGTGTGGTCTCTCCCTAGCCCAGGAAAGGGTCAGCAGCTCTGCCATCCCTCACCCAGTTCCCCTGCTGTACTGGGACTGGTTTGAGCCTTAGCAGTGTGGTCTTGGCTAGCTTGGAGCTTATCCACAGACTTTATTGATGTGTACACTAGCAGTCTGTTACAGTTGTCTGTGTTTTACGTCCTTTGTTTTATGTCCTTTGTGCTTGTCTGAAATGCTGATGGTGCTCAGGAGCGTTTTGTGTAATAACCACCAAGAGAGCATTGAAAACATCTCTCTGTGTGGGGGAAAATGGAGAATCTGAGAGCATGGTTCCCTGGGAAAAAATAATTTATATATGCTTGTGTACTAGTTCAGTTCGAAACTGGGCAGAAACACTAATTTTGTGTAGTGGTTTGAGTTCACTCACTTGAGTTTCTGGTTAAACGCCAGCACACTTACTAGATTTTATTTAATTTTGCTGTGAGATAAGGATTAGGAGTAGTTAAGCAGGCTCAAACTTAAAAGAATATAAAGAAAGTTTATTAACAGACCTAATAGGAAGGAAAAAAAATTAAGAACCAGAACAAAACCCTCAGAACACCTCTGCTCCTCCCACCTCTCCATTTTTTTCCCAATGACAATACAAAAAACAACACTCAGACTTTTAGACCATTTACCACCTTTAAATTAATCTTTTCTCAGTTCATTTAGGGAGAGAAGTTTCCTCCTGCTTTACCATGTTGACTTCTCCACAAGAAATACAGTTCTTTTGGTTTTCAGCCTCACAACTAGCAGCCGCCCAGGAGCAAAAAATCTGCTGGTTGTGGAAAATCCCTCCCACACCAGTAGCCTTCCCACAGCTACTATGATGGGCTATGATGGTTTATGGGGTATTCTTTTAAGGATGAGTGGTTCTACTACAGCAGCAAAGAAATCCCCTTCTTTCATGACTGGTAACATAAGTCTTCTCCGACCATTCCCCGGGGCAAGGGGTTTGGATCACAGCTTCTTCTCTGTCTCTGCTCAAACTTCTCATCAGGCCGCAATTACTTCAGTATCTACTTATCTCTGCATAGGTACTTTGGTTCACTGGCTGCACTGGCTGCACTGGCTGCAGTTAGAACATCACACCCCCCCTTTGGAGCATTTCTTCATATATTACAGGGAATATTTTAGCTTAGTCCCAACCATGGCTTCACAGAAGAATTTTAGCTTCCACATTGAAGCACTCCTCATGCTCCTCCCTCTAGACGTCGGCTCTACTTCTCTCACTGACCTTCTGAGTCTCTATGCTGTGTTTCTGTAGGTGTCCTCACTCTTTCTCTGTCTATGCCGGGGAGGATGAGTGTCTGCAAGTTTCATCTGGGCAATGAAAGAGTTAATCTCTCTCTTGGGCCTCTGCGACAGTCCCATGATCTCTGCCGGGTTGCTTAAAAAGTCTGAGCCGGGCTGTAGAAGTAGTCAGAATCTCAGTGGCCTCGCTCTGCGAAGCTGGCCCAGCCCGGCGGAACTGGCCTGGCCTGGGGTAATAGAGCAGGGCCTGGCCCCTGCCTATTTGCTCAACTGCATCCGAGCCAGAGAGCTCAGGCTGGGTCCTCCCCCATGCTCAGTTGCACTGTTGCTCCAAAACTCCTCTTCCCCACCCACCCCCCTCTCTTAGGGGGGCAGGGGGGAGAGCAAGGACCCAGTCTTACCAAAGAGAGAAGCAGAGGACCTGCTTCTCTGGCAGCAACAGGACAAGAAAAAGGGTTTTTTCTCAGGTGTCTCTCTATTAAATATGTTTTTTTTCCTGGAGGCAGAACAACTTTTAATTGGATTGTACACTTATCAAACCTCAAAACTAGCTGGTCACTGGCTCTGTCTCTCAGGAATCAAGGTGTACTACTTCCTGCAGCATAGGTCACTTTCAAGACTGACCCTTCCTGGGCAAATCTAGGACAGCTTGCCAGTACTGTCTGCAGCTAAATAGCTTCTCGGTCTGATTCACCAGTATATTAAAGCTGTTCTTTAGCACTCTCAGAGTACAAAATGGCTTTATAGCAGATCAAGTAATCACTGGAGATTATCTCCTGGTGTTGGAGGACCTTATGCCTGGTATGGTTGTCATGGTAGCTCCAGCTGTCACGGTCAGGGATAAACCCAGTGAGAGATCCAGTATCAGTTTCTTCTTAGGATCACTTCCTTCTTGGGATTTTCAGGTTGTTTTGGGCCTATCAGTTACCCTGACTTTTTGTAGGGACAGATTTTGATTACAGAGTCTACCTGAAATCTATAATCTTGCTTAGAAAATGTAGTGGGGTTTTTGTTTTGTTTGTCTTTGTGGTTTTTTTGGTTTTTTGTTTTTTGTTTTGTTTTGGGGTTTTTTTGTGTGGAACGTTCCTTGAATGAACCGTAGAATTAGGCTGAGTTGTTTCAAATTTAATGTATAGGTTTCCATTTTAAATTGCAATAGCTAGTCATTAAACTAAATTATCACTCCAGGTTTGCAAGCAATTTAGTTGTATGTATGTTTTCACTTCTCTAAATGTGTATGTATTTATTTTCACATAGAGACATATTAATTTTCATAATGACTGTACTAAGTCTGAGAGCAATTCTGGTGAGGGGGATTAAATTTGGTTTGCAGTCTTGAGCTCAGTACTGTATGGAAACAGAACCCAGGTGTTCCTCTTCATTTTGTTCTGTTTTAACAACATTGCTGCTTTAAACTATGAATTGTTAAATACATTGTCTAGTTAATGTAAGTAACAGTCCTTGTACACAGTGAGTTTACATCACGCAAAGCCGTTCAAGGTAACGTGTAACAGGTTATGGCATGGCTGAGACCATTCCATATGGGACGACTGAAGAGCCTTGATGGCACTGTGCATCTTGCACGTAGCAGATGATCCACTGTGGAGGGCTTTTTATTTCTTTTAAGCAGCCATATAAGCAACTCTATTCCTATAACTTAGCATTTTTCCCCAGACTGCATACTACAGGCGTTCCCATCCGCAATAAATCCAACAGACTATCACTTAGAATACCGTTTATTAGTTTCTAAAATCAGTCAGTAACAGCATTCTCCTGCTCATAAAGTTCAGTAAATGATTCTTTTTAGACAGAAAAGATCTTAAATTTTAGCAGGATGCATGACTGAAAAAGGCTTAGTAAATTAAAATCTGTGACAAGCACTAATGTTTTATTTTTAATGGAGAGAAAATTGTTCTGTAGATGCTTCTCTCCAGGCCTTAATTTTGAGCTCTGCAATATTTATTGGCTAGGACACTGAAAAATAATCATGCCTTCCACTCTGCCTGTCTTTTTAAATGCAAGGATGAAGGTGGTGTGTGAGCATCACAGTTACTGCAGCCAGCTCCTCCAGGAGAGGTAACGGTGTGTGGTCCTCTGGCTCCAACCATTAATTTAAGGTACAGCCTGTTGCATGCTCTGCAGTGAGCACGTGTCCCTGCTGGGATACACAGCCAGGAATGGCTACACCCAGCAGGATCAGGCTTTGGGGTGGATTGGTTGTTGCTTTAACCCCTCAGGTCACTTACCTTTCCTCAAATACAAGTGTAATTTGATTTGAGGTCTTTCTTTTATGCCTGTTTTGTTTGTTTGGGGCTTTTTTTTCTTACTCAAGATTGCAGACAAAACAAAAGTCACAATATTTGTGTTACTCTTGATATTGACATTTGTAGTTTTTATTTTGACTTACCCTGGTGGTAAGACAGTCCCCAAAACAGTAGAACTACCAGCAAAGATATTTCTAACCTCTAGGAAGCAACATTCAAAGAACATAAAACCTCTTCTGTTCTGGGGAAAAGCTGACTTTCCCAAACAACACTCAATGCTTTTTCTCTCCCCTTCTCTCCTCCTAAGAGTATGTCCTGAGCAAATGCTGGTTTGACTGCATGCTAAATCCCTCAGCATATTTTAATTCACTTGAAGCTTCATTTGCTGTTTTAATACAAGCCTAGGTCCTATTGGGACCAACAGTTCCTTGGTGTTTTTAGTGTGATTTCTACCCATATGATGACTGGTCATGTCTTATCCTCTTGAAAGCACCAGTTCTGCCATTCTTCTCTAATATGAGGAGCAGGAGTGAGAGTTGAGAGGACAGAAGAGGGTTCTGAACCATCTCCTGTGGCCTCTGGGGACAGCCAGGAGCCTGTATGGCTCAAAGAGCAATTTCAGAGCTGATTGTCCTCTCTTTCCCCAATGTGCCTGTGGCTCTTTGGAGGCAGTTAGGTCATAGCATAACATATTCATCCACAGTCCCCTTGGCACCACTTTTCACCACTCTATCTGTTTTCTGGTGGGTAGAGAGGGGGAAAATTATGTGGTGGGACTGTAGAACACTTGCGAATAGGTCCCAGTTTTATTTACACTTCCAAAAGTGCAGTAGAGAGAAGCTGGACTTAACTTGATCCTGAATTTGTTTCTGGAGCTGCTGGACTGGTGGTCCTTGTTCCTTGAACTTGTTCCTGCAGTTCCAGTTATGGCTCTGGCTCTGTTGTTTTTCAGGCTGTGCTTTTTCCTTCAATTGAAGCCAACCCCAAGTTACCAGTGCTCACAATGGCAATCCTGGCTGTCCAAACCTTCAGATTCTAGCCCCATTAAATCTGAAGAATTCAGCATCTGAAGGTTATTTCCCACCTGGTTTTGTCAGCTGATGCTCTGCTTTTTGACGTTGTGTTTTTGTATGCAGACAAAGCCTAGAGTTGTTTTCCAGATTGTCTACTATTTCCTAGGTCATCATCCAGTTACACTAATTAGCACAGGACAAAACTGATATAAACAGGCAGCAATTGTACTTGAAAATAAGCTAATGAGGCCAAGATTTAGCAGTGACCTTGGCAGCATTAGGTTGATGGCTGGCCTCAAGGATCTTGGAGGTCTTTTCCAACCTAAACGCTTCTAGGATTCCGTAAGAAATCTACTCTGACCTAGAGATTCCTGAGATGTAATCTCTAACCAGTTAGGAGGGAAAGGCAAAGCCTGGCCTACCTAATACTCTCTTCTTAAGACTGACATTGACTTAATTCGTCATCTTTGCACAGTCACAATAACAAATTAAGCTTTTTTTAACTGGCAGCATGTTAAGAAGATTATTATTTACTTGTATACCTACATAAGAAAAGAACAGCTAGGAGTACTGGCTTGAGATTTTTTTGTGCATTGAATGGTACATGGACTGAATATTATGGGTTTGGTTAGTCCTATAAAAAGTAATGTTCCCGTTATCTATGTATCCACACACTCAGAGTTAGAAAAAAGCCTTAAAATTAATAATTACCAGCTTAAATATTTGTAGCAGGCAAACATCCCAGGCAACTCCTCCACCAGTATTGCTGACTGGAATTGAAAAATACATTCTTCTTAGGTTGCCATTTACCTCCCAAGGATTTGCTTGGGACTGTTCCTCCCTTCCCTGGCACTTGTTTGCGGTCTGTCTCTGCATCCTGTCCCTGGGTGGCTTTTGTACCTGTGGAGCAAATTCCCTGGCTGATGTGAGGCTTACTTTATTGTCACCCATCACCTTCCTTCTTTGCCTCAGTTTCCTTTGGCATTGGTCTTAATCTAGAAGAAATCTTCAAGGCTGGCAGTTGTAGTTGCTCTTGAAAAACAAAAGGTGAAAATGTTGTAACCTGACATAATTAATACTCAGTGTGTTGCCTTACTACCAGCACAGATCACTAAGCTGCTCAAATCTTGTCTTGGTGGCAAAACACGCTGGATAAAGAAGAAGCAAAAGTTAAATAAATTTTACATGTGTAAAAGTTTCATGCACTTTAATGGAAATATAGTAGTAAAGCTGTTTAACTAGGAGCTGTATCAGGAGGATCAAATTGCTGAAAGAAATTTGATCTGATAAAATGCACTGCAGTGTTAAGGGAAACCCAAACAAACATGTGCATACGTGTTACTCCTTAGATGCTTTCCAGGCTTGTTTTTAATGAGTCTTTTGCCACTGCTAATACTGAGGAATCTGAAGCCACTTCTTACCCCTTATCAAGCTGTGTGTCTGAAATTTGCCAGCTGAGGTGTGGCTCATCATATAATAAATGTCGGCACTCGATTTCCACCCTGATAATTTTACAGCCTGCTTTGTTTGACAAGTCCCTCATGTATGTATGTTTGTTTAGTTATTGCAGTTTCACAAGCTACAAATGAGGCTACACGCTGACCAAGTCATGCTGAAACAAGAACAAGGGGAGAACCAGTGCTTGAATCAGCAAGTTGCCAGTCTGTCAGCTGAGTTTACAGCTCTGCAGAAAACGGTGGGATCGATAGCAGGATAATAGAGGCTGTTGGAATATTTGAGCCTTGGGAGCAGGTTAAACCATGGCTTGATTTTTATGCAGCTGAGGTTTTGCATGGGCACGTTTTGTTTTGCGTGCCTCAGAACATAATTCCCTGTGTGAGTAACATTGCAACGCTGTTTACTTGGAGATGTTATGAAAAGATAACCTGGTGTTCTCAGTCACACGTGGTTTTGGAAAGCTTCCAAATGCAACATTGCTGTGACTGTCTTGCATTGCTGTACCTAGAAAAATCCAGAGGAGACTTGGGGAAACTACTGTGGGTTTGGGGTTTTTTCTGTTAAAAGGAGCTGAAGTCTGACACAGTTGCATGGTTTAAAGGGAGATTGTTGAGCAGTTATTTAAAATGTGGGAGGCACCCGACCTTTTCACAGCTCGAGAAGGCAAAAGGCTTTTGTTGCAGGCAATAAGACATGCCTTTCTCTTTATGGCTACTGCTCCAATAAATCGCATTCTGGTAGTTTTTACACATGAATAGTGTATACTACATTTTTTGGTATAGTATAAATCTGTGCAAACAGTGTGCTTGAATTTTCAGTAGTTGTACATGGATGCCTGTAGATTTTATACCTCTTGACACAGAAGAGCTACAAAATGTATGGAACCTGGCTGTGTTGCATTAAGTGTCAGTAATTATCTCCCCCAACTCCAAAAAAGACTGGTTTTGGTCAGATTAGTGCATGGGTAGGGTGTGCTGTGTAGGGGCTCCTTAGTGGAATGGTCCATAAGGATGAAAGACTGCTCAGTTTAGACTCAGTTCAGGGGTTTTTGTAGCTCTGTCCTTGAGGATCCATTGTTGACCGCAAGTGAAGGTTGATTGTCACTTGTGCTGGACCTGGGGCAAGCAGCAAGAGGCTGTGGATCCTGCCTTGCTGTGTCTCTGGAGACACAGTTCCTATAGGCAGTTAAATGCTTAATACTGAAGTTCTCAGTGCACAGGAGAAGAGCCAAACGCTGTTTTTCATCTGTTCAGCAATCTAAACTATTGATACTCCTGCAACTTGTTTGGCTTGTGTCAAACATCCGTGTAGACTCCAAAACAGAGGACCATTTTCAAGATTTTTTTTGAAAAGCAGCACACGCACATTGCAAGGGAAGGTAGAGGTGCTGGTGGGAAGTCTTGGCTGCACATGGTCTTAATGTTTGACTCCTGAATTGTGTGTAGACCAAGCACTGGAAGCAGAAGAGGAATCAACTTTGGTCAATATGTTTATATGGCCTGTATTAAAAGGCCAGGGCTGATTTAATCCTAAATTTGCTGGCCAAACAGTTAAGAATCAAGTTGTTCTTAGGTGGATGTTTGTCTTCCTCCTGTAACAATGAAGTGGGGATAACCTCTGTGAACTTAAAATTCCTGGAGCCTTTTCTGTCCTCTTATTAGTCATTGGAATGGTAAATGTGGCAAACCATTTCACAGATACCTGTTGTAACAGAAGAGGAATAATTTTATTCTCTGTGGGTCTCTCCATCTGTCTGTAGAGGGTGCTTAAATGTCCAGAGGATTCAAGGAGATGTTTGTCTTTGGTGTCCCTAGTCTGGTGAGGATACCTTCGGCAGGAGGTAGCTGAGGATGTTGTCCTCCTTATTTAAATGTGTAAAATGCTTAAAGTGAGGTTGTGCAAAACCTGCCTCTTGTTTAAAAGTAGGTTGAAACCCTAATGAATGTAATTTAAAGGATAACTTTTATCTTAGTCTGGACAAGATCAAAGACATCCCCAAATTGCATTATTATTTGTGGAACAAATGAGGTGATGTTTGTCTCTGGAGGCAATAATGCAACTGAAAAACTGAAAAATCTTTTGAGCCTATCAGCCTAAAATTTTCTTCTCAGGGTATTGAGTCCCACATGATTAGTTCTGTGCTGCACATACTGGATTTTTGTAGAGTAAGGTAGAAACAAAGAGGGTGATCTTTAAATACCTTTATTCTAAACTAAGATATGTCTGGCAACCCAGAAAAATGTAGTCGGGTAAATGGCAAAAGGACTGTAACCATCTCCTCAAACTTGGTACAAGCTTATTGCATCTGTTTGTTAAATAATAAAAAAATCTTCCTTCATCAAAAATGCCTGAAGTGCTCCCAGCACCTAAAAACATTTGTGTGCTTTTTTAAAAATGCATTTTCAGTATAAATGTGATGTTTGCACATTCAGAGGCTTTTGGCTGCCTGTGTTTACAAGTGCAGCCCTACAACAGTGCCAGCTGCTGTGTCTCCAGGCTGCACTCTCAGCTCAGGAGAAGCTGCACCCTGGATCCCATCAGACCTGATGGCATTATGCTTGTTGCATAGCTGGGAAATGAGACTTAAACTACTGAGAAATGCTTAAGTGTTCCAACTAGAGTAGAACAATCTGAACTCCCTCCATCCTGAGGGCGATGCTGAGGCACACCTGCTTCCTGAATTTCTGCTAGCAATCCCAGAAATAAAAGATACATCTCTGCACTGCTCAGCTTGGATGGACTAGTAACTTTTAAAAAGATTGGTGTGCTAATCAAAGGTTGATGCAGTTGGTGTTGGAAAAAATATCCAGGCAAAGGATTAATTTCCACTAGTTTTCTGTGTGGGGTCTTCAACTAAAGGAATGGATGTTCACAGAACTGTGATGCCACCAGCATTTGCAGATGTGTGTGCCTGGTGTTTTCAAGAACAGCTCAGCTCTCCTTTGGTAGGGAATACTTTTTCCTGCAGGCAGAGCAGAACTTTGTCTCAGGAGCTGGTGTTTGATCACACAAACATGAAATGATTTGGGTTGAAGGGACCCTAAAGATCACCTTGTTCCACCCTCCTGCCATGGGCAGGGACACCTTCCACTATTCCAGGTTGCTCAGAGTCCCATCCAGCCTGGCCTTGGACACTGCCAGGGCTGGGGCAGCCACAGCTGCTCTGGGCACCCTGTGCAAGGGCCTCCCCACCCTCACAGGGAACAATTTCTTCCTCACATCCAATCTAAACCTGCTCACCATCAGTGTGAGGCCATTCCCCCTTGTCCTGTCACTCCAGGCCCTTGTTAAGAATCTCTCTCCATCTTTCCTGTGGGCTCCCTTCACAATGAGGTCACCCCAAAGTCTTCTCCAGGCTGAACAATCCCAGTTCTCTCAGCCTTTTCTTACAGCAGAGGTGTATGAAGAACAGATGTAGAAGCAGTTTAATGTGGAAGGACAGCAAACTCTCCATTTCAAAGATGTTCAAACTCAGACCCTTAAAAATATCTCCCTGGCAAACACTGCACCACTCTCAGAAACACCCTTCAGAGTTTATGGTCAGACAGTGGCACCCTGGTGTAATTTTTCCATTTGGAGGAGAGTTTAGAGAGAACTTTGTCCTTGCCCTGCAAATCTGCAAATCCCTGCTTCCAGGGGCATCCAGTAGCAAGGGAAGGAAGTGGATCCTGAGAAATTCCCCTGAGCCTTGTCCTGGACCCCATGGGTGTTGATGAGTTTTGGCTTAGGAGAGGAGGAGCCACCTCCCTGGGGGATGTTTGTTAGCACAGCAAATAAGAGCTGCAAAAAAGACATGTTGGTGTGCAGGGAGAAGGGCTCTGGGGCACTTGACGTCTGTCTAAGGCAAAATAAATAAGACTTGTAGGAAACCTGACAAACTGCATTGACAAGTTTTTCTAGTGATTAGAGCATTTCTAGCTAAATGGTACTGTGAAGAGTAAACTCATAAAAGAGGAAGTGAGATTTGCCCAGATACTCTCAAAAGTTAACTTTGAGTCTTCTGATTGCATCTTAATGTGATTCAGTGAACAATCTAACCTCATGGTTCAGATTCTCTCAAAATAGTATTTTCAACTCTGAAAAGCTACAGACTGCTAAAATAATTGAGTCTAAATTGTTTTAATTTGTTTTAGAAAACATATAATTGAATCAGGGAAAATAATTTTATGAAGCATTACTTAGAGCAGAACTGCCCAAGCAATGCAGTAACGACTTAAAAATCAAAGGGAAGAACGTTCCAAGTCAGAATATCAGAAGTTAGATTATTTTAAAGTTAGGATAAAGACTGTTCTCATGGGTAAAGGACTGTGCTAGGTTAGGACACTGTAGAGTGTGTGGTGGAATAACCCAAAGATGCTCTGATGTCATGGTGTGCTCCATCACTTGGGTCAATTTGTGGCTAAAAAGGTGTTATAGGCACCACAGAAGGTGCATGCATCTTGATGTATGGCAAGAAAACCCATCAGCTCTCCAGAATGGATTTCTCCTTCCTCTAGATTTTGCCTCTGCAGGCAACCACATTTTGTACAGTCCTGGAAAAAACATAAGGCTTCTAAAGCAAAATGCAGTTTATATGGTTTCATGTAAGTATTGAAATAATAATTTGTGTGTTTGTAGCTGGGAAAACACTTTTTTTTTTTAACTGAAGTTTCATTTCCTTTGTAGCTGGGGAATTTTTTTTGACAGGAGTTTCACCTCCTTACTTCATGTAGAAGCATGAAATCCCAGTAAAATTTCTGAAATTATTTTGATTCCACAAAGTCCAGGAAATATAAAAGCAGCCTTTCTCAGTGTATCCTGTTACTCTAATCAGCCAGAAGAGGACTAGGTATTTAATGAGTAAAAGTGGGTTGTAAGACTTAAATCCCAGGCTGGTTTTGGAGCTTTGTTTCTATTGTAGCTGAGCTAGTTTGCCTTTACTAACTATAAGCTAATATAGGTGGTGCTAAAACTTTTCTGAGTGTATTTGTGACATTTTAAAGTTTATTTGCACTTCAATTTGTATTTTGGTGTCTGAAGTCAAACAGTCGTTACAATTGTTATAAACCTTCCTTTAGGACATGGACACTTGGTAGACTTTATCTGCACTGCTCTACTGTGTGTGAGACATCTCAGCTGCTCTGTATTTGTTTCCCTGCCCTAGGTTTGGTTCTTGGTGGCAGAGAGAGAGTTCCAGTTGTTTTGTGCTCTGCCAGCTCCGTGTATATGAGGTGTGGATGTCTGATGTGAATTTTGGTGACTGTTCTGTGAATTGTCTGTGTACACTTTCCCTATTCTGTGGCACCATTCTGGGTGTGTATTTCTGCATCCTTGTAAAGCCTGTGTGAGCCCCATACTGCAGCAGAGTCACCCTAATGAGACCAAAGGTGCTGGCAGACCCTGGAGGCTCTGCCTGAGGCATTTTCAGCCTCAAAGTTTGCCCTTGATGTGAACAGACCTGCACCAGGATGAGGGTAAAGAGCAAGACAAGGACATGGTTGCACCAGGGTTCACAGGAGCAGACAGAAAGAGCAGTGGCACCCTTAGGAGAAGCTCGTCTTTGGGGGTGCCCAGGGCTTTCCCAAGGGAGACACCTGAGTGAGTGAATGAACCATCCTCTTCTTTGAGGACAATCCTGGAGATTGCAGCCAGGCAAGCCACATGTAGCCAGTGAAGTCAACATGGAGCTGGTCTGGGAGCAGTGGAATGCTGTGGAATGCATGGACAAGGAACTTGGCAAGAATGGGTCCACAGTCATTGCTAATGGTTTTGTCATTCTGGACGCAGTTAAGAAATGATTTGCAATTGTTTTGTTCAATTTGGCACACTGTAACTTAGCTGTAATTCCTTGACTTTTCAAGGCGAGTTTCCACCCCACCCCATGACTTTTCCTGAATGCTAAACTGTCTCCAAAAATTACTACTAGTGTGCCATAGGTACAGCAGCTTCTTAATTATTGTTATAAGCAAGATTTACCCACCCCATCAAACACACTTGCAAGGATGTGACTGCTCCCTCCCTTCCCAGGGGTGTGCTATTACATATTCATAATGACAAAGCAGGAGCAAGCCTCAGATGCAGATGTTCTCCTGTATCTTAGTGGCACTGCTTCCTGTACCTGCCACTCCAAATAAAGACCAGGTTTAAACGGTGCTCTGGGAACGAGGAACAGCAGCAAGGCAACCTGCAACATAAAACTCTGAGTAGCTGGCAGAACAAGTGAAATTCATAGCACATATCCTGTGTGTCATGAGATAACAAATGCAATCCTCGTTAGGACTAAACAAGGGGACACATGTCATGGAAATGCAGTGGCTGCATTTTGTTGTCTGGGTTTCTTTTTTCCAGGAGCAAAATGTATTACAATAACCCAGAAATTTAGCCTCAGTTACAAAAATTCTTAATTTTTGTGCTGATTTTCTTCTAAGAAAATTCCTTCTTGTGCTTAGGAATGGAATTCTTCTGCTGCAATTGCAGCGAGTGGTAGAAATGAGACATCCCTGGTGTGAGATGCTGCAGTGTGCTAAAAGTGATGCAGGATAGACCTCACAGTAGTGTTTGGATTGCAGAGCAAGTCAATACATCCATCTCTGGATGTTGCCATCCGTCTGTGTTTACATGAATTCAGCTGGTGAGGAACTAAAAGTTCCAGGGGCCTGACTTTACCCTGTGAAAATTCAGCAGCTCGACCTTTCTTTGTGGCATGCATGTCCTACTGGCAGACATGAATGCTTGGATGGAAAATTGGAACCTTTCTGAATTAACAAAAAATCTTTCAGGGAGGGATTAGACTACAGCTTCAGGAATACATTTTTTTGGGTGTCTCTTTCCTCTGCAGAGGCTGTTGGTGTAGCCTTGACTTCCTTTATCTGCTACAGAGCTGAGCTAATTTGTTGCAGGTCTAGACCAATAAGTCTCTCTGCTTCTCTGCTCTTCTCTTTGTGCACAAGAGAGATGGGAGGACAACTCAGCGGGAGCTTAGTGACACCCTGCTTCTTGATCAGGGCATGTCGTGAAATTCTTTATGAAAAGAGATAACAATTTTTATCTCTTTTGAAGGTGGATGGGAAAAAGAACAGACAAATCACTGTGATTCTGCTAAGCCACGAGCAATGAGGACAAGGCAGGAGCTTTTCCATTTGTCTTTTTGAGCAATGATATGAATAAAGCAGGAAGTCAGTAGCTTCTTCAATGATGCTCTGCCCTTCCCTGTTTCCACTCCCCCACCCCTGCTGCCTGGCAATATAATATCACTTGCATTTCCCATACTTCTGCTTTGAGTAATGTCTCCATGACCTGCTCAGAGCTGAAGAGTTTAATTTTCAAATAGTCTGCTCCATGGGTGGTGTTCTTGTCTGGCTCTGCCAATACCCAGAATATGTGACACCCATTGTTGCAGCTGTGACTTTTTTCTTTAGTGGAGCAGTGTTGCTGTGATTTTTACTTCTGCCTGACTAAGGGATTTGGATTTTAAAATAATGTCATGGGAGGAACTCCAGTGGGCTAAATGCATTTCATTGACACTGATTATCTGGGACTAGGTCTGTGGTGATAAATTTGCCATGGAAGTTGCTCTTGGGTAAGTGGAGCCCATGGGACAATGCTGTGTGCAGGCTCCCAGTGCTTTCTGCTCCTTTTGCGTATCAGAGGGCAAATTTTAGGGGAGGCAAAAAGAGTGATGAGACCTGCTAGGAATTTTTTAATAAAGTTGTTGGCAAAAGACAGGGTCCTGTCAAGAAACATTTTTGTTTGCAGCACATTATTTTGAGGTTGCTGACAGCATTTCCACTTCCAGAACCAGATTACTAAAGATGGAGAGTGTTCGATTTAGTGAAAAATGTTCTGATTTTCTGATGAAGTAAAAGTGCCTGCCTGAATGTACGTGCACATACATGTATTTGTGTGTGAAAGCTGCATTTCCTAGCTGTAATGAATGCAGTTCTTGTCTGTTTGGTTGTGTGGAATCCTTTTTAGTGACACCTGTACTGTCCCTCTTCTATAATGAAATTTGTAGCCCTGAGAAGGACGCATGAAGAAATACAGGCTTACGTTTCTCAGATGCTCCTTCTAACCAAATTTCTGACTTTGAGTCATCCAAAGTGCTTTTTGCTGAGAAGGATGACCTCAAATAAGAGAGGGGAGATCAACATTAGTTAAAAAACAATATTCGTGGTACTCTTGTATTTTGTGTGTGTGATTTCTGAATTCAGTGACTGCCAAATGTTTTAAAGTGCCTTTCACTCGCTTACAAAGCACCACCTTCTACTCTGAAGAACTGACCAAGTAAGAACTCAGGAACTTCAAATCAGAGACTTCTGCTTGGAAAGAAAATATTTACCTGGAGTTGGAATGAGTGTGGCTACTACAGTCCTGGGATTTGTTAGGCATGGAGTGCTCCAGCCCCCTTGGAATACTCTGTTCTCACCTTTACTCATGCTGAGTAAGGTGTTTTAATCTCAACAAGGTTTGCTACTGCAGTTCTTGCATGGTAATTACAGAATTAAACTCTCTCTCTAGCATGCACATACTAAAGGATATTCTGCCTTTGGGTTGCATAATTGCTCACTTTAAATGTTATATATGCATTTGTGGTGTGTGTGTGTACATACAGGGTGGGAGGGAAGAACGGGCAGGCAAAAGATGCAATTATTCAACAGAAGCCTTAGCCTTGCATTATAAATATGGATCATGACTTAAGGAGCCTGAGGACATAATTATATTCATCTTCTGCTTGAATATCTACTTTTAATCATAGATTTGCCTGAAAGTCCTTATGAAAGACGTGCACTGACATTTAAGGTCCTTGTGATGTGTGCATTGTCCCTGTGCAGAGGCAGTGGGCTCTTGCAGCAAAGGGGCTGGGGACCAGGGGATGCTGAGTTGGAACACGGCCAGTCTGCCTTTTCCAAAGAGGAAAACTTTCTGTGTACCAGAAAATGCCTATAGGTAAGGCAAGCACATGTTTAGCATAAATGTCAAATCACTCAGCTGAAAGGAGGCAATTTCTGGTGGCATCAGTGTGGGCACCAGGGAGTGGGCTGGCAGCAAACGTGGATTGTGTCCATGGCACCAGCTTTGGGTGGACTCTTTAACCTCTTCCCACCCAGCTCCTCTGCTGGCTGAATCTGTCCAGCCTCGCCAGCTCCCCAAAGAGCAAAAGTGCAGCTGTGGAAGGGCAGAAGAGAGGCAGGAGAAATGCAGGAGATTCAGCAGTCCTGTATCTCCTACTGTCAGTGAAATAGGTGTGAACTACGTGTAAAGGAGAGGCCTTCAAATGGCCTCCTGTCCTCATTGCTGCAGAGGCAGAAATCCCAGAACACAGCCCATGATTATCCAGAGTCTGCGTAGTAAGGATTTGCTATTAGCCTTAAGGCTATCCTATAATTAAAGTTGAGTGCTGGGCAAAATTAATCAGCTGTTTTGCAGATCATACACCTCTCTGTTGCATCTTTATGGTAGGTGACCACAGGAGTCTTACTCTGGTAAAAAACCATTATTTTCTCCCACTTACAGTTTTGAATTTAATGGTAATGAGAGATTTCTGCAATACAGTGCCTGCAAAACACCAGAGGTAACTTGTTTTGACATCTTACTAGACATTAGGCTACATCTTGTAGCCTGATGTCTTGTACACAGTTATTCACACAGCTCAACACTTGAGTAATTTGACTCTTTAGCCCAGTTTGTGGTGTTGCACTCAAGTGGAGCACCTGAGTGCGTGACTATTTGTTGAATGAGTGCTTGCCCTTTCCATTGTGGGTTTCGGGCTCTTAACTGAGATAAGGCTCTGGCACTGTCCTGGCAGAGATATGCAATAACTCTGAGTTCTCCCTCTCTACAAAGAAAGAAAAAAGAGATTATGAGGGGCGTGCTGACTTGTGGTTGCTCAGCTTGTGAGTAAACATCTTTTCTCTTTTGCTTTGGTGGCGGAGTTTAGACTCTGTGGAGCAGATGAGTGCAGGTGTTGATGTGTAAGGGAGAAGATCAACTTGTGGAGCCAGAGGCCCAATAAATGAAATCAACAGCTTGATATCAAGAGACTTTTGTCTGGAAAGGATGGGTTTTGCTAACCAATATATCATCTATAACTTTCCCTGTGCTGGGAGAGAAACATCCCATGTGGCAGTAGTGTCATTGTCCAAGTGTTGTCTTCACAGACTGTCTGGTGTCTGCGGTACATTTCAATGGCAAATGATGCATGATGAGAGTCTCTTCTCGTTTAGATTATTCAGGATTTGTTCAGAGCAAACTAGGGACTCTTCCCTGAAGAAGCTCCTAAAATCTACAGCATAATGACTCAGTAATGTTGTAGAAGCCAAAGACTGAAATTCTTGAGGAACAATTAGAAATTTCCTTGAGGGAACGGGTGTACTATTAAAGGATGAAATTTGATGAGACAACTGACCTTTACTTGTTCCCAAGAAAAGAATGAGCTTTTATTTAATTCCTCTCCCCCCCCCCCTCTCCCCCCCAATTGCTTGTGGGGTCAGGAAGCACAACTATAAATCTGCGTGTATGATACATTTAGTAAATTATTGCTTCTAGAAGAAGCAATAGTGTAAGGCCCTGTTTGGATGTACAAGTAGACTCTTGAAGGAACCCCTTCCAAGGAGCACCATGCTAGGATGTCCTGCTGCTGACAAACTCCTGGCAAGCCTGGAGTACTGCCATGAGCATGTTACCTGTGTTCAGCCTCCTGGCCAGCTGGGGAACAGTATGGGAGGGCAGTGCCAAGCCTGCTGCCTTCCAGCAGCATCTGCAGGTTGTCCTGCCAGCCATCAGAACCCAGGGGACCAAGAGGCCAGGGCATTTTTGGCTTTATTTCAACATTCCCTTGGATGTCCTGTGCCCAGTCCTGTAAGCAAGGAGAACCAGCACAGCTCGTGCAGAAACACATGCACACGGTTCTCCTCTCCTACCAAAAGGAATTGCAGTTCCAGCAGGAGGGATTACAGAGGCTGCTGTGGGCTTTGTTCATTCAGCTTTATTTGAAACCTCACCTTTTTTCCTACTTTAACATATTTAAATAAGGAGCATTAAAACAGTAGAGCTAAAAGGGAAAACGAAAGCCAACGGCACAGATTTTATCTTCTTGAGGGTTTTAGCACTAAAAAAATTTATTTTCCTGCCCTGTAAAGCAGATGCTGAAGCTGTAACTGAAATGCAGACAACTTTTGCCCCCACTGTGGACAGAGTCCTGTTCTCTTAGCACAGCTTCCTCTACGGCTTGCAAGTCTTTCTGTGTTGTATATTCGATAGTTCAGGATTAGTTTGGACACAGTTCCTCTATTAGCTTGTCTGTCCTGAGCTTCTGTACATCAGAGGTAAGGAAGAGATATGTAAGCAAAATATAGAGCCAAAAGGACAGTGACACGTTTTTTTTTCTTTGGCAGAGCCTCTATACACACACACTAATAAAGATTTCTGTGCCTACTTTCAATAAGCAAGAGATGAAGGGGACAGAGATGCCTGGTTGTTGGAGGAGGGATGGGATATCTGAGGTAACAATCTCAGGCATTCCCCTGGCTCACGCCTCAGTAGCTGTGTCTGGGATAGCTCAGCAAATGGGAAGGGTGTCCCTTTTGTGCACTTTGGGATCTACAGGCGCTTCATCACAGGAAAATGGTGCTGCTGAATGTTGTTTGGAGTTTGGGCATGTGCCAGCTGGAGCACTAAAACAAAGGCCTCTTCCTGCAGGTACCCTGGCAGCTGGGTGTGTTTGTGTTACAGCTGTGCCCTTCACTGAGGGATAGGAAGCTCCTGGACAGAGCTGTATTAAAATATCCATGTGGTGACTGACACTTTGGCCCAAAGCAAGATGAAAGGTACTGCACTGCAGAGTGCCAGGAGGGGATAATGAGTGTTTTGGAGGCTTTCCCTTTGAGCTTGCAGAGTTGATTGAGCGGGTCTGACTGGACAGTGTGCATTATGACAGGTCCTGAAATGTGTTGTGTCCCCAAAGCTGCTGACATGTCTGGTCCTGTTGGGATTTTTCCTGTTGTGGCCAGGTACTGGTGTGTGAGAAAGCCAGTCAGCACTATGCTACAAGCAGTCATCTGCTGTTGGTTTGTGAAATTAAGCTTACCATCAGAGAGGTTATCCAAAATAGCATCAAGAGTCTGATAGGAAACGGAGCTGGCTTTTATCCCGTGCTATGTTAATCCCAGCAGTATTTATACTTTCTCTTAGCAACCAGGCTGCTGTGCACACAATTGTGTGTCGTTTGTGTAGCACCATGGAGGGGGATGTCTTTGATAAGGACTGAGCCCAGAGCAGCCCGTGGGCTCCAGCATCACAGGCAATTTTCCACAGATTATTTTTGTGGAGACTGCTTCAAGCTCTCGATCGCTGTTTCTGTATCAGTGTTACAGAACCTTGTCAGAAGACTGGGAAAGAAAAGTGCACTCAGAATTACAGAATCACAGAATGGTTGGGATTGGAAGGGACCTTAAAGATCACCCTGTTTCAACTCTTCTCTATTCATTGTATAATAGATATATGTATAGGGAATTCATGAATGAAAAATATATGGAGACCAGCTCCTACACCTTGATGGATCAATGCCAGCTCTTGGGCAGGTGTCTGGGCGAGGCACTTGCTGAGTTAGTACAGAATGGAAAAAGTGTCCATTGAGCCAGGTGGGGAAGGGTCTGTGAGCTCAGTTTTGTAGAGTAGTGTGTCTGCAGCACTGGAGTCCTCATTCTTTGATTTTTCTGCTGCTTCTCTCACAACCAGGTGTGTGTCAGGAACTGACTGACTTTGAGAGACTTTCACGTAACTCTACCATGCACATCATGGGAAAATACCTTCAAGTTTGTACTCACAACAAAATACTTTTATGCCTCAATCTGCTAAATTGAAAAGGTATTCCCTTTATATCCATATTCCCTTTACTTCCCTCTTGCAGATGCCACAAAAGTACAGTCTCAAAGTGATAGATATTTTGCAGGACAGCAAACATGTTTTCTAATTGGACTTGGCCCTGAGCTCAAACATGAAATCCAAGCACTCTCAGCATGGGTAGAGAGGAAGGTTCAGATTTGGATCAAACTTTGAAATTCAGACCCTGTATTAATGAAATAATTCTAATTCTTTTAAGGTTTTAGCTTCATTTTTGCTCTTGACTCTTGTTCAGAGGAGGGATTTTCAGATTGCCAAAGGCTGTGAGGTACTTCTGCCAACTTCTTCTGTGACATGAACAATAAACAGCTTTCTGGAAATGTGGGCAACATGACAGAAATGCTCAAGTGTGGGAGTGAGGCATCTCTGGAGGTACTCATGGTCTCTTATCCTCCTGTGACGTGCTCTCATTGGCATTTTCTGGTGTTCTGTATCTGAGCTCTCAGTTTGTCCCAAGTGGTTCCCTAGGATTGTGTACTCTAGTGAAGCACTGGGATGAGTATTACAGGAGCTTTCTGGATTTCCTAATTTCCACTGGAAGGCTAAATACATACACAGCTAAAGAGTTTACGAGCACTTGGGTATAAACTGCTGAGAAATCTGCTGTCCTTTCTGCCTGCCAGTTACTGACGAGATCCCACAGGCACATCCCAGTTTTCCAGCCCAGTTCCCAGCAGGTTTGTGCTAATGCTGTGTCACAGGGTGGTTGTGGCCTCCTCATCCTCTCTGGCCCTCCTGAAATCCTTCTGGATTTGTTTTAATGCAGCTCCATCATAACAGATAGCTTGAGATGAGGGGGAAAAAACAGGCTGGTTTTTTCCAGGTGAGAGACTCTGCTCCCATCCTGGCACTATTGCCAATGCTGCATAAGAAAAAAATCTACACTTAAACTCTCATAGATTTACAAAATTGCAGAGAACTTGTGTATTTTGTCACTTCTGGGTATTTTATGTGTTATTCTTTAGCTCTGAGAAGAACTAAAAATGATAGAATAGAATAGACAGAGTTGGGAAGGGACCCACAAAGATCATCCAAGCCCAGCTCCTGAAAATGTTTCCTTTGCATGCGTGCACCTATCATATAGATGTACATTAAAATAAAGTGGTTTCTTTGAGAATATACGACTTCTAAAACAGCACTGCATACCCGGTCCCCTCCCTGACATATCAATTTCAGTAAACTGTGGGAGAACTGGACATTTCAAGGATCGTTGTGCTGCTTTCCCTTTCCACTTACATTGCAGCCTACTCATTCCCATTCTTTCTTTTCACTGCTTCTATATTTAGCTTACTGATCTATCTTGGACCATGCTGCTGAAACTGATGTAGGAATTTGGCCACCTAGGTGGCAGCTATACCTATATTTAGAAAATACTTTTAGTGGCTCCGGTGCCCACTGAATTCTACTTTCCTTATGGTGATGCTGATTTAAATAGTAGAATGTTAACCAGCACCCAGATTCGACATCCATACTGCAATTAAAATAATTGCTTAATTAAGAGGATAATTTAATGCTTACTAAAAACACTTGCTGTGCAAAATAAGATTTATTTTCACCTCATTGGCACAGGCCTAGGTCCAAGCTCTGCACCTGAATATGTGCTAAGTAGCAATTATTTTTTCCTAAAAGTTATAATCAAGTAAACTAAGAGTCAAAAACTTTGTGAGCCACATGCCGAATTTTAAGAGAATTTGCCATGGTTGTGTGTAGTAACTAAACAAATCTTCCAGCCTTTGCTAACTTTATATTCTTATTCAAAATGAAAGAAATAGTGATGATGAATGAGGTGAGCAGTTATCTTCACTAAGGCCTTGGAACTAGATCTGCTGTGTGGTGCTCTATAAGAATTTAGCAGTGATTCACTTTTTAATAAATCAGGAGACTTTGGGTGCTTTGATCACTGTGCAAAGGAATTTTTTTCAGCTTTTGCTATAAGGAATCTTCTTAGCTGCACGTTCTCTTCGAGATAATTAAATAGAACACTATGTCATTCTTCTCAACAAATCTGATCTTTTTTCCCTGTCTCCAGCATGTTCTTTTTAGCATTTCACGATATTTTGTCCTGTTTAATCATGTGCTATCATCTACTTGTTGCCATGTAGGTGTAAATTCCTGGGGAGCAGTTGCACTGTGAGAACCATGATCTGCTTCTTGCTCAAAACATATGAATTGACATGACAAATCATGTGAGTTTTTTCAGCTTTCCACTCCCAAAGGATGTTCACCCTTTGTCTTTTGCTAAGACTATGATGTCTCTGCCAGTCCCAATCATTATCTTGAAGGTAACCCTGCCTTTGGTGTCTGTTACTCCTTTCTCACTAAACTATTTTTACCTGTTAAGTTTGAGGAATTACATAAACGTGTTAGGGCTTCCCCTTTATGAAGAGGTAGTGCATAATTTTCTGTAAGTTTCTGTAATTTTATTCTAACATCACAAGTTCACTACAGATGAAAGATTTCACTAGTGATTTTTGATAACCTACTGTTCCAAAAAAGCCTATAAAAATGAAGTTATCCTCTATTAAATATAAGGACGCAAGCGGCTGTATGTAGGTTGGATGTACGGCAGTTTCTGGCATTGTTTTCAGTTCTGTTCTGGGCATCCCCTTGAAGACTGAGAGGATGAGTGATTAAGGAGACATGGTGAAAATGCCAGAATTGGGTTTGATCACTCAGGAGGTGGAAGCTTTGCCTGAAGCTGGCACTGAACCAGTGCAACCACATGATTTTGGCTGACGTCTGGCTTTTTAAAATTACCTCTGATTGCTTGTATTAGCTTTATACGGATTCACATGGGTGCAGAGTTCTTTTATATGGACCATCTTTAGCTGACCTTCAAGGAACCCCTTCACCAAGTCCACCCTTATCACACGCTTGATTAGGTGCACTTAACTGTGAAACTGTACAAGCAGACAATCCTATTTTTAGAAATGAATAAGGAGGGAGAAAAGGGAAGAAATAAATGCCAAGGAGAAGAAAGACACAGCCAAAGAACTCCCTAAATCAGGCATTTTTCCCCCAGTGCATGTTGTCCTTAAAGGAAAAACAAGGATTCAGACCCAAGGGGGACTTGACTTTGCCATGCCTGAGGCAGAGTAGGAGTCAGTGAGAGCATCTGTCGTGGTTTAGGAATGGTTATTCTTCAATTTAGTGCTCCCATCCTTCACAGCAAGCTGCTACAACTCAAGGAGCAGCCTTGGTAGTGTCCAGAGAGCCTATGGAAAGCGTTAATATGGATGGATATGTGAGGAAAACTTCCTGCTCTCAGCTTGCCTGGAGAAGTGTCAAAACACTGGTAAATCCCTTTGCCCTATCTCACTCTCATAGCTCTTGCATATCTATATCCTTATTATTGCTTTCGCAGTGGTCCCTAAGCTTCCTTTGTAATTTGGATGTCATGCCTTGGCTACTTTCTTGTGGATCTAAAAATGCTGAGCAACGTGGTTGTTTTGTTATAAATCCCCTTTCTGTTTCATAACTCTGTCTTCCAACCTCAAAAATAGTTTCCCCTCATTGACTTGAGCAAATATAACAAATACAAGCAGTTGAGTCATCCTGAAAGGGCATTTGCTGGGGATTTTTTTGGATGAATCATTTTAATTGGCTTCTTTGAAAACTGCAATTTTTTGAGCATTAAAAATTAATTAAGCGAGAGGAGGAGCAGTGTGCCTTTATGTGATTAACTGATATTTGAGAAACGGAATTAAAAATCATATGGAGCCAGGTAAAATGGATGTTTCCTTCATAAAAATGTTCTCAAGTGAAGAGTATAAAGAGAATAGATCAGGAATTTTGATTAATTAAAGAGCTTAAAACATGGCACAAAGCTTCTCTAAATGTAAAACTGTCTTCTGGGTAGAGAAGTATGAAAAGCCTGAACCCTGACTGGCATAAATTAGCCCACACCTATTGAAGTCCAGAAGCTGTTTTCTATGGAGGGAGGGGGAAGATAAAACCTGTAATGCATAGTCCAAATCCCCATTTAGTGTCTTTCAGTTTTTTTCAGAAATGTGACTAAAACGTGTAGACCAAGCAACTCTAAAAGCTGAAAAGAGTGGATGACCTTAGTCTTCAAATATCCCCTACGGCCAGAAGCTCCTTCAGTCAGAGGCTTGCTCATTATTTGTATTTGCAATGTTACAATGTAAATGGGCACTATCTGTAGTTACAGTGTTACAGTGTTACAACGTTAATAGCCATAATTTGCATTTACAATGCTACAATGTAAATGGTTGATGTTCGCATTTACAGTGTTACAATGTTACAGTGTAAAGTGATGTTTGCATTTACAATGTTACAATGTAAATTATCATTATTTACATTTACAATGTTACAATGCTACAATGCAAACTGACATTATTTTGCATTTACAATGTTACAGTGTAAATTGTTATTATTTGCATTTACAATGTTATGATGTAAATTGATATTATTTGCATTTACGTTACAATGCCTGCCTATGTTTACAAGAAACGGATTAAATTAAAACTTTCCCCAAGCATTTGTTGTGATTTGACAGCCTGCTGAGTAATGCTCATTGCATGTATTTTTATTTTGTGGGACAGCTTTTCCCACAGGTTTATGCATTTTCTTGGACAGAGATTTAATTGTGAGGCTGCTGATCTGATCATAGACCAATTCTTTTAGCTCATCTGCAGGAGAAGCAAGTTGTACTTTGAGTTGTCCAATTACATATGGTTTAATTCAGTGTTGGGGAGGAAATACATGAAGTTTTGTACAATCCTGGCTGGCTAATACTTAACAATACTTATTATGGGGTGCCTGGAGGCAGAGCTGCTGCTGAATTATGTGGCTTGGGACAGCTGTTCCTTTATTTGGGGGGAAACTCTGGAGTTCTGTTCAGGTTTTACCTTTGCAAGATGAACCAATGCTTAAGCTTGCAGGTGGTGAGATTAAGACAGTGATGTTTGTCCAAAAGAAAATAATCTCATTTAATCCAGGTAACTGTAGCTCAGCTTTTGCTTGCTAGGATTAAATGGCCGGGGGGGAGGGGGGTGTATCATCATCCCTCCCGATAAAAATATTCATCAGGGTTTTTAAAATATTTTTTTCATTAGAAGCCAGCTGGACTTAAAAAAAATTTTGTTCCACACACACCAAGCTTATTTTTATGATATTTTTCTTGTCCTTTTCCCACCACTCAATTTTTTTGTTTGTTCAGTTTTAGAAATGCAAGGGGGAAAAAGACAGCCTTTAGGTAGAGGGAAAAGAACAAATCCAGAGTTTATTTCCTGTTTAAGGTGCCAGTACTTCAAAACTTTATATGAAATTTTATCAGAGAAACTCTTCACACAGTGCTCTGCTTTAGATGGATTTTAAATACAATGTATGAGTACAAAACGTCCATTAATGGGCTGTGACAGGAATCTTGTGGTGGCTCTTGGAAGCAAGTCTGACACTTCCTTACCTCTGGGAAACAGACACCAAGTGGTGAACATCTTGGTCTACTTTGAGTGCCAAATATTTGTCTTTTTTCCACCACCTCCTCATCTTTCTCTCTTGTGACCAAAAAAACAAGAGAATTTAGTTCAAAATAGGTTAAAATATCACACACGTGTGGCCATCAGATGAACTTGGTATAAAAATGAGAGGGAGGGAAGCAGAATACAGTTTTAAAGCATCCTTCTATTTTTTCTGACCCCTTCTGGTTGCCCAGGGCTGACTTGCTCCTTGATGCAACTCAAGAAAGGAGCTCTCTAGGATAAAGATGCAGTGTCAGAATTGGCTGGTTGGAGGGGAAAATTTCTAATTACTAATACTTTTTTTAAAAAATAGCCATAACAAGCAGAACCTGTTATTTTTTTAAGATATGAATTATGCATTGTTATTAAACAGTAATCAAATTATTCAAATTCCATTTAGTTTTTAAATTAAATAATTTTTAAGCATGCTTTTTTAAAGTACTGGGCCTTAATAAAATGCTGCTTTCTGCTGTTCTTTCATCAAGAACTTTATTCACAATGCTGAATATTTTATGGTGCCAGGGGGCATTGCTTTATCTCCTCTGATACTGCCAACCTGATAAAATGTTAATAAAAAAAAAAATCTCTACTGTAATTTCTTTCCTCATTTTGATGAGAAACTATCTGGTAATTCATTAAATAGGAACGTATTGCTTTGAAAATACACATGAATGAAGTAACATTGGCATTAAAAAATAGCAGCCAAGGAATTATCTGATCTCTTCAATGATTTGCATTTAATTCAATTACTTAGGAATCTCATTTCCTTACTGGTGCATTGTGATTTGTGCTCTGGCAGCTGGATCAGTGCTGTGTCACTGGGGTCCAGCAGGGCTGATATCCTCCAGATTTGCCCTGGGGTCTCAGTTGAGCTGCTGAACTGGTTGGGTTGTTTGTGCTTGTGAATATTGTCCTCAGGGAAATCCTTTGTGCTTGTGAATATTGTCCTCAGGGAAATCCTTTGTGCTTGTGAATATTGCCCTCAGGGAAATCCTGTGTGGTGCCTCAGGCACTGATCACTCTGTGTGTGTAAATATGGACAGTGGTGGTTTTATGTAAGGTCTGTAATGGCTATTCCAGCAGTGGCCAGCTCAATAAAACCACACAGGGGGCTTGTGGTGCGGTTTGACCTAATTGTAGAATCCTGGAATGGTTTGGGCTGGAAGGGACCTTAAAGATCATCCAGTGCCACCCCCTGCCATGGGCAGGGACACCTTCCACTATCCCAGGTTGCTCAGAGCCCCATCCAGCCTGGCCTTGGACACTGCCAGGGATGGGGCAGCCACAGCTCCTCTGGACAGCCTCTTCCAGTGCTTCATCACCCTCATAGTCAAGAATTTGTTCCTCATAACTGATCTAACTGTGAAGAACAACGCTCCACAATGTCCAAAGTTTAACAATTTATTAGCAAAAATAATTAACAATTAGGGATGCCCACAATACCAAGCACAGCGCTGTGTGCGTGGCTGGTCTGGCCAGCGGCACAGCTCCCAGAACATGGGCAGTCACTTTTATGCCCCTCTGGTGTCAATCAAAGGCCTTGATGCATTTGTTCAATCAGAGGTCCTGGAGTTCCTTTCCCCTCCCCTGATCCTCCCACCTGAGGTGGGCTGTCCTGGTCCCCTCCCACAGAGCATGTCCAGTTGTCACCTTGGGTGGACCCTTATCCCGACTGACACCCTGACTGACACCTTATGGGGAACTTTCTGGAAGGTGGCCCTCGGTTCCTGGTGGCCATTTTGTCCCTATCCATCTTATTAGTTTTTAGTAAAAAACCTCTGCAAAAGTTATAAACCCAGGAATCCAAAACCAGAACTATGGCCACGTAAGCAATTTAGAAGTGAAGGCTCCCCTTATTACAACAACGTTATAACATACAACAAATATTAACTTATAACACGACAACATTATAACAAACTATTAACTCATTAACAAAAGGCAATTAACTGATAAACTCATTAACAATTTTAACAATTCTAATATATGAAAGTCAACCCTAAACTGATCATTTATAACACTAACGCTGCTCTCTCAATGTGAAGCTATTCCCCCTTGTCCCATCACTCCAAGCCCTTGCAAACCATCTCTCTCCATCTTTCTTGGAGTATCCCTTCTTCTTTTCCTTGACTTTGGGGATATTAGCAGAGGTAGGTCTTCCTTTGCTTACTGTGATGCTCCTGGGTGAGGTGGCACATGCTTGCTTCAGGATGGGGACACCATTAGGGTGACAGATTCCCATTTAACGTGAGAGTCCTTTGGGGCCAGGCAGCTCCCTGCAGGATGCGTGCAGGATGATGCCATTATCCAGGCAAGGTTGATCTGTGCAGACATTCTTTGTCTTTTTTAGCCCACTGCAGCCATGAGGTAATAAAATAGCACTTCACTTGTGCCATGTGAGCAGCTTGAATATAAAGCTATGAGGAGAGTATAACAGGCAGGAAATTCTGCTGAGGTTGCAGCAGCAGCTTATTGCTACAGTAGTTCTGGGGTAGCCTCAGGGAAGGGAGGAAGATGTTTCCTTTCTGGCTTTGTTGGTCCCAGTGCTTTTCTTCAGGGGACAAGTCTTTGGAAAAATGTGAATTAATAGCATGATCCATGATCATCTAGTCCTCTTAATTTTGAAGTTTGTGATTGAGACCTTTTATGTAGAGATTGCTGTGAAAGGGCTGAGTGTTTGCAATGAGCATCGTAATTCCATAAACAATGGCATTACATCCTCATTTCCCAACACTTTATAAAGGCTGCTATCGCAGAGGCAGTGGTTGCCAGTTTCCTGATGCTTGCTGTTTCCAGACACTCACATCTTCATCTTGTCATCTGCTTTTGGTGACTTGGACACCTTCTTGTTAAATATTACGAAGTAAATAGCTGTTGTTGCTGCCAGCAGTGCTGGGAGATTTTTGTTCAGGTCCTGCTTTGTATATTTCAGAAGACATGAAAATTTGCCTAACTGATTGTATGTCCTGGTTCTCCTTGGGCACAAAGAAATAGCCAGCCTAATAAAAATTTGTGAGTAACATTCACTTAGTAGTTAATTGCACCCCTGCCAGAGCAATGGTTCTGTGACAATGACAGGTTTTATATTTCACACTTATCCCAGGACACTTCTCTTTTAATGTGTCTTCCTTGTTGAACAAGCTACACTTTCTAGGGAGTCCAGGCTACACATTTCAGAATTGTTACAAATATTTCTGCATATGGGCCCAGCTCAAGAATGAGTTTTTTTAGGCTACGATGGAAGAATTGCTTAAAAGGCAAAAATATTTCATTTGGAAGGATTTTTTAAAGTGAAACATTTTTGTGTGGAAAAAAAATCCAAACACTTTCTTTTTAATTGAAATTGGGCAAAAAGGTTAGAGAACATGAAAATGAAATGCAACTTTTGGTTTCATAGTGAACAAATATTTTTAGCCAGCAATGAAGAAATCTCCAGACACACTTTATTGATTCTTACTATTGAGTTATTCTTTCCCTGATCCTTTCCATTGCATATCTCTACCCCAAGCTGAATTTTGTTTCTCCCTTAATACAAAGTGATGATAGAGTAGGCTCACTGTATTTCTTGATGGTCAGTGTAACTCATTCATGTGTTTTCATTTTTTTTTTACACAATTTGGACAATGTGAAACAGCTTCTGTATTGAATCTGGTCCGTGCAACTGCATTGAAAATCCTTCCAGGTCATAATGGTCACAAATGAACAATATTTTCTGAGGGTGTGGTAGAGAGAAAGCCAAATCCTGTATGGTAATGTTCCTTTTGAGAGAGAAGCTGCTTCTTCCTTGCCAACTACTAAAAGGCAGAGTTTCACAAGATTTTTCAGATAAAGCCTTGTGGAGATAAATATTCCACTTTTACCTGACTGGCATCTGCTGCACAGGGAATAAATCAGTGGGATGTGGGAACAGCAGCAAGGCAAGAGGTGCTAGAGACAAGCTAAAGCTTCCTTCTGCTTCTTTCCATGTTGGAGGATGCTAAAAGAGGGGAATCTCCCAGCAAACAAAGCAAAGAAGAAAAGGGACAGTGTACCACTCCAGCTGCTTTTTTGTTTGTTTTTCTTTCCCCCAATAAACTCTTCTCCTTTCAGTCTTGTGGAGGACTTCCCGTCACTCTTTTCGCACTTAGAAACACATATCAGAAGCCTTGGGTGCTTGGGTTGAAAAATGGACTTTGTGACGGCATCAAATTCTTCAGTCCCTTTAGCATCAGCTCTCTTTGTAGGGTACCTGATTTACAAAGAAGGGAATGCCCATAACATTTACCCTGTGAGCAGCTGCATCTCTTTGATTCATCTCCTAGCAGTTCAGCTTCAGCCAGCTTTTCAATTTAACTACTTCCATGTAGAATAACTTGTCTCTCTTCTGATCCCTGAGCTGACCAATATGTTGACAATGGCAGTAAAATTATGTTTTAGAGAAGGTGAGGGGAAAATATGGCTGCAAATCCCAGAGTGTGATTAAAGAGATGAGAGCATCACTCCACTGTTGGAAATGAAAGAAATGAAAGATGATAGTAAGTGTAATAATAATTAGCATGACCTTCATCAAACAAGGTAATAATGATGATAACTGGAGTTACTTTCAATCAAATGTAAATTAGTTTAAAGAAGTAACATTAAGCACTATTTTTGTGGCTGCTTTATCAGCAGGAGGGCAACCAACATCTTCAAATAGTTAATTTGGGGTAAGGATCCAATAAATATGAGGCAATTGCAAATGCCTCTATGGTCTAGAAATGAGGCTGCATCAGACACTGATAGGCATGAGTGCAAACATCCTCCACCAGAGGAGATGACACCGGAGTAGGAACCAAATGGTTCTGAGCACTGACTTGAGTCCTGTCAAGCTTCTGAATGTTGGGGTTTTTTTGGGTTTTTTTGTATCAAGCCATTTGTTTTAAAGATTGTTCTTTTATGCTAATACATGACTCTTATTTCTCTTTCCTCCTTAGGTCATGATGGGTATGGTTTCTAGGACTTCTTCTTTTTTTTTTTTTTTAAGGAAATTCAGAGATTAAAATAAAGTAATAAACAATCATATGGTCTGGATAACAGTGTAATGTGTATTTTGTTGCTAGTAAATTTAGAGCAGTAACAATCACGGCAAAATTCAGTGTAATGTCTCAGTAAGCTTAACACACAGTGGAAGTGTGCCTGAGTTTTTGGGAAGCTTTCCCTTTGCCTGCCTAGAAGCTTTTCTACCTGATGGCATCTCTCCAGAGAGCTCCTGGCTAACCAGGAGACCTGGTCTTGAATTCAGTGTTGCTTAGCATGGGCTTTGGCTTTATGGCTTCCCATCACACCACTGCTGCCTTTGTGACTAATTCCTGAAGCTGTTTGTATAGATAATGCTGTCTCCAGAGAACCTCCTCACATTTCCTGGGATGATGGGGTCACAAGGAAAAGTTGGAGTGACGTTTCAGCTCCTTGCTTTAGGGTTTTATTTGTGTAGAAGTGCCCAGAGGAGATGGTAGGGCTCATGGCTGTGTGTTGAAAACTCATCTTCCCCTTTAAACAGGCAAGTTCTCTTTGGACCCCTATTTAAAACACTTCTCCAAGATGCTGATTCCTTAAGATGTAAAAATTGTGGTGCATGAGAGAGGGAAAGGCTGATGGACTGCTGCAAGGTATGCATTTGGTGCAGTCTTATGGATGCCAATGATGAATTTATTTCCTTAAGTAACACCTATTTTAAACAGCAGTAACATTGCCAGGCTGCTTTATACCTGACCTTTCCTCAGCATGTCTCTGCACCTGTGGTGTAGATTGTACCCAAAAGCACCAGTCCTTTGTAGGGGCCCCAGTTACCAGGGGGTGGGACAATTTTTAAATGTTGCACTAACATCAGGAGCTGAACCTCTAGGAAGACCTTGCAGTAAGCAGATCCAAGCCTGATGCCATGGAGTGTGGTTGTAGAAAGGAATTTGTGTTGCTGGTTGGATTTCCTTTTTGTAGATGCTGCCAAACTGGTGCTGCCTCAGTAAAATCACAGTGGTTAAACTGAGAGGAGTTTAATCCCCCGTGCAGTTCATAGGCAGCCCGAACGTGAGGGTCACAGTGCTGAGGAGCACCCCCAGTAACCTGAGAGGAGCTCTTCTCTGGCTGCAGTGGGGCACACGTGCTGGATGGGATCCTGCAGAAACCACTGTAGAGCAGCTTCCAGAATGGAGGTGAGATAATTTGGAGTGAATGAGCCCTTCAAAATTAAGCACAGTGTAAAAGTGTAAAAACACTTTGCAAAAGCCTGTTCTGTTTCTGTCCAAGTGCATGGGCAGAAATACAGATGAATTTAGCCACTGGGCTAATTTTTAAGGCTTTGACTGTGATAGTTGGAGTAAGTGATTATCCTGTCTCCTTTACTGTGGAGCATTTTGATCTAAAGTGTGAGACGTGATTTTCCTGTTCACGGAGCACAAAGCAGACACCTCGCTTGGAGAAAAGTGTTTAGTCTGGATGAGAACTGCTCTTTGTGTGCACGCATGTGATTTATTTGTAATAGATAATTCCTGCCAGCCAGATGATTTCTTCCAGCTCCCTTTCAGCCAGAGCCAGGGCGGTCTTTGTCAGTTATGTAAGGTCTGGTAAGTGTGGTACATAAGCAGCAGCCTTTAATTTTTATCCCCATTGGAAAATGAGATGAGCTATCCCATTTACCCCATGAAATAATAGGGTTGTGTTTGGAAAGGCTGCTGCCCAGCTGGGAGGACAAAGCACTGCACACCCTGTGAAGGTGGAAGCTTGAGGGAAATCGTGATGCTTGAGCAGAGCCATTTACAAAAGACACACAGCCAAGCAGGTCCCAGAAAGGAGAGAGCTTCACTTTCAAACTAGCTTTCTTCTCTTTTGTGTTGTTCTGCCTTTGTCCTCATCTTCAAAGGCAGAATGGGCAGGAAATTCAGGAGGTTCTCCAGAAAAGGGGCAGTTCCCAGGCTTTGGGAGGTCGATGTGCAGGGGCATGGTCCCACCTGGGGGGATTGATTTACCACTTATCTACTATATTTCAAGCATGTGCTTAGGAAAACTGTGTTTCTACAAACAGGGTAGAGCAGTAAACTCATCTTTAGAGGTCCTCTGAAAATTAAGACTGACAGTGAGACTCTAAATGGAGACTATGATACCATTTCTGCATTTTCCCAATGAGGACAGGCTGAGAAAGCTGGGGCTGTTCGCCCTTGAGAAGAAAAGGTTGTGTGGAGGCCTCATAGCAACCTTCCAGTATCTGAAGGGGCTCTTCATCAGGAACTGGAGTGAGGAGACAGGGAGTAATGGGTTCAAAGTCAAAAGGGGGAAATTTGGATTAGATATATGGAAGAAATTGTTTTCTGTGAGGGTGGTGAGGCCCTGGCACAGGGTGCCCAGAGAAGCTGTGGCTGCCCCACGCCTGGGAGTGTTCCAGGCCAGGTTCAATGGGGCTCTGAGCAACCTGGGATAGTGGAAGGTCTCCCTGCCCATGGCAGGACATTGGAACTGGATGATCTTTAAGATCCCTTTCAACCCAAACTGTTCTACAATTAAATAGCATAACTGCATAATACCTTGACTTCTCTAAAGACTAGGCATGCTAAAGTTATCTTTAATCTAAATTGAGTTTTTACATCCTAAGGTCTGTATCGACATTTCTCTGTCAAAGAAATGGTAACATTTTACTCCCTGTTTTTATTCATCCTGTCCATAGCAATGTAAGTGATAGATCCAAGCTAAGAAAAAGTTTGGAGCGGGTCACATTGGAAGGTGTGTGGGTGGAGAACTTCTCTTGCATATATTTCCTGCTGTGCCAATTGCTCATACTCTCCTCAGGCAGGCAACTGGAGCTGAGGGTAAATTACATAACCCTAAACTTGTGTTATCTTTGCATAGGCATTTATGATTTACATCCACTTGGCCACGTCTCATTTTTCAAGTAACTATGACTTGTGCATTTTACAATGTTTAATATAAATACCTCTGTTCTGGACATTAGCAAGGAAGTAAAATAGTAATAATGATTCTTATCCTTTATGGCACTTACTATGTTTGGTTTGGAAAGAGCTGTAAAGGGAGGGCCTGTGTTACTTTACTAAGGGGAGGTCAGAGGTGACAAGAGGCTGAAGTGATTTGGACTAAGGCTGTTACAGGGGCTTTCAACTGGCAAACTCTTACTTTTAAACAGTTTACCATCCTTGCCCATAAATTGTAAACAGAAAGACATTTCACTGTAACAAATATGGCCTTGCATTCCGCTCAAATTTCGGCAGGTTATTTATGTATGTGCAGAATTAGTTGGAAATAAGGCAGATTTAGGAGACTGTGTGGAGCACATCTTGTCCCTGTGCTGTTATGACAAAGCAAAGCTAATGTGCCCCAAATGGCTCTGAGGCATGGCCCTTTTCTCTCTTCTCCTGAGCTGCATCAAGCTGTTGTTTAGACTTTACCAGAGAGAAGGACGAGTTTGAATGTTACAGCTGCACTCTTTAGTAAGCCTGGTCCATGTGAAATCGTAAACTCCACAGTGGGGCTGCTCCAGTTGTGAGTTCTCTCTCTCTCTTCCCCGCCCCCAGTCAAGGGGAAAGGTTCTGTGCAAGAAGAGGGGAGGAAGAAAAGAATATTTGATTATAATCTGCCTCTGGCAAGTCATGTTCTATTTAAAACTTCCTTGCACCCAAGCAGCCAAGCCTGGCAAGCGGTGCAATCTGACAGCAGAACTGGCTCAGCACATGCATGAGCATCCCAGGCTGCTTTTGCAGCTTCCACTGGACCCCAGAGACCCCTGGATCTGTCTCCACCTCCCTCTCTCCCACATCAAATTCTTCAACACTTCTGCAGGGACACACATTCCCTGATGTGCATGTGAAGCATTTGATACAAATGTTGGTGCTAGACTCCGTCACTCCAGTTTAAACATCTATTTGCTCTTGTTTTCTCTGGCGGTTACATTATTGGTTTCCTTGAGTCTTTCCCCCTCACATTCTTTTCCATTTATTTTAAGCCAAAGGTGATTGAATATTTGTCCTCTGTCTCCTAAAACACTTCCCTTGCTTTGTCTCCCAAACAAGTAGTAAGTACAGACCTTGACTGATCAGTATCTAGGCTTGCACTTGATTTCCCCCACCCTTGAAGGAGGAACTAAGTAAGAGATAATTATTGTTTTAGTTCCACTAAAGCTGATGCTGAGGGGTTCTATCCTTTTTTTCCTTTCCTGAAGGGAAGGTGGGCATAGCGAGGAGCAGGATCTCTGTGTTTCCATTTTCCATTGCAGTAAGTCTTAAAGAAGATTAGGAAATTGGTCTGACTTCTGTTTTCCAGCCCTGCCCTGGGGTCTTCCCCAGCATTGTCACCTACAAGCATCCACACTCAGCAGGTTGGTGGGAGGCAGCATTTTCTTGTGGAATCTTGTGCTGTCCAGCGCAAGGAGAGAATGTTGTCTTTCCCCTCCCTTCACTCTCAAAATGCAAATTTTTTCTCTGCACTTAGAAAAATAGTGACAGTAATGGACTTTCCCTGGGGATGTTTGTTTTATTAGCAATTATAATTAGCAACATTAATATGTTTACTCTTTCTGATAATGTATGGAAAGACGTTTGATTTTGTTTTTTCCTTTGTAATACAGTCTCTACATTGTCAGAACTGCAAAACACACTCTGTGCTGTCTCTTGCCACACCAGCTACCCTTTAAAATGTAGCTTACAACAGCAACGAATACCATGGCCTCTTTTTGTCCAAAGCCTGTTTTCTGTTAGTCTAAGTCTTGTTGGTTTTTTCCCATTGTGAAGAGAAGTTGATGGTCAGGATCTCTATTGTAAATAAACAAAGGTGGATAAAAAACATAAGCTGTCTCTCACTGAAGCAAACAAGAGACTGATTCTGCAGAAACAGGTTTGGATTTGCAAAGCAAGTACTGGATAATGTCAGAATTGTTGACAAGCAACAAATCTTGGCTTGCAATCCATGCCAGATCCCTGCTGTCCAACTGAGCCTCAGAGGGGCTGCCTCCCCTCATCAACACATTGGAGTTTGGGCTGTGGAGAGGTTAACAAGGTGGAGTCTTTGTTCTTGGAGACAGAACTTGCTGGTGGTGTTGTACATGAGAGGTGTTCTTGTGCCTCCTACTGCTTCTTTGTACCTGTGCCCCTCCCTGGCCCCGAGCATCACACAGCCCATGCAGTTCTGTCCCTCTGCTTCTCAATAAGAGCTGACCATCACACCATGAGGCTGAAAACAGCCTGTTTTGGCATTGAATTCTTTCTCCAGTCCAGCCTCAGGCTTTGCACGTGCCAGAGTGTGCAGCTGCCTTTCACCTGGGCCAGAGCTCAATGTTTTTGGCAATGGTTTCTGTTTTTATCTGGCTAACAGTGTCAATCTATGGGAACTCTTCACACTCGTGGAAATATGGTAGATGTGTCCTGCAGTTTGGTGGCACTTTTTGCTTTGGTTTCTTTTAAAATAGTTATAAATTTCTTTAACTAACAAGTGTGTTTACTTGGCATAAGAACTTTCTCATGGTCTAATTTTCTTTCATTCTGCATCTATGAAAGTAAAGCTTTGTGAAGTCAGTGCTATGGACTTAAAATTAAACATTTTTCTGCAGCCAAGGTTTCTGCTATGAGTGAGTTCATGAGAATATCCCAACTACCTGTTGATTTGTATCAGCCAGGTTTCACCACTTCTCCTCTGAGAATTCTGATTTGCCAAGAACAAGAACCACAATGTGCCAGAAATGTCTCTGACAGTTACTTCTACCAACCTCCCTCAGCTTTTGGCACCCCCACCACATGCTGTTTGTCTTTAATGTGTGCAGATATATGCTGCTGTACCAGAGGTATGACTAGGCATGCAAAGCATCCATTATAAGCAGGTTCTGATTTTCTCTGTTTGTCTGCTAGTTAAGCTATCACAGTTCCTACTGCCAGGAAATTTTCTCTTTTATGCTCCTTACATAAACACAGCAATTGCCCACATCTCTAGGCTTACATTAAAATGAGCTGGTTTTTGGTTTTTGGTTTTTTTTCCTTTTTTTTTTTTTTTTTTTTTTTTTTTGAGTAATATCACTTCTACTGGGCCTAATCTTGGGAAATGCCAAAGTCTCTAATCTTACACATTTTACTGAAAACTGAATGATTAACCTCTTGGCAAAGCTATTTGGAATATCAGGGGGGATCAAGCCGTTGAAATAGGGCTACAGACAGGTCTTTTGGGTGCTTGACTGGCTCCCTAGCTGAGCCTTTTCCTACATGCCATGCTAAATGAACTCATTATTGCTTCTTGACTTGGCTTTTCTAGAGAAGTTTCACAGTCTGGTGGCACAGTGTGGCCCTTCCCAAAGATACATGCTCAAACTACACCTCCCATTTGTTCAAACCCCTCCTGGGCTGTGTGTCACCTCACCTCTGTTATTTGGGAACCAAAATACTGGTCTAGACTCTGCTAAAAGACCATCTAAGTTAAGCACTAAAATGATAGGAAGTGGCATATTTATGGTTAATTCAGCTGCTTTTATATGTGTGTTGAGGTGACCTCTCTAATTACTGGGTTGTGCGAGGGTTCTTCAAAGCCGTTTCACCAGGTAGAATTATCTTCTGGTTTGTCTGTGTGTTTACTTGCTGTGAAGTGAGGCAGAGTGCAGGTGGAATGTGGGACAGGATCTCTGTCAAGCAGGATGCTTTGACATGCACAGGCCCAGGTGTTTGCAGAGTGAACATTGGCTGCCACACCACGCTCTATCCTCTACAAACATTTCTTTGCCTGGCTTTGGTCATCACAGTATGTGGTGTCCACTGGACCAGCAGTGAGCAAAACATCAGCATTATCATAGTGCTGCAGGCTTTGAAAACATTTCAAGCAAGACAGCCTCACTTAGTCCTCTGTTTTTTATTTCTACTGGCAATTTTAAGAAATACCTACCTATATCTCAAGGAACTGAACTGGATATTAAAGATTCTCACATCAAATGCTCCAAACATGGGAAATGGCAGAACGAGGGCTGCCTGTGCATCTTGGCTTTTCCAGGCTACATTTCTCTTTTCAGAGAGTCACTCAAACCATATCCAGAGTCTGCTTGCAGTCAGTAATCCATGACTGGAGTACAGTTTAATAATTTTTTTCCTTCTTCTTTAACACTTGTTCACCCCCTTCTCCCTACCGTAGGACGTGAAAAAAAAAAAATTCCCAGGGCTCAGAGCAAAGTTAATCCAATAATTGTGGTAATTTATGAGTTGATGGTTGATAGCAGAAGATGTAATTATTCTTTTCCAGCCTTAGCTAGTTCCCTGTGATCAAATATGATTACATGTTGTTGTTCAATGAATCATATGCTGAGCACAATGCACTGACCTGATGGGTGATGGCACTGTGCTCCTTGGTGGGATCACATTATGAATTAGATCAGTTCCTTATCTTGCTTATCTGAGGCCCTAATCCCACAAACACTTGTGAATATTTTTAAATTTACTGGCAGAATAAATCTATGTCTGAAGTTTTGTGATGCAGCCTGAGATGAGAGGACTTTGCTAGTTTTCAGTCCCTACAGATACCTGTCTTTGTTAGTTTCATCCTGGCTTACGTTTATATTTGTCATCTTTATACTTTGATTTTAGCCCAACATTTTTCCAGCCTAAACTGCCTTTAGACAAAACCTGCGAGTGATGTGACCTTTCCTTGTCAGCACGGAGAGGGTATAAATTAATTCATAGGCTTAATTTGTCCAGTAGGTTCTGGCCTAGGTACTTTTATTGGAGCATCCTTAATGTCAATAGATAAATAAGTCCAAGCTGGATGAATCCCCTGTGTCCTTGCACAATCCCTGTACGATCCAGGCTGCACAGAACCACTCACACTCACAATGACCTTCTTGGCATCAGACCTGCTGGCTGATTTATAGCCAGTGCATATTTATTGGTGTGTGCATATTTATGCATCTGTCTGTTTTCACTTCAGGTGGATGTACCCCTCTAATCAATATTTGATTTACACCATCAGAACAAACCTAGAAAATGCAATGCCGCAGGAAAATACGTAACCAGGCAATTTCACCAGGGACTTGGTTATCTTTTGATGTGAATACAATTAAAAACACAATAGTAGAAGCAGTTATAATTTGCCTTTTTAAGATCTGCCTTAATAAGGCTGATGGGAGGAAACCAAAAGCTGGCTGAGGCATAGGGCTTAAAAACCTGAGGAAAAGCATCCTCCAGCCTTAGAAAAAGTGGCACATGCACAAATCTGCCTGAATGTTCCCCACTGCCCTGTGAACACAAGCACAGTCCTGTAAGGCAGACTGCAGACAAGCAGAGGTGGTGTGGTTTTTGAGGCAGAAGTGGAAGAGCAACAAGAGAGTGCTGCGGGTATCCCAGCTGTGGGAGTCATCCCAAGAAAAGGGAATGTGGCCCTGGGTGGGAAGAGACTGTGTGAATTGCCCACTGATCACTGTGCAAGTGACACCCACAGGAGAAGGGAAAGGGAGAGAACAATCTGGGGAGCAGGGAAAATGTGGGTGCTGCAGTAAGGACCACCTGAGGATCTGGGAGACCAAGATAGAGACATGAAGATAATCCACTTCTGGGCTCAGCCAGGTTGCTGTTTGTGCTCTCAGCATCAAAGCTGATGCCAGCATGCACAGACTGTTCTCTGAAATATGTGGTAGTGTTGTGTCCTGCAGAATTCTGCTTCAGCGACTGGCTGCACTGCCGAACACCTCCTGGAGTGGGACATATAAATCCATGCTGCCTCCACTCAACTGTATGTGTTTCCTTGTGAAAAAATGAGTAGGTGTGTTTTGACAACCACCTCTGTGGTTGGGCTGATTTGCCTGCTTTCCCTTTAGCCCACGGAGAGGTTTGGTTTGTGTTTGTGCTTACAAATACTACATTGTTTGTTTGCTGTCAGCCAGGGTCCCTGCTGTGCTTCTGAAGTGCTATTCTAGACACTATTTTATTTGCTAATGAATTGCTTAGGTTCTGATATATGTTGGTATGCAAGTCGCTCTGAAGGAAGGGTCAAGCTGTTGATTTGAAGGTGTTGATACACTGTCAAATGTCCTCATAATCCCAGTATAACCCCTTTCCTAAAGGTTTGTATGGGGATTGCTGCAGTGTGCAGTTTCTCAGGGCAGTCTAGCAGTGATGGAAGTGTTAAGTCCTCTTTTCACCCTCGGACTTTTCTGCTCCCAACTATGTGTTGGATACAGTTCCAGATGTTGCTAGAGCAGTGATGTCTCAACTTTGCTCCTGATTCAAAGAGAATTAGTAATCCCCACCCTTTTCCTTCCAGATATTACTCAAAGCAACCCCCCAGCACTGTTGCTGCAGTGCTGGATGGACACAGGGTGATCTGGTCTCCAGCCTTGCTGCACTTCCCACCACCTCCCTGCCACAGGGTGGGGTGTGAGGAGTCTCCTTTCACCACGTGGGGCTTTTGGGCAGAGGTCAGTGAGAAGCCAGAGCTTCAGTGAGACCCTCAGGATGAATGTGAGTACAAGGGCAGATGAGTTAACTGGGCTCTGAGGAACCAGGCTGTGAGGTGTGTGTGTGTGACTCAGGCTCTCCCCCACCAGTCTGAACCAGGGTGTTTTAGAAGATGCATTGTTCCAGCTCAAGTTTTTAAAGACCTGATTATGAATGCACTGTGGGTTTGGGGAGATGGTTCTGCTGCCACTGTGTTCGAGGGTGACCTGTGCTCCCCAGGATGGCACCAGTTAATTTGGTAACTGAGTCCCTTAAGAAGGAACTAAAACCTTTTCTTTTCACTACATGACCAGGTTGTGCCTGAGTAGGGCAAATGATGGAATATAAACTTGCACTTGCTGCTTCAGAGTATAAACTCTTGCAGAGCCAAGCCATAGTCTTGGATGTGTAAGCAGAAGTTTTAGTAGTGTATCCAGAGTGTTCCCCAACACTCCAGCCCTTTCCATAGGTAGCTGTCTGTATTGGGTCTTCCTGAGAGCTTTCTAAATGCTCTTACAGCAGCAAAGGGGAAGGGCCTGGAATCCCCAGTTGTGTTTTGTTTTATGCACACATGGGTTGCTGCATGTACAGCACACATGCCTCTGTGTGTGGGTTATAGCAATAAAATACTGCCTTTTGTCAGTGTGTGTCTAAATCCTACTGTTCCCTTTGCCTCACACTCTGGGAACAGAGGGGGAGCCTGAGGCTTCAGTGCTGATTTTTACGTACTCTGTAGATCTGGTGCTGTGTACTCATTCTACTCTGTGATACCAGTGGGTCTCATTTTTGGCTTGGAAAGAATATCCACAAGAGTTTCTTGGTTTATGTAAATACTTTACCCTCTGTACTGGCAAGGAGACACAGTTTAGCCGCTTGTGGGCCTGAAGAAGCTCCTGATGTTTGCATCTGCACTATAAAAATAGGTCACCAAAATACCTGCTGTGCCTTTGAGCTGGCTCGAGATCACTTTAACTGGTGATGTCTAGATAAAGAACTCGATGTCCTCAAACAGCATACTCTGATTAAGATAGCACTTCTCCTATTCTTAGCCCTTGATCTGTATAAAAATTTATGGATCCCATCTAGTGTATTCCATGTGAGGTAGTATAGGAACTAACACAACTCTAATAATGGAAAAATAGAGATTTTCTTCTGAGAATTGTGCTCTGTTGCCTTTCCTTCTAGGCAGAAGGGTATGCTACTCTTGCATATGACCTGTGTAAAGGAGAAGATTATATTGATTATATTGATTGATATCTATAGATATTGATTATACTGTCATCTATCAACACAGCAGACCCTTCCAAACACACCTCCGTCCAAAGCAGACTGCAGCATCAGGAGCTCAACACAGGAGTCTGGGATGAAGCTGCATCTGAACTTCTGTAAGATGCTGCTGGGAGTGATTGCTTATTTTTACAGGCACTTAGAAACTGGGAAAAGTCCTTTCCATTTATCACTGTGGTTTATATTGCATTATTGAAATACAGTTAACTACAGTAAGCATAATAATTTATCCTGTGCTGGTGCCTCAGCCAGACCAGTTACTGATCAATATATATTCACACCAAAGGCTGTACAAGAAGCACACAGGGAGGGGAAGTCTGCACAACTTAGCTTTTTCAAAAGCCTGCTCTAAGTTTCCATCCAAACATGGCACTGGAGACCAAATTGAATTGGCACAGTTTAGTTTATCCTATACATAATGTAGTTATTTTTTAATACCAGCTTTCTTTAATTTGTAAGTCTGGTGGTGTAATTTTAATGCCTGGTCATGTGAGAGGCAAATGTCACCTGAACCCTTGAGTCTGCCAATGCCAAGGCATGTTTGGGTTTACCACACTTCTCATGAGTACAAATTACCTTCCCAAGGAAATCTTTTATTTTTGGGGAGTGTTTCTTCAGCCTCACTGTCCCAGTTATCTTCTTGAACACATAATTGGGTTTAAGTGGCTTTTATTAACTCTGTCTTGCATCAGCCAGCCTTTCTGTCAAGAGGAAGGGACAATCTGCTGGTGCAGATAAGCAAAACTGGCTCAGCCTTTGCCACGTTATGTAAATAGCAGATTTGTGGAGTTGCCCCAAGGAAGATTATTGGTATTTAACTGGGCAGTCTCTAATGTCTGTATTCCAGAAAGATTTGACCTCAAATGCACTGAAGTTGGTGAAGGGACCTCTCTATCTTTTGAGAAGTCTGATCTAGGCTCCAGTTTTGCTGAACTTGGATTTCTAGGAGCAAACACTGCTGACAGCTTTATGCTTTCGTCCTTCTCTGACCCTTCAATATTTTGTTCAGCAATCAAATTCAACCAGTGTGAGCCATTACATGAAGCAAATTTAAGGGCAGGATTTATACAGTTTCCACATGTGCTGGCAAAAATGAGTTCCTAGTTTGCTTATACATTTCTGATCACCACCTTTCCCACTTCCCAAACATTTTGACATTCTCCAGGTTAAGGAACAAAACTCACCCAGGGGCAGCTTAAACAATCCCAACAAATGGAACCATCCTAGTTCTGTAAATGTAACGCTCACATCACCTTTTTCACAAGAATCCCCATCCCAAGATGTGTCCGAATTGACAAAAATGGATAACTAACTTCAAATAGAAACATTAAAATTTCCCGTTGTGACCATTGTGTAGCTAAAACAAAAATTTTATATTTATTGACAAATGTATTTGTTCTTATTCTTATTTACAGCCTCTGATAATTTGTTTATTCTGTTTACTGTGCTTAGATGACAACAGCAATTTGCATTCATTTGCATCTCATTTTAAAGGACAGGGATGATTAGAAAATTGTGGGGGGATGTGTGTATAGATGTGTTTTTTTCAGATATAAAAACATATATGTACATAAATATTTGTTTTCCTACAAAGTTTGAGAGGAGATAATTTGTGCTGCTGCTGGTTTTTCACTGCAGTTTTCACATCCTGCTGTTCTCCCTTGTACTCTTCTATTTTGCATGCTTAAAGTTTCAAAACCTTGCACAGATCCTATTTACATAGGAAAAAAGTAATGGTAAAGAGCAACAGACTATTAAAAAAACACCCAATGAAGCTAATTGAGGCTAATATTTTAATACACACTGCTTGTTGCACATAGCTCTTTATCAGAACCATTGATCAGGCAAGCTCAGCAAGCTTCTGGGAAAAAAAAATCCCCAGTTTTTGTTTTTCCAACTAGACCAACATTTTAAGTTACCAGGATAAAAAAAGTGCTTTTTTTAGACCAGGAGCAAAAAATAAAAGTGCATAATTAACAAAAAGTGGACTAGCACATGTTGATGGATGCCCTAAATGAGTGGATTTTACAAGTGATTTTATTTTATTAGAGTTTTTCCATGGTGTATGCTTGGTTATTAATAGTTAATGGCACACATAAGCTGAAGACAAATAGGTTTGCATGGACCAGTTGGTCTGATTCTGAAATGTTGGCTTCCTCATGCAATATTCATGTTTAATTTATAGACACTTGCATCAATAAATGTGTGAGTAAAAGGGATGGGTAGGAATACACAGCAGTGACCACTCTTGCTGATGCTTGCCAAGATAGACTTTTCCTGTTGTGAGAGGCTGAGATACCCAGGATACCACTCCATGAGAGCAGGGGAAAGAGGAAAGCTATCTTTTGAAACAGTAAACTCTGCTAAGCAGCAATTTCAGCAATAAAATATTTATTTCTCTGGCTCCTGGGCCATATATTTGTATTTGGTTTTGATTTGGTGGTGTGGATTCATGTGCTAACATTGGTTAAAACATTCAGCACAAGTGAGATGATAAAAATGCATCCAGGTGTCCACCCTGTATGTGGCTGTGACTGAGCAGAAGGGCTGGGGTGGTTAATATGGGTAGGATAAGGCTGACAGTCTGAGTACCACAGTTTTGTTCTTGTAAAATCATCAGAGGGACACCACCTGGGTGGTGTGTGGCATCAGGTTTAGCACCTGCCAGTGACCCTTAGGTGCCCCTTTAACTCTCTGGTTGCACAAAAAGAGCATTAAACCCACCTCTATTCTTTTTTCCGTCTGACATAATGGCTCAGATTGGAAGTGTGAATAGCTGTTTGTTAATGATCCCTCTCTGGAAAGGCTCCTCGCCGTGTCAGGCAGTTTCCCTGACCTGCTACGAGTTGTTAGTCAGCTGTGACTCAATTTTCTGAGCCTACTCATACTGATATCCTGCGAAGAACTTCTGGAAATCACAGTGACTCATGCTCACTTGAGTAGGTCCCAGCGAGGCCATGAAAGTGGGATGAATTTATCTGCAATATGTTTAGTGCTGTGAGTTTCTTTAGGCCTAAGGAAAGATTTACACCCTGTAACAGATCCTGTGATTTCCCAGAAAAGTTTCTTCAGGCTTTCATACAGCTGTTCCCAAGGAGGCAACAATGTCATGTCTGTGTCACTAGGTGATCTCTTATGCCTCGTTTCAGGATGTTGCATGAGGGGTTTATGTAGAAATCCTGTGTTTTTAAAAGATGTGTTTGAACTGGGCGTATAAGATGCTGGAACAGATTTAATTGGATCAGCAGTTTGAAGTACTGAATGAACTATGGTGGAAAAGAACCAGTATAAGTGGAAAACACCATCATGCTTACAGGGGTTCACACAAAGTCACAGGGAGTTTGGTGTAGGCTGCATTGACCAGAGTATTTTGCCTTGGAACCGTTTCTTGATACTTTTGTTGGAGCTTTGCCTCATAATCCCATCGAGGAGAGGGACAGCCTTGCCCTTGAACATATGGAGCATTAGATCTACCCCTGCAGGAGCAGCCTGGGTGTTCCTGCTTGTTCAGAGGAGAAGCAAAAGGCCTGTGGCAGTTGTCAGCCTCTGTGTTACACCCACCAGGTCGCTGCCTTCTGTCTGGGAGGTTTATTTTTGTGCACATATGTGAATTTATAGATACACATGTGTATCCCTTAGGGGAAGCATGCTTGAATTCCCGTCCTCTGTGACAACCAGCAGAGTACTGGGTCCTCCACAGCTAAACTGCTCATTCTCTGGGCCACTGGTTGCCCCTCTTTCTGTGTTTCTACATACTTGCTTAGTGGATTTTGGCTAATAGGAAAAAATACTTTGATTTATGCACTTGTATTTTCAGAATATCGTGGAGCCTGGCTCATTAGCCGAGAGATCGAGCCGAACAATGCTCAAATCTGTTCTGTGCCCAAAGGATCTCCTCATTTTAGCAGTTCAAATTATAGTATGGCTTGGTAGATGTAAATAAGAGTGGAAAATAAGTCTGTCTGGTGTTATGAAAGGAGAGCAACATTGCAAAAAATCTTCCAATTCCCCACATTGAACTTGACTAAATCCCACGGTTCTCGGGACCACTGATGCTATCTCTGAAGGTAGTCCTGCTGCAGCCAGCAATTTTAGAGGTGTGTGAGACTTTAGGAGAGACATTTCTGAAGAAATTCCTGTGGGAGAAAATCAAATTCTAATCCTGGCCCCTGTTTGCTCTGCTCCCAGGCCCAAGCCTCTCCTCAGAGCTGTCCCACACAGACCATTTCCCCACACCCCTGCCTTCAGAAGGCAGCAGTCCCACAGCTTTCCAGGGATAAATGCTAGGTAATTGCTCAGAGCTAACACTGATAATGGGAGATTGAGCTGATTGAACAGAACTCTGTGGCATTTACTGTCAGCAACTGAAAAGTTGCAAACCCAGGTGTACATTGAGCAAAGTGTCAAATCCCCCTTTTGTCAGGTGTTTGAATGTGTGAACCATTCTTGGCTATATTATGGACACAGCAGTCTTTGCCCCTGATTGGTGTATTAATTATGAGATGAAGATGTCAGAAAGTGGAAAAGTAAAAAGAGCTGATCTGGCTGCTTGGCATAATAAAAGCATTATATTTGACAAGAGGCTAGGTTACTTTTATCAGTGTATTTAATAAAGTAAGAAAAGAATACTAGGGAAAAATTATATAAAGAAGGAAAAGGTTGGCCAATATCTGCAACAGTGTTTTGTGTTTCTGCCTTCCCAAAATGAATGCTTCATGTTATTTCTGGATAACCTACTGATTTACTGCCAGTCATGAAACCTTGTACGTAACCAACAGAGTAACACAACAGGTTTGCTCACGCAGATGAGGACAGGTGGTGACAGCACAAATGGGGCTACACAGGAAATCTACTTGCACTAAAAAGCAACGTAATAATGATAATCCAGTGTCTCTTTGCAAAGCCTGGTCTGATCCTCTCTGCCTCACACACATCACTGCCTAAAGTGTAGCTGCACACTACAAAAGAGAGAAAAACCTCACGTCTGTTCTTGTGATTTTACCAGTCACAGAGGTTTCATGTGGTTCTGGTTCAGAGAAAGCATCTGGAAGAATACCAACAACAGAAAATGCTGTTGGAGGAAATTTTATAAAAGATACTTAAATCCTGTTTTGTTCTTAGGTTCCACAAGTGTGTACAATGGGAATAGTGTACTATCTTTGGACAAAAAGGGATTTCTTTTCGCAAAAACACTCCTCTCAAACACTTCTTAGAACTTCCTAACATCATTATTAGCTTTTAAGAAAACACAAAGCTCCCAGTCAAGCATTCCTTGCACAGTTGATTCATGTTCCCGGAGAAGAGTTGGTTTCGCTTTTGTTCTGTGCTTGATGCTCAGAAAACAGAGAATTTGATGTGACTTCATCCATGGAGCTCTGCTAGTGGTTGTTTCATTTCTGACCTGGTCTGTGCTTATTTCAGTGTTGGGATTCCCCCTCCCACACAGAGAACAATTGTTACCTATGCAGGTGCTATAGGTGCTGTGCTGGGGGAGAAGAGGAGGTGACCAAAAGGGACTTTGGGAATGTTATGAAAACTAGAACAACCCCAACCCACTCTGCTGCCTTCCTGATTTAAGAATTAAGCACTTGTACTTCAAAGACTAGAGTGCAATTTGTGTTTGTAAAGCCCAGGGCTACAAGAAATGAAACTTTCAAGTTATATATCCAAGGTTAGAGTTTAAATTTCATTTATAAAACACTCAAAATGTTGAGCAGTCCCTATGTGCCAAACCAGACCGTGGCACTATCCTGTAATTCTTGCTGAAGAGAGGGGAAGGCACAGTTAAAATATGAGCATAGCCTGAGCTTCAGTGCTTTTGGATACTGCTGTGCTTAGTCAGGTGATCTAATGTTCTGAGGAAGCTTTTGTAGTTTTATTATTATTTTATAAATCCACTCTATGTACAAAGATAATGTGTGTATTAATCTTCTGTTTAAAAAGAATTAAGAAAATAAGAATAAAGGTAATTCTCAAACAATGAATATAGAAGAATACTTTGATTTCAGCAACCTGTGGATTAGACAATTTGAGAAGTGCTCATCCCTGAGTTTGGATTAGGGGCTTTTTGAAGGCTAAGTTGATTTCTGCTTCCATATAATGTAAAACTGCTGCAAGAGGGAGAAACAAATAATTCCTTCTTTTCTTTGGCTGCACCTGGTTAATGCTGCAGATGAATATATTTGCAGGTATGAATTTCAGAAAAAACTGCTCAGATATAATCAGCTTAAGGGGAACTATTTTCTGAAGTAAACTGTATATTACTGATGCAGTTTTAACGAGATAAAAATATCATCAATAATCCTTTGTTTATAACGTTACGGTTTCCTTAGAAAGTTTATAAACTATATAATTTAGGATTTAGTTAAGGTCATTAATTTGTTTGGGGTGCCTTTTGTTGTTGTGTGTTGGGTCTTTTCTTTTTTTCCCCCACTAACAAAAGCATAGTCCTGTTGCAGTTCCTCTCTCATATTTGACAGCTCCAATCTTATCTGACATCCCCTTGCCTTCCTCCTCCTCTCACATTTTGATTCTTCTCAGAAGGTGGAATAGCTGAGATTGATTTTGCTTGATGTGAGACATCCAACATCTTCCTAGCATCCTGGAGGTGGGCTGCAGGGCAGGAGATGGAGCTGACAATTTCTTGTTATGGTGACAACGATCTTAATTTCGTTTGCTTGTGTTTAAGCACTGGTAAAGGCACTTTGCCCAGGCAATATTCCGACTGTCTGGGAATTGCGCATGGGGAATTTTCTTGTGGACACAGCTGCAAGGACCTCTTCCCATCCATGCACTCTGAGGAGATGCTGGCAGCAACCTTCTGTTCTCCACATGTCCTCTGCTTTGAACACATCAGGTTGCTGGGTGTGACAATATTCAGGCCTGCACACATACATGGTTTGCTGGATTTGGTGTAAAATATCCACGACAGGGAAACCAGGGTTTTAAGAGCAGAACTAGGCTCATTTTTTTTCTTCCCTGCCTCCATACTTCTGTGTTTCTGAGGTATTTTTAAGCATTGCAAGCATTTCCAGCTGTTTTCAGGTGATCACAAAGCAGCACAGCTGAAGTCCAGGTGTGCTGTCCCATTCAGTGCTTCCCTCCTTCGTGGAAGCCAAGTGAAGTCACAGCAAGCAGTACAGAGCTCATCAGTGATGCAGGCAGAGGTAGGGCTGTGGAAAAACTCTCCCAAGAATAGTTTTGGCTGGTGAAAGGATTATAGCTGTACTTGAAATATTTTGTGAAATTATGAAAATCAATTATAAAGGGAAAATCCTGTGATCATCCCACCTTGATGTATTCTACTGATACGTTTTCAGGATGAAATATTCCTCTTTTGAGAGAAAGTCTTTGAAAGTGCTTCTGTCTGTCTTCAGCAAACTTCAGTGCACAAAGGGTCCAGAAAAATCCCTCAGTGGATCACATTTCCCCCTTTCCAAAAGAAACAATTTCTCACATTTAATATTTCAAAAACTCCTTTCTGGGTGGAATTCCCAGCCTTTTCCCACCTCTAATCCCAAACCTGGAGGTGTGAACACCCCTAGGGTGTGAACTCCAGGTACTACAAGACAAATGTAGGTGACAGTGGTAGAATCTCATCTGCAAGAACACTTGTCGAATCACGAAGTTTCAGCACTAATAAAACCTAGGTACTTTTAAGCTTTGGTATCAAAAGGGTTTTGTGTATAAGGTAAAACCTCTGCTATTATTCCTTTTCGGTTGGCAGGGGTGGACCAGTCTGTCTTGCATGTGTGTTCACCAGGAACAAGACAGTGCAGCTGCATTTTTTGCATGGGTGAGGATATTAGTAAAATCTCTGTCCTTTAGCTGGCTGTTATTTTGGGAAAAATTATAAGCTCTTGGTTTGTTTTTGGGACTAGTAATCCCCTTTCAGAGTAAGCAAAAGCCTTAGTAGTTGCTTGTCGCTGTCCACTTGACCGCCCGGTGGTCAGCAGGCGATAAGACCAGCAGTACCCCGGCAGCGGGACCGTCTGTGGCTTAGCAGCCTTGTCAGAAGCTCTGAAAAGAGCTGTTCGCTTTGTAACCCACACTGGGGCTGGCAGCAGACGCTGGATATTGTTGCGAGCACGGCGGAGACAAAGGAGGAGAGAGGGGTTCAAATGTAGCAGCAGTCTTGTTCTTTATTCTCTGCCCCAGGGGACAGGAAAACCGAGCAGCAAAAACAGAGCTACAAAATGAGAGCAGAGTAATGGTTACAGGGGGTTTTAAAGGGCCAGAAAAAAAGGGGAGGAGAACAGGGATACACCAATGAGGAAATGATGGATGGTGATAGGTACCCAATAACTTGAAAGGGAAGGAGGGACAAATTTAAACAAACTAATGGGGATAACAGAACAACCGAACTCTCTGGAACAACATGAATATTAAAACAACTTTATGAATATTAAAACAAGTCTGAGGGAAGAGGGGTGGAGATGTGACAAATGACTGACAATTTAAAGCCCGGGAAGTTCCTCAGCCACATCTTCCTCCTCCCCCTCAGACCCACTGTCATGAGGGGGGAAATCAACCCACTTGATGTCATGTATTCTCATGGAGAAGGCGGGCTGGGTCACCGCCACAGTTACTGGCAGCTAAATCACATCAGTAGGACTAAAACCGGGATCAGTTTTAGTCCTACACGAGGTAAAAGTCATAGGTCTTTTTTTATTTTTAATCTCATCCATTATATACATTAGGTTGCAGAAATTAAAGCCGTGTTGAAGAGCTTTTATTCGTATTTTACATCAAGGCTGAAAGTGTAAAGCACATCTATTCAAAATGGGAAGAGAACACAAAAGAAAAAGTATCTTGAATGCTTTTGTTGTTAGTCCATCTCCAGGAAACTCCTGGCTGAGGGCAAAGCTAAATTAAATAATCGTAGTAGCAGACTGATACGTATATAGATATATTTACACACACACCCCTTAGGAGCTATTCTTAACACATATGCATCTACCATACCTCACATCTGACAGCTTTATTTGAATCTGGGCTATTCATTGGGAATAAGCAGCTAATTACTTTATCACATTGCATATCAAATATGCAATTAGTCCCTGAGCACTCAGGATTCCAGCCATTACCACCGATGTAGCCTCCACACTTCCAGCAATGACTCGGAGGAACGAGTCCCATTCAGTGCCTGACCTGCTGTACAAAGGCATAAATGGGTTTGCCATATGCTGCTTGATATTGTACTCATAATTCTTCCTTTCTTCTTGTGCTCATGCGTGTGTGCAGTCTGCTAACGGGTTCTCTTCAATCGCGGCAGTGTGAAGGAAGCAAAGGCGTGTCTGAGAGATGAAAGAATGCCGTAGTCACAAACCCTGAGATGAATATTTCTCTGTAAAGGCAATTCTGGAAGAACACACGTGGATATGTTTCTCTTTGTAAGGCAAGAGGTAACAGCTGAAACTGCAGACAGCAAGATCAAAGATAGATGTTGGCTGGAGAGTTTTGAAAGGGTAATGAAGGTTATGCATGGCAAAACTGTCACTTGCTGAGGAGTGATGTCACCTGCAGAACAGCTCGGGCACAGCTGACGGTTTCCTGCAGAGGAGTGGTGGAGGAGTCAAACTCAGGCTCCTCTCGAGCACTGTGGGTGTGGGTCTGTTTCTTCAAAAGCCTCATCACACTTAGCAGCTGCATTGCCTTCCTCAGCAGCAGGCTCAGTGATCAGACAAGCTCCTAAGCTGATCAGATGAAGCTGAAGCATGTTTATTTACTTTAAAGTAAACATCATTACTGCTGCCCTTGAGATATTTTGTAATTAAGTACAATTTCCCATGCTTGGCAAACCTGGTGCCATTTATAGAAATGCTAATTTCTGTCATTTCATGGCAAGCTCTGAAGGTTTAACCTTGGAGAAGATTCTGGGTGTTGAACAGTTGTAAAGATCAGTAAATGTTACTGTGATTGTAGAGAGGCTTTGCAAGATGGGGTCCAGCTCTTTGTAGCTCTTTGGCTGTATTTTACAGCACAGCAATTAGAAATTGTTCCTAAGAAAGTGGAGCATTAGAAGATATCATGTTGTTACACAGCACTGGAGCATTTGGTCATAAATTTTGCAGTTTGTGATAGCATCTAAATTAATAAAGCATTAAGAACAGAAATTTCAGTACTTTTTCAAACTTTTCTTCTTTGTCTCACGACATAGTTTTACAGGGGTGATGTGAGGTTTAATGAGGAATGGGGATCTATCAGTGCTTTGTTTTTATTAAGTTGTATCTCATTTCTTAATTTTATTTAATGTCTGTGGCTTTTGATGGATATTTTATAAGTTGCTGAATTAATAGCTCATAAATAAATCACAACAGCCATTCTTTGGGTTGCAAAATGTAGGCCATTGTGTTCTCAGCATCACGCTGCTAGTTTAAAATGTTAGTATAGAAAACAGTCCTTCAGATTAATCACCAAATAAAGCAAAGGATGAAATACTGGGGTTTGGCTGAATCAAAGTCTGCAATGGTTGTGGGGAAAAGGGTTTGTTAATAGTCAACATGAAATTCCTGAGCACTCTAGTGTTTTATAAAATGTGCCATGCTGCACATGTGGATGTGCTGTAGTGTCCTGAAACAACGTGTTTTGCATTCTCACATAGTGGACCGATCAGCCAGCCTCAGTGGGAGTTCAACAGCAACATTTTGTAGCTGTAATAACTGGCCTGAAAGCCAGCTCTGATCTCATAGGGTGTTAGATGTAAACAAATGCCATTCTGCATAAAAATGCCTTTTCTGCATAGTTTTTTGTCCCTAAAGATTGAAGGAAATGCTGTATAAAAACAATTCTCTTCAAACACTTAAGGGACACTAATTGCTTTTAATTTCAGTGTGCGATGGTCCTTATCCAAGGGAAGTATGCTGCATGGGCTATAAACCATTTTTATATCATACAGGGTTTAACAGAGCATGCCTGGAGTTAGCTGAGCTGCCTTCCTGGTTCTCTGCTCTCTATTACCCTTCACCATGATTAAACACACAGTGTTTCACTGCTTGATCGTGAAGGGCATCCAGCAAAGATCACTGAGCTCTTCTCTGCTGCCTGCCTCTGAGCAGAGCTGTGTTTCTCTGTTTGCTCAACCACCTTTGGAGCATGGCATTGCTGTGTCAGAGAGTGGTTACAGCCATAGTAAAATTGACCCTCTGCCATTCTTTTCATGTCCTATTGCTGGTCCCATAGCAGAAAGATCAACTCCAGTGACAACAGCGAGGGCCTGTGCCTCTGGAACGTGCTTTTTAAATCCCTTATGAAGCTGATGTAAAAGTTTGTCCTGCCCTCAGAATCAGCAGAGGCAAATATCCTCTCTAAAAAGAGATGACAGCTATTGTTTCCCCACTATCTCTTTCCTCTTCATTTGTGTGAAGCTGGATTGACAGCGCTGCTCATTCACATCCACCCTCCACAGAGCAGTGCTTGGGATTGTGCTGGCCTTGCTCAGAGCTGGATCTTACGTAATTCAACGTCAACCCAGTCATCTCAGCTCTTTCTAGAAGGCCAGTCCCTTTTCACTCCTGCCGCTGCCTCATGGGCACCCCAGAGTTGCATCTCAGGATGGTCATCCCTGTGGGAAACGAGCAGGTAGGTAGCCACAGTTAGGTGAATAACTGGCAGCAGGTTTATTCGAGCTTGAAATAAAACCAACTCTCTAACCCATTTCTGTGGAGAGCTGTGAGCCTTTAGCACTTCCTTGGAGGAAAGACCTATAGACAAGGGCTATAGACAAGTGAACCTTCCTCTAGGTTAGGGCGACCCACCCCAGCATGCTTTGCCTCCCTATGGTAATACCTTGCACCCAACTGGTTAGCCACTTTCACCCCACCCCCTGCCTTCCCCATAAAAACCCCTGCCTCTGCTCTGGGGCTTTGGGGGTGTTTTTGCTCTTGGTCTCTCCTTTGCAAAGGCTGTTGCACAATAAAATTATCTCTGTGGAATTACCAAGAGTCCCCTTGTCTCTCTGTCCCTGAGTTGGCCTCGGGTGACCTGTAAAGAGCTGATATCGCAAGGAGCTGAAATCACAAGAGCTGAACCCACAAGAGCTGAACCACTAAGAGCTGAAATTACAAAAGCTGATACTGCTTGCTGCAGTCACCCCCTGCCAGGGAGGCCTGCAATTGCCCCTGGAAGAGTTGTATCCTGCAGGACACTCTCTAGAGAGGCCGCGGTGTGCCAGTGCTGGCCAGCATCGGACTCCCTCGGCACGTTTCTGGTTTGACATTGGATAGCCACTCACCATGCCTGCATTGCTAGAAAGCTGCTGCTGGCAGCTTTTCAACACTTGTCCATCACATTCTTTCAACCTTCAGTGTTTGCTGTTCAGGCCACAGGCTGCTCCTCCTTTTCTGTTTGGAAATCTCTTAAGATATCATAGATATTGCCAGAAATAAATAATTACTTCTTGAGATACATGCTAGGCACCTTAGGGAGTGCATGCTTCTGGAGATGTTTTAAATTTACTCACAGTAAGCTTTGGAAATGAGCACAGGGTTTATTTTTGAAACTGTAGGTGATGGTTTGTCACTCCTGTCCATGCAAATGTCCTCCCATCCTCAGGCAAACCTGCATCTCTGTGAAGCATCTGATTCTCTCCGTGGAAGGGATGGACATGATGTCTGATCATTCATAAATTATTCATAAAGCCACGTGGATAATTTTAAAGCCTCCAGTGCTAGTTCTGGTCCTGACCAGAAGTCAGCAGACAGAAAAACATACACATGTATGGCAGTTTTATATAGGAAAATGGATTGTTGACGTCTTTTTACACATAGATGAAAAGTGTAAAGTGATTGTGCATTTATCTTAAGCTGCCTGAGATTCTTAAAATCACTGACCCGTGACCCCATCCTGAAAACGTAATTTTCTTTTTCTTCCAGTCTGATTTAAGTGGTTTAAATGCCCTTTGTCTTCTCCTGTTCCATAAGCAACTTGACACATGTAATTATTATCATGAAAATACATTGTCTACTCTGATAATACTGGCACAAATGTATATAGGTCTGAGGAAGGGTAACCAGTTCTAGTTATGGCCAAGGATATGAATTCTGCTTTGCTTCACAATGTCTGTGATTAAATGATTGCTATTTGAAAAAAATGATAGATTTATATTCCATCGGTAGAATGACTAAAAAAACCCAAACTTCCTCAAAATATGTAGAAGAATTGACCCTCTGCTATTATTTTCAGTGAACTCCAATCTCATTCATAACCTTAGCACAGATTATTCTGTTAAAATTTGCAGAGACCCAAAGTATTTTTCTCACAGTAATATTGTTTAGTTGCTCTTCAGCCCGAGTAGGATCTGAAACAGTGACCAGGAGATGAAAGTCTCTCTGCCATTTTCAATCCCCTGAGCCATCTTGCCATTTTCTGCATTTATTTTTCAGAAATTAATTTTTTAAAAAAGCAATTGTTTCTGCAAACAGCCCTTTGAATTTCATCCCGGTGGCACTTTAGAGAATTATTGCAAATTATTCAATTTATATGCATAGTCAAGCCTACATCATTACCCCCATATTCTACTAAGGCAGGAAGAGACAAAAAAAACCCCATACCCAACCCAAAACAACCAACACTCAGAAAAAAAGACAAGAAAAACAAAAGCAGAAAGCTGACCACTATTCCAGGAAAATATTTTTCACTAAGCTGAAAAAAATCCCTAAACCCCCTTCTTTAAGGTGATCTTTTTTAGAAAGTCAGTGTAAGAAAAGATTCAAATGACTGCAGTAAAACTCAAAATATATACTGTATTATGAGCAGTAATTAATGCAAATATTAATGTTTTTGGCTTCAGATGAGATGATCTAGCATTCTTAAAAATTAGTGAAAATTATTACAGAGACTTACTATATATTGGAACATGTTCCAACTTAGCAGCTCATCATTATGCACAGAATAATTGTCTGCTCGTTTGCATCCCGTGAATTGTAAGGCCTTTTAACTGCACATGTTCCTTTCTCATATAAGTTACTGTGAAGCCCAAGCTTCTGATGGGAAAAATGAAGTGACAAGGAATGGAAAGAGTGTGAGGTGTGGCACTATTCCTCCAGTTTGGTGGGTTCAGTGTACACACCCTGATGAAAAAAAGAATTAAGAAAGCAATGGTAAAGCTGAGTCCCCAGCCTGCAAGGCCTCAAGACAAACACTCAAAACACAGGGCACGTTTATCAGTGCCAACAGATATGCAAGGACTAATGACATCTTTTTTCAAATGGAATCATTTAGAGAAACAAATGAGTTTTCTGCAGCCCTGTGCAAAAGTCACTGTATGAACAAACTCATTTAAAGAGAGAAGAAAGGCAAATTGGATGCTTTTGGCTTGAAGTATTTGAGCTTGCTGAGACCTGTGAAGAAACAGAAAAAGACCACAGAACAAGAGGATTGGAGGAGGAGAAAGTAATGGAATTATAGAATATTCCAAGCTGGAAGGAAGCTACAGGGATTGTCAAGTCCAACTCTGTCGCTGTCCGCTTGACCGCCCGGCTGGTCAGCAGGCGACAAGATCAAGAGCACCCTGGCAGCAAGGCTTTCAGTGCCTTTGAAGCTTTGGCTGGAGCTCTGAAAAAAGCTGTGTGCCTCGTAGCCCAGGCTGGGGCTGGCAGCAGACGATGGTTATATTGTAGCAAACAGCGAAGGTAAAGGAGGCGAGAGGGGCTCAAATGTAGCAGCAGTCTTGCGTTTATTCTCTGCCCCAATGGACAGGAGAACTTAACAAGAAAAGGGCTACAAAAACAGCCACGAAAAGCAGTTACAGGGGTTTCTAAAGGGCCAAACAAGGGGGTGGAGAACAGGGATACACCAATGGGGAAATGATGGGTCATGACAGGCATCCAATAACTGGGAAGGGAAGGAGGGACAAATTCAAACAAACCAATGGGGATAACAGAACAACAGGACTTTCTAGAACAGTAGGAATATTTAATCCACCTTATGAATATTAAAATAACTCTGAGGGAACGGGGGGAGGAGATGGGACTTGATGGGCATGTGGCGGGAAACTACCCCAGCCTGCCTTCCCCATCCCCCTCCGACTCAGTGTCGTGAGGGGAATAATCCATCCATTTAAGGTTCTCATTTAACCACACAGAGAAGGCAGGTGGGGCCGATGGTTCATCGCCCACTGGGGCTTCAGCCAGTGGTTGGGCTACTGGCTGGGCCACCACCACACAACTCCCTGAAGAGCAGAGGCCCAAGAGTCACATCAGTCCATGCTTCTTGAATTCAGGCAGGTTTGGGGCAGTGACCACTGCCCTGGGGAGAGCTTCAGCTGTGCCCAGTGAGGAGTGGTTTTAGCAAGGTGCTACCTTAACAGCTTTTCTGTTTGCAGTGTGTTGAGAAACACAGGTTCCTGCTCGGGAATGGGAACCCAGGAATGGATCTGCTCCTCTCAGCAGTAAAGGAAAGGCAGAAATGAAGGTTTCTGAAGTATCTGCATTTCTTCCTGTGCTGTCTCTGCTCCTGGGCAGTGAGGAAGAAAGGCCATGCAATGTGGACTTTTGGAAGTGGAAGAGCTGCTAAATATTTGCATCGCCTCAGAAAGGCTTGAGCCATTTCTTGCTGGTTTTGTGAATGCCCCGTGGTCTGGGAAAGCTGAGCAGAAGGAGCAGGGCCAGCTGCCTGGTGCTTACCCAGAGTCAAAGGGAGTCAGCAGTAAATTGCTCTCTTTACACCCTGCCCTTCCTTACAGCTTAGGCTCTTTCCCAGGAGGCACCTTTGAATTGCTTTTTGGTGGGTTTCTGATTTGGTTTACTTAGAGAAGCTATTAATTACAAGTTGGTAAGGTCCCAGATGAGGTCTAGACCAGCTTCTCTGAAGACACAGATAAGCTGCTGGGTGATGATGGCTCTTGGCTGCTCCTGACCTGGGTTGAATTTGGGCAGTTGCTTTGTACTGTAATGAGCAATCCCACAAGCTATGCAGCCTCCAAAACCAGGCTTTTTAAAAATTAGAGTGCACTTCTAAGACTTAGCTCACACTGTTTATAGAGTTGATTGCCCTCGAGTTCACCTTGGGCCTAATTGGCTTACTGGCTTAATTAACAAAGTGCTTATTAATGTCTAGTGGCAATTAATTTTCAAGGGATTATTTTCTATTAAGATCATGAGTACAGTATTAACACTGTAAAGCTGTGATTCTGGAGAACCAACAAGCACAGGATTGTGGGGGGTTTTCTTTTATGTATTCAGCAAAATCTATTTATTTGGTCATATTGTGCTGATGTGCCCTGCAGTTACAATAATTAGCATCTGTATAAAGCCAAGGCCTGCATACTGAAATTAGGGCTTGTTTGGAACAATGGAATCATAGTTTTTATGGGACTTGAATAAAATATGATGGGCTGATGAGCAAATAAATTACTTTTGTCAGGTAATGTAGTATTTGAATGGTGATGAGCCTGCATTTTGCAAATTCAAGTGCGCTGTTTGGTGTTTTAATATTTATAGGTGCATGAAAGTTGGAATATAGGCACTAGAGCCTGAGACGTAGCTGTAATCCACAGGCTCATTTCATAACATGATATTCAATTTATGTGTGTTTTAATGGCACAGTCTTACTGCCACGTGAATCTGGGGGAAACACCAAGGGTCTCTCCTGCCCAGCATCAGTAGTAGTTGTTTAGAGAAAAAATGTAAACCCAGGGCATATAAAGACAAACCTCCCTGGACACAAATTCCTTGCTTTTAGCTGTCTCTGTCTTTTGGGACTTTCTGAAGAAGTGGAGCCTTTGATGGTTATTAGTTATTGACAGACTTTTCTTTTTGGAACCTATTTACACTTGCACATCTTTATGTCCTGTGGCAGTGAGTTCCCCAATCTCTGCATGGCTTGAAAATTCACTGCCTTTCCTTTCTTATAAAACATGTATGTGCTATTTTTTAAAGTGCTCCCTATTTCTTGCATTCTAAGAAACAGTGAGTGATTAATCATCCCATCATCCCTTGTTTATCTCCATCCTACCTGAGACTGTATAGACCTCTCTGCCAGCAGCCCACAGGCCAATTTTTTCTTTCTTACTTGAAGAATCCCTATTGCTTCATGCTCACACTTTGCATACTTTTTCTTTTCCTTGTTGCTTTCATTTTGGAGAAAAGGTGACCAGGATATTTAACAAAGGTGTGTAACACTGAGGAGATACAGATTAAAGTTTACTTTAGAGAATCTCTAAATCACACCTTCCCAGAAGGTGAGAAGAAATACGTTGGTCCTTCTTTTAACCTGTTTTTCACATTACCAGATGCTGATCACTGCCAGAGACAGAACCCTCAGCTGAGTTGTGGGGTTGTGGATTGCTTCTAGTGTATCAGTTTCTTATTTTCCTGTATTTCTTGATCTAGTGCTTTTCTAGATAGCCTTTCACATTCCTTATTCTTGGTATGCTTGGAAATGTTTATATTGGCTTTTATATCTTTATTCAATGGTTCTTTAAGATTATCTTCTCCCCCAACCTTTTTATCATTGTATATATGACTTTCTTAAGTTTTCTTGTTTGTGCAAGACTTCAGTGTTTTCAAGTGCAAAGTTTTACTACTGATACCTTCTTTATTCTGCATTTTACTGTGACAGCTTTTATTTGGGGGAAGGTGGGAGGGAATTGTTTTAATGTTGTTTGGGGTTTTTTTACCTGGTGTATATTTGGGGTATGTTAAATTGTGGTTTGCAAAAGGCTTTGAAAGATCTCAGCAAAGAGCAGGCTCTTTGCCTCTGTTTTGCAGGAGTGAAAACCCCTAAATCTTTTCTCATTCTCTGTGTGGCATTTTGGGAACAGAAATTAGAAGGTGGGAATACACCCTCCTAAGAGTCACTCCCACACTTGAGCTGTGTAAGGCCCACTCAATCTCTACAAAGCTCAAAGGTGGGAGGCTGACACCCTGCTCAGGCTCTGTGTTGCTTTTCTGCCACCAGGGGAGTTTCACCTGGGGTATCCCCTTAAAAAAATTCTGTGGGCAAGTCACAGGGGTTTCCTGTAGCTGTCTGCCTCCCCATGGCATTTGTACCTGCAGCAAATACAACTGAGGAACCATGCTTTTTGTTCTATGTTCTGGTACTGAGCCATCCTCCAAAATAATAACAACAATATCATCAGCAGTTCCATGTCAGTGATAAAAAGTGGCACCTCTAAGTCATCATGAAGTATGTTCATCACCTCTCTACAGCAGGCATTCACATTTAGTTTCATTTTACAGTTTTGTAAAAAAAAAATTTGGTTTTCCTTCTTCCCCTTATACAAAGCACATGTTATAAAATAACCAAAAGCAACCAACCAAGTGCAAATGCAGTAAAAAGCTCCATTCAGGTTTATTATGCAAACATGAAAGGGGAAGTTTAATATACCGTATAGTGAAATAAGGCAAATGTATTCAGCTAGCATGTAATGGTATCTGAATTCTATAACTTGGCTGGCATTGTGAGGTACATCCTGACCATGAGTCACTGAATTTTACATATCATCCAATTAATAACATCTATTGCTGTAACGTCTGATATTCCAATTGGTCTCAGGCATTCAGCTTCATGGTAAATGAAGTCAGGCTCATGGATCTAGTCAGTGTTTGAAGAGGGAGTAGGGGTTTGTCATCCTCCTCATGTGGATTACAATCAGGGGTAGGGCACGTTAATTTTATGCTGATTTGTCCTTGTTGCCTCTGCACACTGTTGAAAACCACAGCTCCCATGAGCGTCTGTGAGAAACACAGACATGCACATGAACAGAAAAGAAACTTATGTTCCAGTAGCCCCAGGGGAAAAACATCTTGCTGCTGGGTGAATCCTTTAAAATGTTTTGGGTTTTTTTTTCTCAGCAGAATAAACACAAAAAAGGACAGTCTGTTCCTGTAACATGCTTTCATTTTAAGGTTGCATAAGCAACACTCACCACTTAGTTCCTAGGAAATGAAATACGTGAAGTGTAATATCAGTACCTTGGCTTCCTTCTATTCAAGTGCTTGCATCCAGAAATGATGGAAAAGGGTGAGGACAAAATGTCATCTAGCCCTGAATTAAGCTCTCCAGGACACAGACTGCCCCTTATTTCTACCACGAAGGGCCTCGGCAGGTAGAAACTCTAGCTTCTGTTTCAACAGAAATAAATCAGGGTAACCATATGCTGAGTGCCAGCAGCACTGCAGCTCGTGTATCTGTAGGTCTGGTAAGGGCTGAGGCTGCTTTTCCTTGGCCTGCAGCAGAGCAGCACATGTGTGCAAGTCCCTGCAAGGCACGAGGACATGACTGCTGTCCCTGGCTGGGGCTATGGAACAGCTGAGAAAGCCTTTTGTCCTCCTGTCCTGCAGCGAGGCTTGGCGGCGTGCTGGAGGCTGTAGAGGAAGCAGCTAATTACTCCATTCCATCCTCTTTTGTGGGGTGTTTTCCCCCTCTTTCTCACAGAGCTGTCTTTTGCCTTGCCCCTCTCACCAGAGGCCAGTGACCGCTCTGCAAGGTGGCAGTGGGAGCTGGCACGCCACCAGCCAGGCCCCGGTGTAGGCACTGTGGACACCCTCCCCAGCCTCTACACAGTCAGGTCCTGAACCCTTCCAATAGTGATGTGAAATAAATAATTCAAAATATTCAGTTGCCTTATGTGTAAATGCGGCCTCTGTGGAAGGGCTTTGTGAAATCCTGGGAATGTCCCTATTTTTTGGATGGTACATTAAAGGGCAAGTCAGGCACAGGCACGCAGCACTCCCAGCTGACACTCTTGATGCCCTCTCTGAAATGCAGGCATTTCCTGGGCTGGAAACAATGACACAAGCTTGGCTGGTCCCTGATGGGGTTGTTCTGAAACAGAATATCCAAACTCAGATTTTGGGCATAATTGCCTTAGTACAGTACAGGCAAAGATGATGACTAACGTAGCATGTGCAGTGCTAATTGGGTTCAAATCTGTGACCATGCCCACCAGGAGCTGCAGAAGATGTTCTGTAAATAGCTGGTTTGGGGTCCAGCCCTTAATCCTTTTGTCTTGTCCAGTCAGTAGCACCAGCAGCAGCTGTCTTCCCAAGCATCTCTGTAAACCTACCAGCTACAACCAGGGAAATGTTATAGTGTCAGGAGTGCTTTTGGTGTTTTTTAGCAGTTTTTTTTTTGCTATTAGGGTTTTGTGGTTTTTTTTATGAGGATGGTTTTGATCTTCTTGAAAAAGTTGTATTTCTTTTCCCATCTGAAGTAAGTATCTAGCTTGGTTTTTCCTTTTAATTTATATGATTGCTTTCACTTACCCCAAAGAAATTTAACCACTCTGGCAGAGGCAGACAGCTATTTTGACTGGCAGACTAGACTAGTATCCAAAGCAGCACTTCTTGCTGCATGAGGTCAGAAAGTACGTGACAAATGTTAAAACACTGTACTTTACAGTATCCAGGAGAGAAAGCAGTTGCTCTCCACATTTTACAGAGCAGGAGCTGAAATTCATGGTTATATGAATATGTCCTCTTAAGACTAATAGATTTTTATCTCAGCATCACTGAGTTTCAGCAAGTGGCTGCGGTGTGAGGGTCTTTAGACTTCGCTTTTAGATTTTGCTCTTTACTGGAGCTGAGCTTGTGTTTTTTAGGTATCATAGAGCTTTAATCTTGCAGGTGTTCTGGCATTACTTGCATGGAGCATTACAAATATGTATCTGAAGCTGTGCAGCCGGTGAGCAGGAGATCTTGATATGAAACCCAGATCTTTTGTGTGAACCTTCATTTCTGCACAATTCATTTTGTTCTTGCTACAAGCTTAGCAGAGTGTTGATTCAGGCAGGGCTTGTGCCCTCTAAGTATTGTGTTGATCTGTCAAGCCAGACTTGGAAAAGAGGTGATTTTTACAAGGCTGACGGATCCCTTTGGTCTGTTTCCACTGTCTTGTTTGTTTGGATGGGACATGCCCCTCAGAGTAATGTCTCTCCCCAAGTGTTAAGGGGTGAGAAATATGTGTGAGAAAATGGGAATATGCTCTGAAATATTCTCTTCTTCTCACCACTGCACCTTACCACATCCCATTTCCTTCTTCTGGGCAAATCTATCTGGCAGGTTTTCAGCAGTCACTGCCAGCTTTGTTAAAGACACCACAAGATGCCAAGAACATCATTCTAAAAGCATCTTTGCTGGCCAGGGCTGTCACTGCTGCCAGTGCTGGGGTTCCTCTCTCCTGCTGATAAAAGCTCCTGACTGATGAAGTGTTGACTTGGGACCTGTCACAGTATCAGCAGTTTGGGCGTAGTGCGAAGGGCTGGCTCTGGCCCTCAGGATAGGAGAGGATGGATCAGACAGTGGCTTGTACAGCAGATAAGTCAGCCCTAGGCAGTGGACAGCAATAGATCAAAAGGAAGAGAAGTGCAAGGGTAAGGAGAGGTAGAGGTGAAATTCCCCAGAGCACCCCAGATCGTTTTGCATACCCCCAGAGGAGCAGAGATTCGAAAACAAATAAAACTGGATGTGGTACCAAAGTGAGCTGCCAACATGTCTGGTATCTTAGGAAAAGTGCTTCCTCAGTGCACATTAAGGGCTGTGCTCACACTGGTAGCTTTCTGTGCTCAGCCTTCAAATGCTGAATATTTTATTTGGGATTCGATTTACTTCTTGAGGAGGCTGACTAGAAAAGTTCCCGGTGTGTTGCCTCTAGTTACTAATTTAAATTGAGATTAGAGCAGGAGCAGATCCAGCACCCTGAGCTGGCCTTAAAACTTTCTGCATCTGGCAGTGTCTCCTGGCTGGTGCTGGTGCTCTCTTGGAGTTGAGAAGAATGTCTGGGAGATTTTCTACAGGAGTGAGGGTGGAGGTAATATCTCTGAGATTATGGGGAGGTATTTGCCTTTCCTCCCTGTCCACGGCAGGTACAAATTCATGGATACAGGAGGGGCTCTGAAGGACTCCAGGAAGCTGCACCAAAAGCAGGTCAAGGGAGGGGATTCTGCTCCTCTGCTCTCAACTTTGCTGAATTAAAATCTATTCATGGTAAGGCTTAGAGAAGCATGTAAAGAAACACACACCAAAGTCTGAAAAACAAACTGCAGTGCAGCATCACTCTCCCTAACTGTACAAGGAAGTACATTATTAAAAAATTATGCATTTTTATTAGAGAAAAAATCTGACTAAAGCAAGACCATGAGGTAGTGAGGCAAAACAGAGCTAAACAACTATACAGTATCAGAAATGGGAAGGAAAAAGGTTGATTCTCAAAAATTACAAATTGCCAGTGTGCAGAAGACATGAGGCTTTTAAAAGCTCAAAGAACCAGCAAGAATACCTGGCCTGACAGTACAGGCATCTGGCACATGAATCACAGAAAACCATCATGGCTTAGGAACCTCAGCCAAGTTTTCTGAGTCTATCCAGAGGAATGCCCTGGTTCATTAACTCACAAGCCAGTGCATTAGAGTGTACTTCATAGGTTTTAAGTGTTTATCAATTAAATAAACCCTGTGGATGAGCTTGTCAATAGATGAGGGATTTTAGCTTTACTATTTCTGCTCTACTACTTGGATGACCTTGAACTTGTCTTCTGTTCAGGGTCCCTGGTCTCCTATTGGCATTTGTGGCTTTCCACTGCAGATGTGAACATCAGCTCAGGCTCATTGACAGCTGCTTTGTGTATAGGATCAACATAATGTCCTCACTGAGAACAAATGTTTCTGTCTCTGGATTCACACCCTCCACAACACAAACCCTGTTTGGTAGCTGAGTTTTTCTTCCATTATTGGAAATGTAAAAGTCTAAAAGTTATATTTCTCTGGACACCTGATTGTTTTGCTCTGCCTTGTTCTTTCTGTCTCCTTTGCACCTACTGAGAGGCCAGGGTTTATATCCAAGGACTTGCAGAAGGTAAAAAATTCCAGCAAAGGCTTCTGACAATTATTTTTCCACTTAACTGCATTTACTTCCTAAAGTGAATGCTGTCCTTTTTTTATAAGTTGTTTTTTCTATTTATTTATTATGCACATCCCAATAGCATCTCGATTTTCACAGTCCCTCTATACCATGCAAGTATTATGTAATTTGATGACAGAACATTATCGTACATTTTCTGTTACTTATAAGTAACAGAATTTTTCTCTGAACATTTTGATGCTTTTTCTGTGTTTCAACTTAATTTTTGTTTTCCTCAGTATGTCCAAGAGTATTAATCTTTTCTACTCTAGTTTACCATACTGGTGAATGCATGATTCTAAATAAATTTTACCATCATTTAAAAACATGTTTTCAAACTTTATGCTGCGATCTTGATGGGAAATCAAATAGTAAAACAATGGAAGTGAAAGAACAGAGTGGTTCCAGAGTAGTTGGTAGTAAAATATTTCTCACTTAATCTAGGCCAATTACATTTTAGTTATTCATCCTCTTTTTCTTTACAGTCAATGGGACAATTTAGTGACTGATTAATCTGAATTTTCCTTTTTTTTTTTTTTTTTTTTTTGCCCCCCCCATTTATGAAGAGAAGAACTGGATTTAGGATCAGGCCAGATTTTTCACTATTGTCCATGAAGGGGAATCTGAATGGTTACCTTTAGGATAGTGGGCCAAAGTTAGGACATGCTATGTGCTATAACATAGTTACTTACATGATTTTTCTTTTAGATATTTGAAACTTACTGGCAGGAGCGGGATTCTTCTACTGGAATTTTCCTAGGGGGAGATAGATGTGTACTGACTTTGCTTAGAGCACTCAGTGTTCATCTACCCTTACTCCTTCCTCAATAACCAAAAAAAGGTGATGCAGCTTTCCCTAATGTGGTTTGATCCCATTCACAGCCCTCATGCCCAAAGATCTCTTAACCTCAGCTGAAGAAGTCACAGCTTTCTTCAGCTCTGCCCAAAATTGCTTCCTCTATTGCCACTCTAGTCATCCAAGATTTTATTTTTTATTTTCTTCATCCTGGGGAGCCCACTTCTTCCAGCCTCCTTGCTGTACAAGTGGCACTTACAGCATGAGAGGGACGGTCCTGCAGCAGTCCCAATGCCCCAGGGGGAAAGTGAGCACAGCAGAGTGAGCCAGGGATGCTCAGGGTCCAGGGAGCCCATGGAAAACCTAGCTGATAGCCTGAAAGTGCTGAACCTTCCTTGAGTGAGGCTTCAGCCAGAACTCAGTCAGAACCAGGTACTGTGTTTTACAGGGGTAGCAAAGGACACGTCTTGCACACTTGAACCCAGCCGTTCAGATTTAATCTTCTCACTGCAGGGTATGGAGGCCCTTGAATTTTGTGAAGAGCAGTTATGAGTGCTCTTTTAAAACAAACAGTGTATGTCTTCATAAACCTGTATGAAAAAACTTGTCACTGCTCACGCTTTAAAAAAAATCATGTCCTGAAGTACTTTGGTGCTTCAGCACTTCCAGGTGGCTGGCGAGGGCTGGGAACACATGGCTTCACTACTGGTCTTCTGAGGTGCCTTTCAGTCTGACTGGTTCTGGGTTTCTCTGAAAATGTTAAAATATCTACAATTCAAGGCCAGCAGAGTTGCAGAATGGATGTCCCACTCCAAGAACACAAAAAAAAAAAAAAAAGAAAAAAAAAAAGTTTCGATTTTACACCTGATTTCCATGAGAAACATCTGAGTCTTTCTCATTCTGCTCATTTTGCAGTCATAAGCCGGGCTGAATTTTGGCCACCCTTTGCTGTGGGGTTGGTCGTTTCCAAACCAGTCGTGCTGATCATTATATGCTGGGCTGGCAGAATGCTGACAGGGTCACCAGGGTGTGTTCCAGCAGAAGGTGCCACGCTTTAGTAGGGTATCAAAAGATCCTTACAACAAGCATGAAAAGGTTAAAAAGCAATGCCACCATCTGCCCTTAAAACAACAATTTTCCAGTTGACTTATCACTTTTCTATTTTCCTCTGAAAAATCTGAGAAACCCAGCTGATTTCTTAGATGCCATGAAAAGAGATGCTTATTACAGCCATGTAAGTCTGCACTTGAATCACAGCTTAAAAATAAAAAATTACAGCCTTACAGGTTGTTTGCTGTGGCATTCAAACTGAAAGCTACAGCTTCCACTTCAAATGTTGACAGTGAATTGTTGGAGGGGGAGAAATCTCTGCACTCCTAGGGGGAGAAACGCCATGTCAGTCATGCCAGAGCATCAGGAAACATTATGGGATCTGGAGGAAATCTGCCAAAAGCTGTATACTGTCACTTTTTAAATACTCAGCTATACTCTCTAGTAGTGTGGTCTGGAGATCTTTAAATGCTGACTTAATTAGAAAACAAAAATGCATAAATAAATGGTCTCAGTGTGGCCACATTTTTAGCAGAAAGGGTTATTTTAGTTGTCATAAAACATTAATTCCCCTTTTGTGCATTTTTATGTTAAAACACTAATGAATTTGTATAGCAAAACAAACTGCCCTTAATTATTCATGATATATAATTCATTAGGGCCCAGGGGGAAGGGGAAGGTCATGTGATCAGCATGTGTCTCATTAACATGTGTGAAATGATAATGAAAATAGGAACAGATGGACAACAAATTGGAAGTAAGTTTATTGTAACTGGAGGGAAAAAATTGCTGGAATTTTTTGTTGCCTAATGGTTTTTTGCTGAGCTTTATGGGTAGGATAAGTGCAGTGAGTGTGACAGCCTCCACACTGTCCCCAAACAGGGCTGCTGTGACAGGAAAGTGTCACATCTGTGTCTGTACTGCTCTGTAGCTGAGGAAATGGCTGTGGAGCAGGTGGATTGCTTTAATTATGCAGTGGCTGGGAACGGCCCGTAGGGCTTCCTGAGTGGGAACCTCAGAACATCCAGATCGTTTCAAAAACATCCAAGCTTGGAGCACACTGGATTTCTGGTCAACCTGCAGTGGAGTGCTGCAAGAACCAGAAGCTGTAGGATGCTTCTGAAACCAAGTTTTTGCAAATGTGCCTTTTCTGGTGATGATTTAATCCCTCAGCAGCTGGAGAGGCACTGAGATGGTTACACACAATGCACAGCACAAGCCTCTGTGGCTGGAGCTGAGTTAGGTTTTAGGTTATCTCGTGTGCTGATCAAGTTATATTTGATGATAATGTGACACACTCATTCCACTCTCACTGCACTAATGTCTTCATCTTGAAACACGTCAAGCATGAATTTAGGACAGGAAATGTAAGGGCTGAATAAGGCTGGGAGGCTTTCTTATAGGGATAAAAAAAAGGGAAAAAAACCTCAAGAAAAGCAAACAAATCCTTACAAAATACAGACGAAGTTCTTATTTTAGTCTTGTGTGTAAAGGCAGGGGAAATATTTGTATTGATCAGGGGAGATTTTAGAGTATGTTTAAGCCTTTTGTTGTGGGCTCTCGTACTTCCGAAGCAGCAGAAATACCCAGTTTTGCAGCACTGGAATTGAGACTTACTCCTTTCCTGTCCATCACCCCAGCAGCAGTCAATCCAGGCTATAGGGAGAGCTTGCTGGGACTTTTCAATTGGGAGAGTCAGTTAAAATCATAACAAGGCCTTGTGACTGTCAGTCTCCTTTGGAATGAAACGCAGTCACTGAGTGAGTGCTGCCTTGTTTTCCTTGCAGAGTTTGGAGTCCAGGGGAATACAGATGTAACAATTCCATGTATGTGCTGTGTGATCTGTGCCCTGCCTGGGGCTGCCCAACCTCCCTCAACAAAGCCATCTTCTGGAGGAGTGCAGTTAAAATTATGATTCAAATTATGATCATGAACGAGCTTTCTTAATGCACAAGAGGCAGATTGTGTATGTTTTTATTACAGATAATTTTTCAGTTATGATAAAAGGAGAATCAATCATAGTTATAAAGGGACTATCATATTACTACCGTGTAATCCTCCTTTTATAATAGCAGACAGACACATCTCATGAAAATAGAGTTAGCATTGTCCCAGTATTTAAAATAGTTGATATATTCATGATATCACAAGTATTCTTCTCTGACTTTAAAATTCCATAGAGACATACTGGTCTGCTTGGGTTCTTGTCCCAAAATATTGCATGGCCCTGCATATCTTGGGCTCTTTTCTGAAGTGGAGTGATTTTTCACATCACTTGAGAAGTTAGGAAATAAAATAAAGAAATGGTTTTCAGCCATTTTTCCTGCCTAGTGTTATTGCGGGGGGGAAATAAATATTTTACACTTCTGCTTTTCTGTTCTCTTACGTTCTAAACGTGTACCCATTTTTGAACACTTATTCTTTCTGATGCAATTCATTTTTCTAGTTCTTTGTGATGGGATGTAGCTATCCATCACTTAGCAGCCGTGCTGAAAAGTACTGGCTGATGGCTGAAGAGCTCAGGTCATGAACAAGATTCTTTGATCTTTCTTCAAGGCAGGGGCTCTTTTGGAACACAGAACATGCCTCTGTGGTCATAAAAAGGGGTTATGTTAAGCTGGATGTTCTCAATGGAGTAATATCAACACTAATATCATTAGGAGAGAGGGATATTTATCTTTTAATGAAACCAATTATCTAGTCAGTCAATTATCAGCTTTTTATGCATGTATTATCCATTCTTCAGGGTTTCTATTTCATCTTAGGAGCTCTTTCATTTTCCTTTGAAGCTTCTAAATGTATATCCTTGGCATGCTTTGCATCCCAGGTGTGACCAGGACTTGCCTTTGGGAGCTGGGTGGTGGAGAGCCAGGAAAATTGCTGGAGATGCTGATGATGCTGATGTGATGGCTTAAGAAGGTTGATTTTTTTTCTGACATATCTTAACATTATAACTTGATGTATTTTGCTTTGCATTGAAAAGTGAGTGCGAAGATACAACATTTTATAATGAATGGCAATTGTTTTTTTCAAATGTGCTGTAGAAGTAACAGATCAACCTGGAAAAATAGCCAGTTTCACTGCTTGGGTCTGCACAGGGCAGCCAGACCAAGGTATCAGGTGCTGTAGAGATCCTGGGAGCATTTATCACACTCAATACCTGTCTCTAGCAGACCTGGTTTATTATCTGTGGTTTATTATTGTGCACCACACAATGAGCCCATGCTTCCTGCAAACTTCCTGTAAACCAGAAGGTTTTGCCTCTGATGACTCTCCAAGCCAGCTCCTTCCCTCTGGTCAAATTGTCTTTCAGCTGACTGAGATCCATAAAGGGTGACTCCCTTCCTCAGGACAAGTGTCCCACTGCTCCATTCAGCTTCCAGGGATGTCGTTGTCCACATGTGGAAGTGGCTTGGATGTGCTGATTTTGCAGTCCTTGTGGAAAACTGTGCTGCACTGAGCTGTGTTTAGTCTCCAGTCACAACTTTCTCTCCACTTGAGTGAATGTTTTTGAAGGGGAACATTGAGGTGTTTTTTAGGGAGTTTGTGAATCTGCCTGTGACCTTTTCTCAGGGCCTTGTAACAGAATGCCACAGATGTGTGGGCCCTATTTTGTTTCATATTCTTGGGATATTATCCCATCGTTTGGATTATGTGTGCTGTGATATCCTCTTGCATCCAGTAAGGGTTCTTTGCTCAGATGTAAGCTTTTTTATCCAGGCAGTTTTAAATTCACTTTAGAGGAACAGAAATGCCTTCCTGACCTAGCATCAAGTACTAGGAAACTAGGGCTGGTGAAGCCTTTGTCAATATTTTATTTTACTACAGGCAATTGACAAGAGATCAGCTGGTAACTCTTTATAAAGATAGATCTAACAACTCCACATAAACTGTAGATCATGGTGGAGCTTGAGATCCAGCAAAGTCCAGTAAAGTGGATACTACAATAACAAGAATTAAACCCTGCTGCCTCTTATGGGGTTCTGGATATACTTCCTACACTATTTTAGAGCTGTCAGCTTACAACACATCCTCTCATTTAAATTCATCTACTTTTCCAGTCAGTCTCTCCTGTGTTTCCAAGGATGATGGCAGATATTTGTGTCAGTTCTGTCTGCCTCCTGTCATTCTCCCACCACTCTTACTACACGTCCCACTTCTTTTCCTTCCAGACAGCAGTAAGTTCTGGGGGGGGGGAAAAAAAAAGGCATCATCAAGGAACAAAAGCCCCAACAAAACTAAGTTACAAGCTCAGTTAAAAATATACTGTCCTGATCTATGACTTTCCTTTGCTGCAACAAAGGAAATGGTACCTGCAACATCTCCTGCTTTTTGGAAGAGTTGAGCACAGCATTCCTCAGTTCTGCCTGCAGTGCTGTCCCTGCCTTTTTTACAGCACAACCTTTCCACTGCGCTGGCACTGGAAATCACCCTCTCCTGGGTGTTTCCTGACCTGTCTCTCTGCCTCCAGACAGGTTGGAGATTAATTTCTTGTGCTAATGGTTCCCATATCTCCTGTCCAAGCTTTACTCCTGTCAATAATCAATTTGAATACCTTAAACAGATCAGGAAGGTGGTTTTATATTGAGCGTCCCAATAATTCTTTTTCCAGCTGGACAAATCCTCATTTTGCCAGACAAGCCATAAAGCTGTGGGTGAAATATTTTTGAAGATGTTATAAATAAACACCCAAGTTACGTTTTGTCAGTTATGTTGTTGTCTCAGTGGGCAACGATTTCATCACACTGCGCTCAAATTAAATTCAGTGAAAAATTCAGGAGTGCAGCTATAAATCACAGCTTCCTTTGGAGACAGGGACTGTTGTCTTTGCACAAGAGTGCAGGTGCTTCAGCAGAGGGGATAATATTACCCACAGAAATTTTTTGGAGCTGCTGCCTCCTTGGAGGGAAAGGCTAGAAACAAAGGTGTGAGACCAAGATCTCCCGTGATCATTCTCATCCTTAAGGCAGCAAATTGTGTAGCTTCCCATAAATCCTTGAGCCAGCTTTGCTCCTTCTGTGTGTCCATAGATTATGAGGTTAAAGTGGCAGCTCCTGCTTCCTAATCTTTTCTCCTTTTCCTTTCTCACAGGAATTTCCTATACAAAATTTGTTAAGTCCCACACAGTTGTACAGGGCAGGTGTGGAATGGAAGTGGGAGAGAAGCAAAAAGGGACTGCTGTCATGGGGACTGGGCTTTGTGTGGAGATACAGGCAGCAATCACCCATGACAGAGGGAATGAGAGGTGCATTAAGAGGTTTTTGGGTGAGAGAGGGAGAGATGGAAGCGAAGAGTGTGCACTTCTGGTGTATCATCACCTGCTTGGAGATTTCTGTGAGAGGCAATTGCAGTTACCATGTGAGAGGGGGAAGACAGATAACACATTCAGAAATAATTGTAGAGCATTTCATCAGCTGTTATTCAAATTATGTTATCTTAGCCTTTGTGCTTAATTATCTGACGGCTGCTAAGCAATACCCAGAGAACTGAGGGGGAAAAATGCACAGCCAGCTAATTTAACATCTTACATTGAATTGTAGTGCTCTGTGGGCTTGTCCCTGGGAGGACGGGAGCATTTCCCCTTCCTCAGTGCTCAGCAGGAGCTGTGGATCTGAACCAGCCCAGACACCTCCCTGCACTCTCAGAGCTTAGCACAGATGTGCTTCGGGTGTGAGGAGTGGGATTTCCCTCTGGGGAAGTGCTTTGAGGTGCAGGATGGGAGGAGGAACAGTGGCACATCCTGGTTGTTCCTCCTGGCTGCAGGGAATGGGGACATCTGCTGTGCCTGAAGGCCACCCCAGCCCCTCTCTCCCCTGAGAAAGCTCCCAGAGCCCGGCAGCTCTCCATGGTGGCAAGTCTCATCTGGCTTGTGGCTCACCTGAAGGCACAGTTCAGGCTTAACTCCACCTCTGGAAGGGCAGCAGCTGATTTGGCTTTCAGAGGGCGCAGGGACAGAGACAGAACCTGAATCTGGGTGCTGGGTGTCCTTGGTGGTCAGTACTGTCAGGAATTTGCACAAACCGAGTTGCAGCTCAGTGTAGCACAAGCCCTGTCAGTGTTGCCTGTACAGAGCAGTTGTATCCATGGCTGAGAATCTCCTAGACCCTTCCCAGCTGCTGTCAGTGAATTTTTTTTCTCTTGCCATTGATATCATTGCACTGAGAGTGCTGCTTTGCTATGTATTGACCTAAAATGAAGGTTAGCACCTGGGACGACTCACCGTGAAGGGGAAGGAAGCACCATGTCAATATGTGGAAAAAACCTTCAAGACTTAAAACCAACAAGTGAAATCCTGACCCTGCTGAAAACAACAGCAGGTGCTACTATTGGCTTCAGAGCATCTTGTGTTATACCTGTTGTACAAAACAGCATCAGCTCACCTTTGCTCTTCCTTTCTGCAGACAGCTTCAATCCAAGTCTTCTCCTCCAGGCACTGTCTAGCCCCGAGTACACACCTTTCTTTTTAATTACTGATCTGCTCAGCTTTCCCCTGGTTTGGGTTTGTGGGTGCTTCAATAAAGAAGATGAAAATGTTTTGCAAGATTGGAATCAATTCAAAGCATAGACCAAAGCAAAACCGAATACAATTTAACTAAAATCGCTGTGTGAGAAAGTGGTGTGAAACTATGTGATTGCTGCTGTATTTTGTTAATACTGGTGAACTCTTATGCTCTTCAGTATTTTTCCTTCTCCTACCTAAAGCTTTTCTTTAGCGTTTGTTATTAGTTCCCTACCTATTCTGCATTTGTTTCTGATATTTTGATGGAAGACCACATGGTTTCCATTTGAGAATCAGATGTCAGGGAAACAAGATGCCTCGGATATGGCAACCACAGTGTGTTTTAGCAGCACCCTCCCCTTTCCCTCTTGCATTGACAGCCACTACATCACCTCAGACCCTGGAGCCACCCTCTTCTTCCTCAGTAAGTGGAAACCAGCTGCTTGTGTTCCCAGACAGTCTTGCTCTTTTGCTTGATCCTCCTCTTCTTCCACACCTCTTTTTGTGGGGGAAAAGTCTGCTTGTTTGGATTTAATCACCAAATTGAAGAGACATGACTCCCTGATATGTTCCTCTGCTGTGTCTTTCTGATTCCTCCTGCAGTACCATCTCAGTCACACACGCCTAAAAATAAACATATTTTCCTGCTCCTCAGCCCTTTCCACTCAACCTGAACTGTGCTGAGGAGATCAGAGAACAGGGAAAGTTACCCTGGTTTCTGAAAGCACTGAATTGTATTTCAAATAAACATAAGATTTTAAAGTTTCATAAGCAGGTTCAGAGAGGACAGCAGAATTCAAGTGCAGCCTGAGAGCTCCAAACAACCTTAAGAATGTCTCAGAAAAAAATCCTAGAGCACTTACTGCTGGTGGTTAAATCATACATGGACACCAATCTTTGAATGGACAGCCATGGTCGTGCTCAGCACCCCTTTCCTGAACAGCTATGAAAAAACCCCCAAACTGTCAAAAATAAAATTCATCACCACAAAAATACTCTCTGAGCATAGCAACAAACCCTCTTTTCTGAATAAGTGAAAAACCTCCTGAATTTTCAGCATTGAAAGGATATTTGTGTAGAGCACATAAGTAAGAAGAAGGACAGGGAAAGTACACAAAGGGGAAAGAGAAGGAGAAGGGGAAAGGAAAGAAGCCCGGACATGTGAGCAGTATTTTTCAGTTTGGTCAACTGTGTATATATTTTCAAGGTCACATTACCTTTATTGTTTTTATTGCTTAAAAAAGGATTGGTGCATATAATTGAAGCTGTTTCTACTGTAATTTTGGAAGCATAATGTATCCTGCAAGTCAGAGAAGTCAGAGAAGAAAAAGAAGAGTTTAGCTATTTTATGTCTTTGCTGTCTATGAGTCTTTTCAGCTCCTGTGCCCTTAGAGAACGTGACAGATCCTCTACTGTGGAGTCTCTCTAGCCTTCTCTACATGGACAGATATATAAATTCAGTCTCTTTCTCCCATATCCTGAGGGACCAGACACTCCCTACTGCTGTCTGGAAGCCTCTGCTGCCCTTAGAGGCACTTTGCTGTAGTTAATATTCAGCATTACCTCTGCACCCCTCGTTTTTCTTGTTGCAGGCACGTGCTAGCTTGAAAATGTCCCATTTGAGATACATTCACTGCTTTCCACATCAGTCACAAACCTCTGCTGTGATTTGGTTTTAGGTTTCCCTCCTGTAGATGAGGCAGAGTGAGGGGAGCAGAGGGAGCAAGCAGAAATGTTACTGCATTGGGAAAGCTCTGTGATATTTGACATTGATTTGTTTGGTGGCCACTGGTTTTGCACCTCCTGCCAGTGCAGCAGCACTCTTGGATGAGTGAGGAGGACTTGCACTGGATCCTTCTGTCATGCATGAATGTCATCTCCTTTTCCAGCATGTTACCATGGCATCCTACCCCAGGTGATTTAGTAAGGGAGAAGAGGATGTAAAAGGGATGTGTTGGTAGTCTATAAACCCCTTCAGGAGAGTGATGAGAAAGGATTAAGAGAAGTCAGTGTTGGATTTTGGTTCTTCCATTGCTGTTTTTTGAGATTGCAAATGAAGGGTCTCTTCCTAGGCACCATCATGTAACCATTACCACAGGTAGCCTGGCCCTCTGCCCCTTGAAAGATGAAAAGTGAAGCCCTGAGATCAAGAAATGTGGGGCAACTGGGCTTTACATCACACTAATGCCTTCATCCTACAGATTACCTGGGTGGTTTTATTTTTTAAAGTTACTTCTTTGCATCATTCTCTCTAAAACAATCCAAAAATCTCCCTCATCTTCCCAGAGAATCTGCTTCTGTCTGTGATTTCCAAAGGCAGTCACATTTCTAGAGCAGTCTGGTTTACAGGAGGTTTAGCTTGAACTGCCTGCTGGCCTTATGTAAGGGAGGCAACAATTGAATCTTCATAGTTGGGGCTGAACTAGGAAAGTACTTAAAATAGCAGCAAAATCTCTCAGTGTGCAGTTTAATTATTAAATTTTGTCCTGTTGCAGAGCAGAGCAATTTCTTTTTGGGATAATTGCCTTTTTGAAGCAATTTTTGCATTAAAGATTCACTGGCTTTTCAGAAGATGCTCCTTATTAAAAATTTAACTTGAGTCTTGTCTTTCCTCTTTCTGCTTTTTACTCTTTTCTTACCTGCAAAACAGTAGCCTTCATTCTCTTCGAGCCTGATCTCTGTTGCACATACTTGCTTTGAGAGTTGCACATTAAAGCAAAAAAGGATGCGTATCTGTTCCTCAGCATTGGTGTTCTGTATATCCAGGAGGGTTCAGGCACAGTTCAGCTTATCTGACCGTTGTCTCACAGCCCAAACTCCCACCCTGCAACCCTTCCCTCCAAAATCAAGTGTGCTGACTTCACTGTAGCCCTTTTTGTTTGTGGTATCTCATAGAAAAAAAGAAATATTATGGAAGGACTCTGATTAAATTTACCAGTTTATGCTTGAAAGTGAATCAGCAGCTCAATCTTTTCTGAATCTAGAGATGGATGTGCCATCTCTTGAAGTAAGTCTTGGTCTATCTTTGCCACCCTTCATTGATTCCTGTTGATCCCACCAATGAGTTTTTGCACGTCCCAAAGGAAGGAGGAGTTTTGTGGAGGAATTTCACAGAGACCACCAACACACTGGAAATAAAGCTGCTCTCCATATGCACCGGGGAACTCCCTTAAAATAATCTTGGTGATTCCCAGTAGGCACTTCCTAAGCGAGGCCTTTCTGATGGCCCATGTCTGAGCCAGAGAATTTTCAGTGGGGAGAGTTCAACCACAAGAGCATTTTACCCTGGCTCACATCTGCTAAAAGAATTAGTATTTCTTTGTGCATCAGTAATGCCACATTAGGACACCTGAAGGTTTCTTCCTATCCCTTTATCTAAGTAATTCAGAATTAATGGAATTTTAATAGCCAGAATTTGTCTTAAAGGAAAACATGAAAATGACATTGAATTAAGGAAACCTGAATTTATCTTCCATCTGGTTACTCCTTTTGGCAGCTTTTCCTGGTACTCCTCCTTTGATTTAAAAGGAGTTTCTCCAGATTTTCAATAGCACAAACTAGATGGAAATAATCTCATTGATAAACCTCAAAAGTTTAGATTTCTTCCCCCATTTCCTCACCAGGACCTCCAGTTAAGTGGATAACTGTAGCCTCCAGAAAAAACCAAAGCTTTCAAGGGTAGGGTCTTGGATAGGGAGTTTAGACTGGGAGATAATGTTAAAAATCAGTTGCAACACGCAGTCAGGTTTAAGATATGGATTCAGTTTTGCTTTGGCTGAACTTTCATATGTTTGTACTCATGTGGTCAGCTAAAATTGGGAAAAAAAATACTGAGACAAACTGATCTTGTGAAATTCTCCCTGCCCTTTCCACACTTCAAATAAGATTTAAAAAAATTAGTCTGCATCTCACTGAACCTGATCTGAAGCCCAGGTGCAGAGCTGAGTTTTAAGTGATGGTCTCGCACCCCCAGAAAGAGAAGACAGGTTCTGTGGAGCTCTGGTTCAGGTCTCTCTCCCTGCAGTTCCCTGCTCTGCACAGTCTGTCTTGCCCACAACAGCTGTGGCTGTCATCCACTGGTGCAGTGCTAAAATGAAGACTGATTGTCTTTCCATCCGTGCAGTTAGCTGCTGTCAGTCTCACATGTGGCGAGCAATTGGTGCAGGGTTTTTGTCTTAGAGCTAGCTGGTTTAACCTTGAATTAAGTGAGTAAATATATAAAACAGCAACTGGAGTTTGGTAGCAACCAAGTAATGTTGTCTGCAAGACTGTGCCTCAGCTTCCAGCTGGCACTTCTAGAGGGGCAGCAGCACAATTGAGATTGGCAGGAAGTGGATTCATGGGCTGAATTCTGGCAAAGGACCCAACTACTTGCACAGTGTGTGAGTTATGAATCTTGCCTTTCTCAGTGGCAAAGAGCTTTCTTTTCACGCTTGTCTCTGGTACGTGTCAGCTTTTAAGCTAATTACAGTCTCTTTTTAGAGGGGTATGGCCTTTTGTAGTCATAACAGAACTCTAGAACCTAAGTAGCAGTCTTCTCTTGTGACTGCCTTGGATTGCTCAGATATCTTCACTTCCTTTGCACCCTGCTGGGCTTTGCAAGCCTCCATGGTCATTTTTCCAGCCTTTTTTGTTTGCAGCTCATGGCAAAAGAACAGGAAGACGCAGAAGGAAGCTGTTGTTGTGCTATTTAAATAGCTACAGGAGTGAACAAACACCAGGTTCAGGCACTCTTGCATTCGGGAAACATCAGCCTTTCACCTTTTGGCTTCCAGCTCTGGTTTGTGATCACTTCTGCAAACAGCTTGGTGTTAAAAACCCTCTTATTTAGTGCTTCTCCACGAGCAAAGCTTCAGGCCCATTGTCAACACATGGCTTTTCTTCCCCTTGGGGGAAGTGAGGGAGTGGTTTTCAGAAGCAGAGCTCTGTCTGTGTCATTTCTTGTCCTGCCCTTGTCCCAGAGCAATTTTGTGGGCCTGGGGCTGCTCCTGTCACTGTGTGAGTCCCCAGCTTTGCCTGAGCCTGTGCTGCTCCCTCAGAGCTCCATCACCCACCGGCACAGCCGAGGCCGTGGGAGCAGTGGGAACTCCGGGACACTGCGTGGGGCTGTGGGAAAGCAGGACACCCCAGGGTTATTCCAGTGCCCAGGCTGCTCATTTAACGGGAAAGGCAACAGACTGAGCCCATGAAGCAGCTCTTGGCCTTCTGGGGAAAAACCCCACGGCCTTTGGTATTGTTGTTTGTTAATTATTTGTGTTGTGGTACCTCGAGGAGGCCCCGTCCTCCCTCGAGACCGTCTGTAGCCGGCAGTTTTCGCTCTGTCGCATTCCATGGATGCGCTGAGGTGACAAGGATCCAACTGTACTTTCAGCTCTGCTGCCTCTGGCTGCCAGCACACGCTGCACCCCTGCAAGTGATTTCCTGTCTGAGGGGTGTGCAGGCTGATTTAATTGCTAATAGAGCAAACCCGATAACACAGAGCACACAGCTATGTGGCTTTAAGACATGGGAGAAAGGAGCTAGAAACACAGTAAAAATAGACTCTCTAAAGAGGATTAATAATCTAATGCATCTGGACAGTGTCGGTTGTAGTGTCTGGACTAAAGATTTGTCCAACTTTGGTTTTTGGTAATATTTTCCTTTGTATTTTTTAGAGGTTCATACTCTTCTGTTCCTGTCATCAGACTTTGGGAGCAGTTTGTTGTGCTTCATTTGCTGTCTTGCATTTAGGTTCATTTGCATTCTGAGGCTTTCCAAGTACTTTGAAAATGGTCATTAAGTATATCTTGGCACGTATCTGAAAAGCATTATTAATTGTATGCTTCAAATTTTACGTATCCCCATGGGATATCTTCGCCACAAAATACTGGGGTTGGATACTTTTCTTCCATTCTCTTTTCCTCCTTCAGATTTACAGATCCAGACTCCTGAAGTCTATTGTATTTTAAGCCTAAATTGTTCCCTTTATCACTGGAATGTTTTAAAGTAGTTGACAGATGAGTTATGAGTTGAAATTTAGGTCTGGCTTTAAAAAGAGGTACTAAACCCACCAGTTTATTATTATGCTGTGGGATCACTTCAAGAGCCCCTTTTATTGCCAGAACGAGTGAGTCCTTTCTGGCCTCTGTACAGGGGGAATCATAGGTAGTAGAAATAATAAACCGTTGTCACTGATAAAAATAAAGGAAAATGTGAAGCATTTTGTGGTGGACCAGGACTCAGTAAGAGACACAGTCTTTTGAAATCCATATGCAGCAATTTTGTGCTTGAGGTAGGCAGTGAAGAATGAAAATCATGATGTTAGTATTTTTCTTAGGGTACTGTGAAATAAATCAAGCAAAATAGAGGAGAAAAGTTATATGGAATTAATAGAATTCACGTTCTAATGGGCCAAGGAACCAGCTATGTAACGAAGGAAAAATACTCTAGCTGTGCGGTAATATTTGTTCATTTTATATTTATTTGATGACTTTATGCTGAAGAGACAAAAATAAAATGTTGCCAAAATTAATCATAATAGGTTTTTGAACAAAAGATGCAGATTAGTTGGAATCATCTCCTGAGTCAGGGACATGGACACTGTGGTGCACTGGAAGGAAAAATACCAAAATTCGCGGCCATTTGGCTCTATAGCAGCTCAGAGATGCTGAGCTACGCTGAGCCTAAAGAAGCAGCCACAAACAGGAGGTTTAAAGCTCACCTGGGAACCAAAGGGAAGATCCTACAGTCCAAAGAGGGCCAAGCTGAAGGACATTGCTCCCATTTATTTTCCCCCAGCTAATACCCCGTTTCCTGTCAGTTCTGTGCCAGAGCTCACTTTGCTGACTGCAGCGAGACGGTCAAGATTCAGATTTCCATTTTCCGGTGCTTTGCCTGCTTTGGAGGAAAGCACAGACATAATCCATCATTAGTCCTGGGATTCAGCTGGTCCTAATAGCCCCATGTATGAACACTCCAGGAGAGCTGAATGTTGGTTTCCAACCCTGGGGGAGCCTCCTGAGTCTGTCCTTCAAATACTTCTATTTATACATTCATTTCACTTTATGGTAGGAGGCGAGGATGTGAACAGGTCACTGAGCTACCACATCACCTCCTGCATGGGCTGTGGTTCGTGAGCCATAGAGCAGGGCTCAGTAAAACCTGGGCAGGATTCAGCTTTGAAAAAGCACAGGGAAGGGGATCAACAGGGATCTCTAATTCTCCAGCATAACCTTTCCCATGTCTCTCAAGAAAACAGGATTTCTGAGCCACAGTGACGAGCAGGGTTTGGGATGTAGTGGGGTCTTTGCTGCTGTAACTCATTATTTCCTTATTGCTTTCCAAGGCTGCAGCCCCCGTGCTGTTTCCCATGCTGGGATCTGTTCCTGGGGACAGGAGGTGATGGGGCAGGCTCTCTGCTCTCAGCTTGCCTGAGGACAGATCCAGCTGCATTTTGTATCTGCTGTCAGTGTTTAAAAAAGCAAACTCTCAGAGCATCTATGGGATCCTGGAAGCTGTGCTCAGGTGTGTAACACCCCTCTCCTGTACCTAGCGTGGGGGGCAAGGATTTGCCCCCAAATAGGTCTTGCTGGGGCTGCATTCAGCAAAAGTACTCAATGATTTGTGCAGAAGCTTCTCTAAAGTGGCCTGTGAGGAGGAGACTTGGCTCGAAGGGGAGGTTTGCACATATTGAATGGTCAGAGGGTAAAATTCACTGCCAGCTCAGCCCTGAACTGGGGCAGCTCTTCATCCCTGCAGCTGAGGAATACTGGCACAACCTGCTACTGGCCAGGGAGCCTTTTGGGATCACAAGGAGCTACAAGATGCTTTGCTTTCTGCTACATCCATGTTTACAGCATTAGTTTGGGCTTTACAAGTGGAAATGGTGCCACAGGAAAGCCTGCTGTCTTTCATTTATCTTTAGAACTTAGACATTCCCTCAAAGCAGGGAGCTGTGAATTTATTGTGTGTGTACATAAGAATTATGTAATTGCTTTTGGTTTAGTGCAAAACTCTTATTTTGACTTTGGAGTTTCAAGTAAAGAAGTTTTAAATGTTAAATATTACAGTCTAAAAATTGTTCAATAACGAAAAAGCCCTGCCTGGGGTGAGATGACTTCTACTTGGTGCTCAGCAGAGCTGCAGTCAGTGGAGCTCTGCTGCTGAGGTCATCCCAGATGTGCCACTTGAAACAGGTGAAGTAATGGTGTGTTTCTGAAAAGTGTCTTTGGAATTGGGGAGCAAGAGGTTCCTATCACCTTATCCTTGGTTTAGCCTCATTTATGAGCACTGCAGTTACTTTTTCTGGAGTGAAATCTATTTTAGTTTCATTTGTCAAAACACTTGTATTCATCATATTTTTTTAAATCAAAACATGTATTTAGCTGCCAGTGTTTCAAAGACCACACCTGAGATTCTGGAAGCCTTGTCAGTGCTGCTGGCTTTGCTGCTGTTGTGTCCTGCTCTTAATTCCCCAACTTGCTGCTCTTGTTTCAGAGCAATGCCTGGGGAGGTGTCCTGTGTCCATCAGCAGCACCCAGGCTGAAAAGGCACTTTTGGGATCCTGCTGTCTCCCTGCTGCAGTGCAGGGGCTGCTGATCCCTCTGGGAAAGGGGGTCTGCTGGGCCAGTGATCCCAAAAGAGACCACTCTCACAGTATTTCTGCTGTACCTGTCAGAGTGTGCTAAACTGCAGACTGGGACAAGCCTTTACTCGAATGCGTCAGCCAGATAAAACATTCACTTGAAAGCCTCTTTTGCAGAAACCATAGACTGTTTCATCCCTCATGCTCAGAAAACTGCTCAAATGACTGTCTTCCCCAAGCCATCCCCATTCAGTTTGTTATAATTTCCATTATTAAACATTTATATAAACATTGTAACATTTTATAGCATTTGACAGAGATTTTCAAGTCTGCTAATTAGCATGGTCCCTGGCACATGGAATATACTTTTATTATTACCCATTCATGGCCTTGTTATTCAGAAGATATTCTCTTGTGAATGGAAACGTGCATTACTGCACTTCAGGCTAATAAGTGTGACATAAAATACGACACACAAAATTAACTGCTGTTCTGCAGGATCCAGCAATTGGGGGTGATGTGCATATGGTCATACTGAGACTCTGTTCATTTTGCATCATTGCTTTTCTACCTTATTAAAACTCTGAGAGAGGAGAATATTGGAAGAAGAAGGAGGAGGAGAAGAAATGAACAAATCTATCTTGGCATAAATAGGTTTGGCTCAGCAATACAAGAGTTGTCAGCAGCCTTTTCCACAACCCTGTTACCCTCAGTAAGAAGAGCACAAAAAAGTGATTGAAAAGTCAGTTTGTCAGCTTGCAGCATTCTTGGAAAGCATCTGAAAAAAAAATCCAAACCAAAACCAACTCCCTGAAATAAAAAATTATGCTTGTAAGATGAAGTGTGCTTTATGCATGTCCAGTGTCAAAGCAGAGGTGCGGCCCTGTGTCCACCCTGGTTGCCTGGTCCAAGGATTAGATTTTTTAAAAGTGGCCTCTCTTCTTTTTTTCCCTTCCCTCTGCCCATTCCTGCTTTGATATTTTTTTGAGTTGAGACAGAGCAAGTGACTCTTTGAGCCTGTTTCAATGCGTAAAAAACCCCTATTTGCTATCAGCATTACCACCTTCACAGACAACCATGAAGACTTCGCAAACCATTTGAGTGGGTGTACTTGAAATAGTTTCTGTTGCAATGATCCTGGAGAAAGAAAAGAAGCATCCTGGTGGATGAAGAGAAAAGGTTAAACAGAGTCTGGCTGCAGTTTGGCAAAGGGAGTTGCTTGTCTGGCCAAGATCATCTCTTTTTTCCCCCCTATTTATGCCTTGTAGAGAAGAGCTATGGAAAAAAAAAAAGTCCTAAACTTCCCGAGAAACTGTCAGTGAATTTAATTGCTATATTTACGTCAGGGTTTACTCATGTCCAACTGTACATGCTCAAAGAGCAACAATAAAGTGAAATTCGTACGTGTGGGTGTATATACATGCATTTATATGTGTATGTGTGTAATATATGTGTTAATGGCTGTGGGAAATGATTGAGAGCATTTGACACTTTTTGGTATTACTGTGTGACTCGTCATGTAATACAACATGATTTACTTCAGCTTTATTCTGGTAAAGAATCAAAGTGAACATTCAGTGGATGTGGGTGTGTTTGCAGTTCTGGAGATGCACTTTGAAATGCCTGAAATGCTTTGTTAGATGTACCTATTTTAAAACTGAGGGAAGGACTGCTTCCATTTAAATGCAGTATCCCAGTTTCTCAGGGCCTCCCACACCAGTGTAGCTAGCCACAAGCCTGCCCCAGGCTGTAAAACCATTGAGAGTAATTAAATACTTACAGTGCTGGACTCCAGCGAGCTCCTGAGAGCAGCAAGACACTTTACAGCCCATGTATATTACTGTGGAAAATAGCTTGTGGCTGCAGAGAACCTGCTGGCAAGAGGCTCCCCCAAATGCTAATTAATCACAGGATCACAGAACATGCTGAGCTGGAAGGCACCCACCAGGATCATCAGTGTTGCAAGGAACACCTGGTTTTGAACCCCAGCTTGGGAGATGGCCTGAGCACAGCGACGTGCAGAAAGGCATCCTGTGCCACGTGGGGCTGTTTTATTTTTGACTGAAGGACCTGCTGCACAAATATAGCCACAGTGCTGCTGCTCCAGCAGCTCCCTGCAGGGAGGACACAGCAGAACAGGTCCCTAAAGAAGCAGCAGAAATGATGAAGTGTCAGAAATGATGGAGTGGCAGAAATGGAGTGGGAGAAGGGATGAACGCCTCTCTGCTCCTGCTGCACGTGTGTGATGCTCTTGTCATGGTGCACTGCAGCAGTGGGGGCCCTGCAATACCTGCTGCACTTCTGCAGAGCCTGTGGTGAAACTCTGCTGTGCAGCCCCTGAGGAGGAAGGGCGTTCCCAGAACTCCCCGCTGAAGCAGATACAACGAAAAATTTTGGACAAAGATGTGTGTCCGGCACTTTTTAGAAACACTTCAATAATTTTCCCTTGTCATATGTTGGGTGTTTCCAAGTTTTTGATGGTGATCTCTGCTCCCAAATGTATGATTCCAGGAAATGAAAGTAGATGGAAGTTTGAGGTTTGCAATAGATCCGTTGCTGCTCCCAGCACATCAATTCAAAATCATATAATGAAGCATAAAAACACGTCGTCTTTGCGGTGTTTGTTGTTCACAGGAAAAGGATAAAAAAGAAAGAATGCCCTAAATGAAGTACAGAAATGAGAAAAGAAGATCTGCTTTCTCTTCCCAAAAATATTTCAGTTTGTCTTTGTTTTCACACCAGTCAGGTACTGCTGGTAAACTAATCTGTCTGCTCCTCAGTCAGTGATACAAAAAAATCTAGATCTGCAGAGAGGAATACCAGTCCTAAAGAGAAGGCTTAAAATAGATTGAGTGAGTTTTAGCTAGCAAAATTTAGAAACCTTTTTTAGAAAGGCTTAGGTAGTTTTCAGCTCAGATGGATGCTGTCTGAACACATCTACTTACTCAGAAATGAAATGTAAATAGACACAAAAATACGTCTATATAGTTTGGGAAAAGGAAAGAGATGTTTTGGAGCATGCAGTGCTTTGCACATCATAAGCATATTTTTCTATAACAGATTGTGGAGATGATGTGAAATAAAACAGAGATATATATAATAAAGATTTGGGTCTGGTTTGGATTTTCAGCAGCTACACTTTGACTGTAGCTCCCAGGTATTCCCACTCATTTTCCAACAATATCTCCTTGAGATACATTTCCCACTGCCAGAATTTTATTTTATTAAGTTCTGTGAAGGTGATGGCCTGGCTTTCTGAGACCATCGATATAAAACCTCACTACAGGAGTCCATAGACAGCAGCGACTCTACCAATTGTATTAGAGGGCCAGTTTCATTTTGTTGTTTTTCATGTGTTCCCTGTTGATGGAGGGGTAGCAGAACATTTCATTCTTCCATGGAAAGAACATTTATGGAAAGACTTCTGAGTCTGATTGCATTCATCTCAATTCTGCTCTTGCTATATTTGACATCCAGTATCTTATGCCCACCTCTCCAGGTTCTGAGGTAGGAATACCAGCTGAGGTTATCACAGTGTGAGCCACTGTTAGGGAAGAGAAAGGCCCAGGCACAGACACCAGCACATTCTGCAAGGGATTGTTATTGTACTGGGTATCAGCTAAAAAACTAAACAAGAGCAGAAGGTGTGCAATGCCTGAAAAACAAGCTCCCATCACTGGTCATGCAGACAAAACCAGCCTAATTACTGTTGAAGTCACAAAAAATACAGTGTGTTTCTGTTAGAGATGTGTAAGAGATCAGTTGAATTGATGTGATCACTGTCAGCCAAATTTGGAAGCTTGAGGGTAAAACCAGCCAATATGGGAAGGATGTGATGATTCAGACTTAAAAACCAGATTTTTACCTGATCCTTGTCTAGAAATGGAAACTGAAACTAAAGCTCTGTGAAGAAAGCTATTTCACGCTGTGCAGAATTTAACAATTTATTAAACATAACAATCAGAAAAGCCCACAAAACCAAGCAGACAGCGCGCTGGGCACTCTTCCACTGACTGCCAAAAGAGTGCAATGATACAGATTTCTCTAACTGGCAAACATAACAACAATTTTAAATATGAAAGTCAATTTCAATTAATCGTTTATAACAGCTCTGAGCTGTTTCGTCAGGACTGGTACTTGTATGTGTGTGTGAGTGTGCTTGTGCATTTTGCAGCTTTAAACACACAGGGCAGGAAAAACATTTATTACTATGTTATGTGGGCATTCTTGTATTCATTGTAAACTGAATTGTTGTCAGAGCATGGACATTCAACAACAGTCTGCATTTGGATTCCTTTGGTTTGAGTCATGAGAAGGATGCTCTGCAGGCTTGTTTTGTATTACCAATTGAAATTGAATTGAAATTAATAAATAGGAGCAGCACAGCTAAGCCATTTCCCGCTCTTTGGGGTTTTTTGCATCCCTTTCCTTTCTGAGGTGTGTACAAAGTTCAGAGATGCTGAGCTACTGTGAGAAGACCTCTTTTTTGATGTGGCTGCTTAGATTTTAGGACGAGAAGAAGAGACTGGTTTCTAACTCTGGATTAGAGCTGTGTGACTTCCCCTGATCTGCCATAATTATAGGCTGAATTTTAGGCTTTCCCCATTCTTCATGCCAGGCCCTGGTTCACACCGAGTGCTCAGAGCCTTACTTAGAAAAGGGCACAATTTTACACCGGTAACAAACTCAGCATTATGCACATCTGTCTCAGCTAGAATTTCCAACTCTTAAATCATAACTTTAACTCCCCTGGCAAATCTGTTTCACTTAAAAACAATTATGAAGATGTACCATTAAATTACATATATTATCAAATAAATGGCAGGAACTGAAAGCAGAGTTAATTTTTTTTGCACTGCAGTGCTCAAAAAGTAGAAAATTCTGTAGCAGAACAGCACCCACAAAGGTCTGATCTGCTCTTTGTGCCTGGTGAAATGGCTGGGTAAGAGGCTCTTCAGGAAAACTTTTGGTTTCTGGAAAGCCTAAGGCAGACAGTGAAAGCTGTGTGGCTCAGCTTTGAAATGCTTTTGTGGACTCCCAGATGTACTCCTTAACTTGCCATTCCAAATCTCCATGTGTGTCACTAGTACATTATTCTGAAAGTTAAAACATAATGCTCATGTTTTAGTAGGGTAGAATCTTAAATGTAACAAATCACTTAAAAGCAAGAATGGCTTCTGGAAAGTGTTCAAAGACCTTTTAAAATATCCTTAGAAATAAAATGAGGTATTAAAAGTGAATGTGTGCTAAAACCCAATGACACCAAGAACCCTGGGAGCCAACAAAAAACCTCCTTTTGTTGTTTTGGTTTGAGAGCTATCTGTATTTCTTACATATCATCCTGCCCCAGGCAAGGCTGAACATTTCATGTAACATGATGACCCTGCAAAACACACTGCAATTTTGGGATAATTCCTGATGAGAATTTATGGATACATAAGCATATTATAAGTAAGTTTTCCAAGCCACAAAAAGCTGTACTGCTCTGAATTACTGCAAGGACCACTTAGTGCAAAGGCTGCCTTGCTCCAGCACAATGAATAGGACCTCTGTTATTCAAAGGTAATAGGCAGGATGAAGAAACCATGATATGAAAGGAGCTGACTTTCTTGTTTTGCTGGTTTTGCAGGGGTTTTTTTGCTGGTTTGGAGGTTTTTGCTGCCATCTATTAACTTTCTATTACTGTCACTTGGAACCTGGAGTAGGTCCTTTCCTTCCCCTCCTCTCTCTGAACAGGAGGAGGATTATAGTCCTCTGTCCTGGTGCCTCAGCAGCTCGGGGCACCTTACTGCAGTGAAAAAAATATATTTGGAGTTATTGTTTCATATAATGTAATGCTTTTGAGGGGGAGGGAATTTAGGGGGATGGTCATGTTCAAGTAGCTGCAATCCCAATGGAGATGAGCAAATGGAAAAACTGAGGGACAGACAAAGAGGGATTTCTAACCCCTGGGGAAAAGGGATGATGGCATATGCCCTGTTGTTGTTTCTTTACACTTCAGTGTTTCTATTGCAGATCAAGGCTTCCCTTAGCAAAGGTGTTTTTCTGGCAAAATGAATATTGTCATTCAACCATTTCCAGATGCTTATAACTTTGGCCTGGGGGTGAAGCATCAGATTGTTTCCTCAAGAGGTGACAAAGAAAATCTGGCTGGGATCAAATACAGAAATGAGATTTTTAATGGGAAGTCATAAGGAATGACCAGTGTGGAAATTGTGTGTGTTCCTTTACAAGACTGAATTAGGCTGACATGTTGGAGTGCAAGGGCATAATGTGGCAATTAACTCATGGACACAGTGTTATTTTTGTCTTTTTGCACTAAGCACGTATTCCATGGCTACTCAGACTGCAACAGCAGTTGTTTCAGTGGTGCAGTAGTCCCCAGGTAGCCCGTGTTTCTTGTTCTAAACAAAAATGCTCATTTTCTAAACTGTGTTAATTCCTATCATTTCCTCTGGACAGTTTCTGTTCTTATTCAGATTTTGGATATGTATTTTTTCATAGCAGAAACTTCCTGCATGTATTTAAAGTGAGCATCTACTTAATGCAGTCATCAGAGTGATATAATTGAAATATCCCTACAGAGCTCAGCAAAGTGTCAAAGGCTGATGTCTGATTTCTATAGGCTCTGCTTGCTCAAAGCACTCCTTTTGTCTCCTGACAGAGCTGTATTCTGATTTCAGAACATCAGTTATCCATACCTCCCTATTTCCTCTGCTCCTTATGTCAGCCCACCTAGAAGCTTTCTATTAATTTATCAAATTGCCATTGGGCTCACTTTGTTGCATTGCAGCCATTAGCCTGTCCACTTGCTTAATTGGTCCATTTCCCCTTTACTATTCAGGCTGTGAATCGCCATTTGAATAATTTTTAGCTAACTATTAATTGAATACCATTTCTAACATGATTACATTGCCAACTTTCTCATTTTTGCATGATCTCTAAGAGAAAGGGGTTTTTATTATGATGCATATGAGAGTCTCTGGTTAATTGGTTGTTGGAAAATGGGAAGAAAGTGATGCCTTTGTCCAGTAATTACAGAATCAAGGAGTCCAAGATTGTTTTAAGTGGTTGAACGTGAGATTCAGGTTTCTGCTTCTGTTTCTGAAACTACAGTAGAGGGACTTTTAGCCAGACCCCTTTACACCAGTGCAGGAGTGCAGCAGGCTCTGGAATCTGTGGGGAATTTGTGGGGAATGATTGTCATGCAAACAGCTTTTATCCTGGGCTGTTTGTGAGGCTGTTGGGCAGGCAGCAGTGTGCAAGTGTCAAGGTCTTCTGCTCTCCTAAAGTCTCCAGTTTTCACAGCTGGCACCAGTTCTCCACCTGCCTTGCCTTCACACGTGGTGCAGCACAAAAGCTGGGATAGAGGCTGGTCATCCAGCGCTGCATTCAGTTTGGGGCAGGATGGCAGTACCCTCTCGCTGGCATCGCAGTCACGTTTTCTGCTGGCTCATTTTGGACATAGTGATCTCAACATCCAGGCATGAACCAGGCACAGTTAAGGGGAACAACCTGTTCTTGCTGTTATTCTTAACCAACACCCTTCATGTGTTGGAGTGGGACCTGCAGGGGAAGCTGATCCACGAGAGAAGCCTGAACCTCACTGGCTGTTTTGTGCCAGTCTAACAACTCAAGGTTTACACAGTGGCTGCCGTTGACACAGCCTGTGATTTATGAGGAACTTGGGAGTAAATCATAGAATCACAGAATCATAGAATGGCTTGTGTTGGAAGGGACCTTAAAGATCATCCAGTGCCACTCCCTGCCATGGGCAGGGACACCTTCCACTATCCCAGGTTGCTCAGAGCCCATCCAGCCTGGCCTTGGACACTGCCAGGGATGGGGCAGCCACAGCTTCTCTGGGCAACCTGTGCCAGGGCCTCAGCATCCTCAGAGGGAAGAATTTCTTCCTCATATCTGATCCAAATCTACTCTTCTTCAGTGTGAAGCCATTCCCCCGGTCCTGTGCTAGAAGTGTTAATAATGGAAAACTATGATGAACTTTGCGGGAGAAAATGTAAGTTATGGAGAGCTCCAGGGCTGCACAGTGACACAGAGAATCTCCTGTAGGTTTGCTCAGCAACATCTGAGCTTTGTCTGAACTCACTTTTGTGAGGGCAGGGCTCATGCTCACACAGGATTGGCATGAATATTAACCCAGACTTCAAGTCGTGGCTTTCTGCCTAGCTGGGCCTGGGAATATCTGGGCTGGGAACATCTGGGAACATCTGATTGAGACGGAATTTTGGGGTTGTAGTCATCAAAACTAGATTTTGGGGGAGCGTTTCAGTTCTCAGTCATGGTGTGATTCCCAGAAATGATTGCCCTTGTGTCAGGTAAGCCCAGAGTCTGGGCTCTGGGCATAAAGGGTGCTGGGCTCCTCCTTAGGCTGGGGGGATCTTCTGGAGAGTATTGTCTTTGTAGACAGTAGAAATAGATCTGTAGAATAAGAGAGAGGCATAGAGATGCCTCAGTGCTAACGTCAGACAGAGTGAGAGTCTCTGTTCACCTTGGTGTTTTTGTGTTCCCAGCTTGGTTCTGGTGTCTATAAACATCTACAGAGAGACTCGTCTGTGCCTGCAGTGCTGACACAATAGGCAGCGTCCAGGCGTAGTTGTTCTTGGCCAAATTATTTAGAAAGAAAGTTTGCAGGTTTAGCCAAATGCAGAATTACTCTTTTGGAAGGCAATAAAAGTGCAGGGCTGCGAACCATCGAAATAATCCCCCAGCTGGCCAAGGAAAGAGCACAACCACAAAGAAAAGGAGCTCTCAACTTGGAGTAAGCTCCAAGCTCACTGCCATTCCAGAGGAGTTGCTAATCACAGATGTGTTAGTCTTTGAAAAATACATTGGGAAGCAATGGATTTCTAAATCACAACAGTGTGGAGATAATTTTATTTACACTTTCTCTGCATCGGGTGCCGAGTGGCTCATTTTCCACTCTTAAATTTAAACAGGATGATATTGCACCCCCCCAGGCAAAAAGAGAATGGAGCCAGTTAAACATTGACTGGGAGGAGATGTGCCTCCCTGCTGAGCTGAGCACCACCCAGACTGAATTTTGGGAGGTTCCTTAAACTTTGCTCCCGAGGTTGTTGTGCTGACAGCGCGGAAACCCTTTTTCCCAAACAATGTGGGTAGATTTGGAGCACTCCCTTACACGTGGCTACCTCCAGCTCTGCAAGGGCCCTGGGCCTCGAGTGCTTCCCCTGCCGCTAAGTAGAGAGGACCAGGTCAGACCAGAATGCAAACTATGATGTCACCATTGTAAAAGAAATGAAAAGCTCTGTGGGAATCCAGGAGACGAACCCCAAATTCAGGATCTTTTGGCTAAATACAGGCATTAAGGAAAGCTTGTGAAGATCAGAATAGTGTTGTGTGCCAATGTGGCGTTTGACGTCCAAGACAAAAGGAGGACTTATTTCAGGAGTGAGACTGTTTTAGCAAGAGAAAGAAATCTTGATGTCCGTGTTGGAATGCATAAAAACACAAGTTTCCGATGTGGTTTTCTCATATGCTAAATGAACAGGACATCTGGTTGTGTTTTTAAAAATTAAATTGACTGACACTAAATCAGTGCTTTACAAAGCAGAATGTAGTAAACCAAGAACATCTAATAAGGCAACAATGAAATATTTGGCAGGACTTCAGAGTATTGGAAACTCACACAACCGAAAGGAGCTGAAATACTGTGATATATATGAGGCCTTAACTTCTTATTTATCTGTGCTATTTCTTACTGCACTTCACAGTAATATGTTGCATTCCCATTGGTATAGATTTCTATATGTTAGTGCCAAAACTCCAGATGTTTTCTAGGTAAATCTCTGGAGACTATTTTATTGTGTTTCATTTCTCCTTATTTACAATTCACTTGTCTTGAACTCCAGTCATTGGTAATAAAAATCTGTAGAGTCTGCAGCTGAGCCAAGTGGACACCATTGTCCTGTTTTTTCAAGTTGGGATGGGTTGATCCAAGCCTTGAACAGAATCCAAACCACTGGAGTTTTCCAAAAGTTCATATCTCTTCTCTTTATTTTTTAACCCGTCATGCACCAGGGAACAAAGAGAAAACTGCTTTGCCTTTCCTTTCTCTCCTCCATTCTGTCCTGAAAGGTTCAGCCCCTCTTCACCACAACAGCATATCTACAGTCCTTGCTGTCCTTTAGCCCTTCTGCAAAGGTTGGCTCCTGTCCATCAGAGCTCTGACCTGACCAGTGCTCCAGGGTTCTGTATCCCTCCTCCAGGCTATCTTCAGCCCTGATCTGCCAGCTTCCTCTGCTTCCCTCTGGAGTTAAAGGAACAGCGATGTGGAGGTGTGGTCTTGCCTCATCCCTGAGCCACTTTGTGCTTCTTAACATCTTCCATTTCTGCCTTGCAGGCACTGCACAGTGCTCCAGCTGGGCACTTCCAAGGGCTCTCCTTCGCCTTCCAGTGTGGTTTTTTAAAAGCTTTTATGAATGAATTAAGATATAGTGAAGCCTGCCGTCCCCTCTCCTTCTGAGTTTGCTGTCTGTTTAGATTGTAAATATCTTCAGGTTCTCTGGTACATCAGAGAGATTGTGGTACTCATCTAACACTGAAATCAGTCTGTGGTTACTAGGAAATTCAGGTCTCTGCATGCTGACAAAACCCCTGCTTAATGACATAGAAATAATTAGCCACTTTGCTGTAGTGGGACTTCAGTTAATTTTAAAGAGCTGAGAAGTTTCATTTCAGAGTTGCTGCAATCAGCGGTTACATTTTATAACCCATCACAGGCATGTTTGATCAACCACACAGATTTTTTATGTGAACATACCCACCCACCAGATGTGTATAAACATAAATCATTCCACAGCATAACCTGATCATGTTTTCTTAGTGGTTCTGGGCTTGACTGATCCTCCAGGGGAAAGCAGTGCTGCTCAGAAAACTCCAAATTGCGAGCGAGACCTGCTCAGGTCTCGCAAACTCTGCTTTTCATGTCAGTGAGAAGGATGAATGAAAGGAAGTTGTCACAGCTCTGAAAAGGGGTTTTCTCTCTCCCCACATGTCCACATAGCTTTGGCTGTCTCTGAGTGCAGCCTCTTGCCTGGCCTGTGTTTGCTGTGCTGGCTTTCAGGGGCTGTGCAGTGCTCGAGGACTAGAGCTGCAATGCAGTAACTGGTAACTCCCACTCCCTGCCAGGCTGGAGGGAATTCTTCCCTGCTCTAGTAAGCAGCTGGAGTGGTAGTTGCCAGCCTCACAGGTTTTTGAGCAATTACTACTTTTCTGTGATTTCTTGTAGCTGAAATAAACTTAGGCAAAGCAAGTAATATCCTTTATGCTTTGTGCTATTGCTTGTGAATTAGATATTTATTTTTAAAATAGTGCAAGTCATTTATATGCTGTGAAATTTGTAATTCTTGTATCAGAGATGTGACTGTGTTGGTCAGCTTCCTAATTACCTGAAGAGCTGAGTATTTATTGTTAATCAATAAATATTTCAAAATGAAACAATTCTAAATGAACCAAAGCCAAAATGCCAGACAGGAGCACTCTCACAGTGGATCCAGGAATGACACCAATATCCCGGTTCCAAACTCGAGTTTACCAAATTGCATCACAAAGGAAGGTGCTGTTGTCATTAGTTTTAGTTTCACATGTTGAAACAGAGGTTCTGAAAGACAAAATCATTTCCTTTACAGTGCCACTATACTGCTACCAGCTGATATTCAGTCCTGTATCCCAGGTAGTGTCATAAAAACCTTGGATCCAGTTTGTCCTGGATTTTGAAGAAAAGTACCTTCAAATTCCATCCCTCAAGCTTCTCTCTAGAAATATTTAATGAGCAAAATGTTAATTCAAATTGTATGAAAACAATTAACAGAGAGAGCATCAAATCACAGTCTCTTCCCAAGTTAGTGGTATTATACAAAACTGAAAGCTCTAGAAAAGCAGAGAAAGCATTATGCTGATCAACCTTCTTCACTGGGAAGAAATGAATACAAGGCAGGCATTAAGAACCAGGAATGATGGCTGCTATTTACTTTTATTTTCTTTTCATTTGGAAGCAAGTCCTGTGTTTGTATCTCCCAGCTTTTTTTGTGATCAGTGAGGCTTCAGCCTGGATTGAAGCCACAGGGGTCACAGATTGCTCATCTGTGGATCTTGTCATGGTGTCCTTTGGGTGCATTACATAAAGGTTATTGTTTTGGTTACTTTCCTTCCCTTTTCCATTTTTAAACTTGTTTTCTCTCCACTGATGCTCTACTGAGGACCAGCTAAAGAAACAAAAACAGTTTTAAATCTTCAGTGTAAAGCTGAGTACACACAGAGTACTCAACATTTATACAGTATCTGTCCTTAAAGTGTCAGTGTTCGCCACGCAATTCTATTTATTGGCATCTCAGCTCTCTGAATTCACCTGAAGGGACTCTAAGGATTTCAGTGATTTCAGTGTATTTTAGATTGTGCCATTATTCTCCTGCAGTGAGAAGGGAAAAAACAAATCACTGTGGTACCTAAAACGCTGTGTGCATCTTTTTGCAAATGCAGTAATCTCACAGTCGCCTGTTTTTTCCAATGTGATGCTGCCTCATTCAATTCTTTGTGCCAGCGAGGGAAAGCTGTGATAGGTTCCCAAATTCCAATAGTCAGTATAATAACCTGCTCCCTCTGCCCTCTCTGTCCCTGAAAAATACAGAATTTGAGAGGGTTTTTTAAACATTCCTTAGAATGAAAAGAATGACTCTCAACTCTCAAGAAAAAACACATATATTTCTCTCATAATTCTCAACAGTACTTGAATTTTTAGTATGAAATAGTTGCAATAAATTGTATGAGATCAATCTTGTGAAGTAATAACATTTCATGAGAGGGAAAGATTTAATTTGAAATGACAGACTTGAAGATCCTTGCCTGGACACAAAGAGAGGATAACTCCTGAGAAGTCATTCCAGAAAAAAAAAAAAAAAAGCAGAGAGACTGAATTAATTGAATAAGTGTTAAATTATGAATTCAGCTCTGGGTCAGCTTTGAACTACTTATTAGCAATTAATTGATACAGATATTTTATAAAATGTGCAAGTTGTTTTAATAAATACTTCTGAGCACTTTTTTTTTACTGGATGTTAAACAATAGGCATGTGAAAATGTATGCTCAGTCTTAATCTGCATCACTATAATGTAGGGAATAATCAGATTAACAGCACTCCTTGGAAAAGGGAGACAGTGGGAAAAGAACAAAGCTGGAGAGGCACTTGCTGTGTTGGTTTCTGTAGAAGACCAACAACCACCTCTTTCAGCACACAAGGAATTGGGTCCTCTTGTGTGTTTTTGGTTGTGACCATGGACCAAAGCAGGGTTCTGGCTGTTCAACTATCTGGGATCCATGCTGAGAATTCAGCAGAAGATTGCTATAAATACTAAACACAAAGAGATTGCTGTAATGGGAGGAGCAACTTTCCATGTGCAGTGTGGGGAAAACCAGCACCTGACAAAGCAGAGGAGGACATTGATCCTCCACAGCAAACCTGTCCCATCCTTTCTGGTTCCAGAAAGCCACAGCCATGAAGGGAGAGAGTTGAAGAGCAGCAAATTTTTGCAGCCTGATCTTTTGCACTGACTGACAGGGTCCTTTCAGATCTCTCATATTTACAGCACAGTGTAATCTGTGATTTAAACTTTATTTCATGAGCTCATTATTGAAGAAAGACAACAAACAAGAGCTCAATCACCTTTTAGTGACTCATCTGCCACATTAATTCCCTTAGCCACCATTCACTTTGTATGATTTCCTAACTTGTAACTCCTGACTCTTAATATCATGCACCTATGAACCGGAAAAAAAAAAGTAATTAATTCCCTATTCAGTAGTAAGAGTGCTCATCCTTCCTGCTCCGTCACGGTGTGAGGATCCCCTGTATCCCACCAGGAAACACAAAAACCTTAACGATCCAGTTGCTGTTGGATCTGCTTCGAAAACTCTTGGGGTAAGCTGAGGCTTTATACCGTCCAGTTTGGAGGTTTGGATTTTGCCATTTCCAGAACTTAGTGGATTCTGAGGAAAATGCCAGACAAAAGGTAACAGCTGCAGCTTACAAGTGATGGTGACTGCAGAGTGGCCCTTCCTGGCCACCTGTCCTGTCTGCCTGGTGCCCTGGCTTTGATGGGATGGTGCTGCTGCCAGCTTGCACCAGGCTTTAGCATGTGCTGGATTAGTCAAAACCTGAGCAGGAGCCGAGTAAACTGTCCTGCCTGACCCTCACATCCTTCCCCAGGGCAGCTGCTCCTCGGCACAAGACCCTGTCTGTTACAGGCTTCTGGTTCTTTGTCCTCCCTTCGTGGTTACCTTAGCCCACCGTCCCGTTTTCCCCTCTCCGGTAGCTCATATCGCCTGGATCGCTACCTCAGCAGCACAGCCGGCGAGAACGAAAGAGATGGAACTTTGAGCTGCTTTATTCCACGAGAGTTTATTATTAGGTAGGAGAGAACTTGGAGTTGCAACTCTCACGAAGGGAAACAGCCCAAAAGAACACCGAACAAAGAAAGCCTGGGGTTTTTATACCTTTGGCTCAATTTGCCCGCCAAAACCGCCTGACGGTGGTAGGAAGGCAGGGGGAGGAAAGGACCCGTATATAAAATGAACCACCCGAAACACAGGGGAGGACTGGCCATACAGTGGTGGAACAAACCAAACAGATGCGGGGGTGTGATCCCACGGGTGGGGGAATTTACCGTACATGAAATAAATCCCACCAGTGCTGTGGCAGGTACATTCTCACTCCCACACCTGTCGGGGGATTTTCCAGAGTTCTGCAGGTGTTCCAGGTCAGTGCTCAGGGGAAGAGGTGTCTGGCCACCCATGAAACCTTCTGGAAATCCCATTCTTTTCTGTAATATGCTTTTGAGCTTGTTCTCACTCCAGGAAAGCAGCAACTTTGCTTATGCTCTTTTGTCATGGCTTTGCCCAGGAAGGGTCAGTCTTGCAAGTGACCGATGGTGCAGGAAGCAGTACACTTTACTTCTTGAGGAACAGAGCCGGTGACCAGCTAGTTTTGAGTATTGATGGGTATATAATCCAATTAAAAAGTTGTTCCGCCTCTAGGGAAAAAAAACATATTTAAGAGAGAGTCACCTGAGAAAAATCCTTTTTTCCTGTCCTGTTGCTGCCAGAGAAGCAAATCTTCAGCTTCTCTCTCTTGTAAAACGGGGCCTTTGCCCTCCCTTCAACCTCCCTGCCCGCCCCCGGGGCCTTTGTCCTCCCCTCAACCTCCCCGCC
>VZTJ01002051.1:0-15150 GCA_013397795.1 Orthonyx spaldingii | reverse complement strand
GAAACTTCTCTCCCTAAATGACCTGAAGAAAGACTAATTTAGAAGTGGTAAACTGACTGAAAGTCAAAGTGTTAGTTTTTTGTATTGTCATTGAGAAAAAATGGAGAGGTGGGAAGAACAAAAGTATTCTGAAAGTTTTGTTCTGGTTCTTAATTTTTTTTTCCTTCCTTTTAGGTCTGTTAATAAACTTTCTTTATATTCTTTAAAGTTTGAGTCTACTTTACCTACTCCTAATCCTTATCTCACAGCAAAATTAAATAAATTCTAGTGAGTGTGCTGGTATTTAGCCAGAAACTCAGGTGAATGAACTCAAACCACTACATCTTTGAAGACAAAGAGGGTACTTATTCTGATCTTTTCCACATGCTCCTTTTATTTTCATCACCAACTCTAAAGTCTGATTCATCCTTGAGGAAAAATACTTTCCTGTCCTGTCAAGTTCTCTCCCTAACCTATCTTTCTATTCTGAGCAGTTTTCACAGGGTTAGTAATAATACTTGCACACCAAGTGAAGAGTATGTCTTTAAGCCATGCAAAAATATCTCATAAATTATTTTTTTTAATGTTGAGTAAGAATCCATTTGAAATTGTACTTTGCCATCCATAAAAATGGACCAAGATGGTTGTTAAAACACTCATGCCCTTGTGCATAGGCACATGGACTCACTGGAGACAGATGCATCTGTTTGAAAACTGCCTCTGATTTTCTAGGTCAGGCTTGCACTTAGACAATACTTTTGTGTACTGTAACTTGCTTTACAGCAAAGTGCAAGGATATTGCTGTCTTTTTAGAGCTGAGGATGTGTGGACACAGGGTCATGAGAACTCCTCAGGAACTGATGTTCCTGCGAGTCAGGAACCCATATCCCACTGAGCTCCACTAAAATTTTATGAATTCTGAAAGTGGATTCTTGATTAGGTGAATATCACCTTGTTAGTATTGCTAACACAGCTTCATTGAAATCATCACCACCAAACCTCTTTGTGGGCAGGGGAGCACTAAAATTTGCTCCCAGTATTTTGGGTTTTACTGAGAACTTGATTTGCACCTGGAAAGAGGAATGAACCAAGCAGCACTGAAACACAGATTTACAGAGAGACACAAGACTTCTCTTTATGCAGATTTATTTCATGCACGCTATTTCTCTTCATCCCCCCTCGAGTGACTGCACTAGAGCCTCTCTGAAAATTTTTGCTTTGATGGCCAAATAAGCTTGATGTTTCAGTGGTACAGATCTGTACCTTCCATGCTATTTGATGTAACCTGAAAGGCTCAATAAATGTTTTCTATGGAGAAGTTACTAGAAATAGTGCAAGATACAGAGCAGGAGCAGAGATGATGGACAATTTAGTGGATAAAGACTGCAGATGAGCCAGGATATGTGATTTTATCCCTACAGAGATCATTCTTTGGGGAAGCTACATTAGTTCCTGTGTCTAAGTTGCCTGTCTGCCTTTGCTTTGTGTGTTAAGGTGGGAAAAATGTGACTAATCCCATATTGTGGATCCACAGTCTTATATTGTGAATTTCGAAACTGCCTAGTACAATTTTGGCGGGGTTTCTAGGGATAAATGTAATATAAATAGCAATAAACACAATGGTTATCTTCAGAGCAATAATGCACTGAAAGCCTCTCATCTTTTAGAACCTGCTTGCTGTGGTGTACCCAAGCACAGCACAAACACTGTAACAGTCTTCTACAACACTATAATGAGTATTCTTATTCCATCAGAGCAATAACTAATAAGATATAAGCAGTAACACCAGATGGAATACCATGTTCTAGGAGAGGGCAGTTCAATTAATTCATTGCACATCTCAGGAAACCGTTGTGGAAATCAGGTAGGAAAGGGAGGTAGGGATGTACTTGGATAATGTCAGCTGTCTCGTTCTGTTCTGAAAAGTGTCCATTCTTTCCATGTGTTTGTATTTACAGGAGACCAGAGAAGTTCCCGCTCCTCTCAGGAGAAGGTTGTCTTTGTGAACGTTTCTTTGTGAATGGTAGTTTGGAATTTCCGGTCAAAAGTTTTGGTCAGGATAATAATTTCTTTACTTAGTTGGTGCTCGTAGGAATAGCAGCAGCAATGACAACATTGGTAATTTCTTGACTGGCTTGAGTAAAGACAAGGCAGAGTCATGGTACAATCTATAGCTTTCCCATTTTATTTGCTTGTATATGTTCATATTTCAATGACTGCTTTATGTAATGACTTTATCTGCATATCAACTTTTAACAAGAGTTATTGATTTTTGAATAATTTTTGTCATTTGAATGGCTTCAATTTGAAAGAGAGTAGGGTTAGGTTAGATGTTAGGAAGAAATTGTTCCCTGTAAGGTGGTGAGACCCTGGCACAGGGTGCCCAGAGAAGCTGTGGCTGCCCCATCCCTGCCAGTGTCCAAGGTCAGGCTGGACGGTGCTCTGAGCACCCTGGGATAGTGGGAGGTGTCCCTGCCCATGGCAGGGGGTGGAATGAGATGGTCTTTAAGGTCCCTTCCAACCCATTTATGATTCCATGTATGTTTGTGCACACATGTCCTGTCAATCTAACAATTGAAAAGGTAATTTTCACACCCTGAAAATAGTGTTTTCAGTCTGAATTCTGGCATTACAGGTTTCAGATCTGTAACTGTTGTTTTCATTTTTGAATGCCCCTGGGCAGCTGAAAGCAAAACAGATTGGGCAGTGCATGGTGAAAAACACAAAAGTTAAAAAAGGTTGTGAGTAGTAGAAAATGCTCATGCAATGAGCTGTGCACCTGAGCAGAGTTGTTAATGATCCTCCTGGTCCATGGTTGTTGTCTCCCCCAGCCTGGCATGCTGCATTCACCCTCTTTGTAACTGCCTGAAACGGAACCGAACTAAAAGTGAATCAAATCTTGCAGCTTTTTTATTTCTCCCAAGAGGTGCTTCTAGGACTGCAAATCCCAAATTATCACCTGCCCAAAGTGTGTTTGCTGTGGAAGGTGGCTCAGAGCGGCCCTGCCTTGCATTGATTGTGCTGACTGCAGTTCTCACAGACATCTCCTGGGCTGATTTTGGCACACACTGGGCTCAGATAGTGCTCCAGGAGTAGCCATAGCAACATGGTGCTCGACAGCACCTGCACATCCACCTGGAGAGATGCATAAATACAGAGACTGCATTTCAAACGTGCTCTCAAAGCTGCTGCTACTTCCACTTGTATACTGGGTCCTGAAGGTCTTCCAGCACTTACCTGATGGGAAATGCCATAGAAATTAGAAAGAAAAAAAAAATAGTATGTTCTATTATTTCCAAATACTAAATACTTTTCCCCATTCAGGCCTGCCAGGTCCCTCTCCTTTGTGTTAAGTCCTCAGCTTAGCAAAGTACTGTGCTGAAAGCATTTCACAGGTCTAAATGATGCATCTGGAAATGGGACAAAACACTGGGCTGCTACAGCTTCTCTCTGAACATAGCAGCACCAGTGGAAAGCTTTAAAATGCCTGATTCTTGGCCAAAATTCTGCAACAGGAGCCTTGAACAGGGCTAATCTCCAGTGGGTGCAGGGGTTCTCCTCCACCTCCTTCAGCTGGGAGCTCAGGCAAAGGCCCTGTCTGAGCATGGGACACATGTTAGCTGAGATGAGGTGCCCTTAAATTATCTGAGTAGGGCATGAATTCAAATCAATATATTGCTTTTGACCTCCTGTTGGATTCCTGAGCTGGTTAGTCAGTGCAGTTTCTAACTGCACCTTCACAGCGAGCCGCCACCATTGTTACCAGTTATAACTAAGCAGACAAGAACAGTTCTGTTCTTCCAATGCTTGTTATCACAGAAGATGCCAAAGTAAGTACTTCTGAAAACTTGCTCTCTCTAATAGCTCTTTCTTGGTAGTAAGACCACATATGCCCTCTGCTGTCCCTTCAAATCGTGTGAAGACCTATTAGCAGAATCTTATTGGTATTGTTGCTACTGATATTAATTTAATGACTCTGTGAAAACTAAGAAATATTCTGAGTATTGCAGGGAGGGGTTCAGGGAGTTCCATCTCTGAGTGTGCAGGTGGAGTCTCTGGGCTTACACCAGGTGCAGGATGACACAGGGCTATCTCTTGGGAAAGCTCCACAGAAATTCTGCTGTTCACGTTTTGAGTTTTTCTGCTTTCTAAGCACATAGTCTTAGATGTGCTGCCTAGTTCTCCAGAGTCATCTGGAATAAGATCATATCTGCAAAATTCTGTGCCTTTAAAAGTAGATCTATAGCAGGAATGTGGGTAAATCTCTAAATATAGATGACAGTACATTTTTTCAGGAAGCAAATTGCTTGCTGTTTTTGCATGCTGAATTTCCTTGATTTGTCAAAAATGGTTAGTGTTAAGAAACTAATTTCTTGGCAGAAAACAAACCCTTAACAACCTTGAGTAAACTTTATATGGTGCTTAATTTGCACTAGCAGCACATAATGCAAATGAAGTGTTGACTAGAATGCACTTTCCCAAATTAATTTCCATCTTCTGACAACAGATACTTTTCCTGACAAAGATAAGTTTCCCAGCACTATTCAGGTTGCTCCCTGCTGCTTGTGCAAATTGTACACATCGTGTTATTTTAATGTTTAATGGCAGCAGAGTCACTCCTTGACACCCTGCTTTTAAATTATGTATTAAATCTCGTTGGCTCCTAATAACTCTTGTTTTGGATAGCATGTAGAGAGCATGGGGGACATGGTGAACTTAATTTTGGTAAGCTGGAGAGGCCAACCATTTTCCATGGGTGGATGCTAGCTTGGCACAGAACCGGGCTGATAAATTTTGTTTGAAACACAGGGATTTCTTATACAGACCCAATTGTGCTCTCTGCCCAAACTCTTGGACAGACCCTAAGTTAATTGCTGTCTCCCAGGTTTTGTGAGATCATGGGACCACACGTGGTGCCTTCATGCAGATTATTTCCACTAATCCTCTAATTCAAGCGCCTCCTAAAATACTGTGCCTATCCTGGAAATGCACACTGAATGCTCAGCCAAAATTATACATAAGGGTGCAATTAGCTGTGAGCAGAGCACTGAAACCTGGAATATTTTTGACTAAGAGGTCAATTAGTGTGATTGGGAGGCAAAGGATGCAGCCATCCACAGTGTGGTCAGAGGGAGCAATCAAGTGAATTGAGCAGTCAGCTGATTAGGAAACAACTAGTGAGAGCAAGATGAATTTTCACCCTGGAAGTGATGAATGTAGATCTGTCTGGAGCATTCAGCCACACTGAACACTCAATCAGCATTCCATTAACCTGAGTTTCCCCCCATGCACATAGGATTTAAATATATTTATATGACAGTCTCATCATGTGTGGTGCTCCCAAGAGCTGTCCTACATGTAATTAAGTATCAGCAAAATTAGTAAATAATAACTCATATTGAGTAATAGGGCTATAATTGTGTATTCAAGCAAAATATTTTAGTGGCAAACTGATGGTTCCTTTATCTTAAAACTCATCTGTCCTTAGGTTACATTTGCGTTTCAAATCCAAATATCAGAAATTTTTCTATTGTCTAGTAATAAGCATAAAAGTAGAGTAAGGCAAGGCTTTGAGGTTAATTAAAGTTCACTGGAAATGTACTTTTTACTATCAGACCTATGCCTCTGTAATTAACATTTGAAATGCAGGGTTAATTATTATTGTCCCCTTTGTTAGTTAGTAGAACGAAGAAATCAAAAGCTTCAGGTTTGAATTTGAGGGCAACTTTTAATAGCAGGGAAACTTCCCTGACTCATGAATACCTCTGTGGAGTCCCTAGCCTGCGTCTGGAGGAGAAAGGAGAAGAGTTTGGCCCAGTGGATTCCTAGTTTGACCAGCACCACTCACCTGGGCCTGTGCAGATGTGCTGGCCTTAATTTGCAGAAGGAGCATCAAGGAAACCTCAGGGGTAGGAAAAACCATTCTCAGGTAGGCTCTTCTAAAGGCTACCCTCGTTAACTTCACTTGGTTTATCTCTGTGACTCAGAAAACATATGAACAATAGTCTGTATTTTAAAATTTTTTTGTTTAAATGAGGTCATAAATGACATCATGCCAATCTGAGCAAAGGCAATGCTTTCTTTACATGAGCCAGCTCATCTTTTCTCAAAGTGCAACTCATGACTCCCTACATTTTTTTTTTTAATCCTTGTTTATACATGAGGTAACCTTTTAAGTGTTTGGGATATGTCTTTTAACCCAGACTAGTTTTGTTTCTAAGTGTATTGTGGCACTGTCGGGTTCCACATGGCAAAATTTCCTCTATTAGCTCCACAACCCAGACTAAAGTTATATTATTTTAGCATTGATATGGTTGTTTTTTTTCTCAAAATATTTATATTGCAAAGCCCATGCTCCCAAATTTAGTGTAGTGTAGGAGCCACAAGTTTACTTCTCACAGGCAGCAAACCACAGAGATATCTTTAGCCCTACTCATTTATTCTGGGGAAGGACATGATCTCCAGGGGCTGTACAAACAAGCCTGATTTAAGATTTGTTTTCTAGAAATGCTTCAGCTACCGTGTTCTGTGTGTACATAATTTATAGGGTGTCTCTTAATCTTTGAAACCATAGCTTATGGTTACTGATTATACAAATCATCCAGGATGCAACTTTAATCAAATTCTGGACGTTTTTGTCATGGTAAAAGAAAAATGATGACACTGGAAGTGGGGTGCTCAGCAGTAGGGCAGTGACCTATTGTACTCAAGGTAAGAAGTAGCTCCATTTGCTTGCAGATTACAAAATATTGCCTCCTGTACGCAGGCTGATGAAGGGCAAAACACTCACTGAGCACATGTCAAACAATACCCTGGGGTTGTTATGGCTTCTGGTGCCCTCTCCATGGCAAAGCCGGTCTAATTTTGGATTGGCACCCACTGCCCACTGTCCCAGCTGACCCTGAGGTGTCCTGGCCCTCCCTGAGGAGAGGCAGACAGCTCCCCAGCCCGCAGTGTGCCCGGAGGGTTGTGTGCTGCCTGTGCTTGGTCTCCATGATCTTAAGAGTCATTTCCAGCCTAATTGATTCTAAATTCTCTGTGCTGCCTCGTGCTGCTCTCCCTGCTGAGGAAAGCAGAACAGTAATTTCCCAGGAGCCCCAGAAGCTTCTTTCCCCAGTGCAATTACATGAGCTTGGATTTACCTTGCTACTCACTCCGGGCAGTTGTGACAACCTTCTTCAGTCAGTGCATGGGAGATGTCTGTCCATTTCCACAGCAGGTTTGTCCAGCTGTTCAGAGCCGCACACTGGGAATGTTTGGATGTGCATTTGGAATGCTGTACCTGGCTCACGCTGTCCCGTGGGGAGCACCTTCCAGCAGAGTGACATAACTGCTTTGTGTGCAGAACTATCAGTTCTCCCAGCTCCTTCCTGGCTGAGAGTTCAGAAGTCACTTGGTATTGGTGGGATTTGGGGCTGCTGCTTTTCTGTTTTGTCTTTAAAATGCACACCACTGTATGGTTATTTTAGGAACTCCTTTTCTGTGTGTACGTATATAAGAAAGAAATTCCAATCTGGTACAATCAAGTTAGACTCAAAATTTTAGCACCATTTATCTTCTTTGCACTCTCTAACTACTGCTGCTATTGATTAGAAATTATTTTGCCATTACTTAAATGTCAAATACAGGCACACACTTACCTGAGAAACCAATGGCAAATGGCTGAATTTTAAGATTTAATGAATGTTGGACCACTTTTGTACCTTTTCTTTTTTTTCCACAGGGACACCATCCTGTTTGTCTCACAAAATCAGTATTAGAAGTAGCCAAACCTATAAAACATTTGAAGTTCCTTTAGCTCAATGACCAAAATATGAATGAAAATCTTGTTTTTCATATCCAAAGTCCAGGTTAGGTGATGTGATGATGGCTTCAAAACCATTTTCTCTCTGATTTCACATGATTTTATGATTGGGAGATGCAAGACCTTCTTGACAAGAAAGAAGCACTGAACAAGACTCAGAATTACTTTGTTCTGGAAAGTGAAGTCAGGTCACCCAGAGATGTGCCTGGAGGAGGAACAGGTGAGAGAGTTAAATGAACAAATCAATCTCTGTTTAATTTATTTCCTGCTTTGCTGTACATCACTTTAAAAATTATATTTGTCTAGTCATAGCTCAGATTTTTTTGAGTTTGAGAGTAGACAAAGAAAGGTCTGTGCCACCACCCCTCACAATTAATTAGTCCTTTGCCCAAGGAAAAACGTCAGGCAGTCACTGGAGTCCGTAGCCCAAGGAAAACTGTCAGTCAGTCCCTGTAAGAATATGACAGCAGGTTTTGTCTTGTTGTGATGTGGTGCTAGACACAATTTTGCCTCCTGAGTTCCTACCAGCTCTTCCTTTCTGAACTGCTCCATTCTCACCCCATCCATCCTCCCAGAGCAGCGCATGGTGCCCACATGCTGTTGGCACTTTTGTCCATGTTTATTTTGGAAGTACCCGTGAGCCTACACGGTCAGAGGTATTATGTAAAGCAAGCCATATACCTTCTGCTTTTCTCCCTGCTGGACCCATTTGCTAGTTGATAAAGTAAGGAGCTCCCCACTCATTTTTCATCAACACAGGCTCATCTTTTGCGTTTCTGACTGGGAACGGCGGATATATATGTGAGAAACAAATCTGCGTGGTTTTTGGTTGTGATGTGTCATTCCCAGACTACTTCTGTCCTTATCGGCCTCCTTTAATGCAGAGAGAGCGTGGTTCCCTTCTCTGTTTAATCCCAACAAGTAGTGCAGGCACTGAGCTTTCAACTCCACGCGGTAGCAGGGTGTGGTGGACATTTAAATATCCTTTTTTTCCCTCCAGCATGAAGCTTGAAACAAATTTATCCGTGCTTAATATTTTCATAGTGTATTTTAGTGTCCAGTGACATCCATTGCACAAGCAGGAGTTTTGTAAGGTATTAGAATCAGATTGCCACTCTATGTGAGTATTTTATATGTGAATATTTTCTCTGGGCTCAGCTGTGCTCTCACTAACAGCTGTATAAACCCACCAGACATTTCACTAAGTTACTGAAATCTCTCTGCACTTGTAGCACTGTAGCTGGAAGCAGAGCTAATTAAGTTAATTTTTGAATTTTTTAACGTACAGCAGACACTCAGCATTGCCTGCCCACACAGGTAGAGAGGCACAGACACAGAGGTGTAGGTGGGGTTCATAAAATAAATGGCCTGGCCAAATGTGCCTGCCCAGATGAAAGCCAGATGTTTGGGAAGGAAACTCCTTTTCTGCCAAGGTTGTGTATGGTCAGCCTCAGCTGTGTGGCCAAAATAGTATTTTCAGGAATATTTACAAGGATAAACACAAACATTTTTTCTTCCTTGGAAGTTTTCAACAGGTGCCGCCAGGCTTTGAGTTTTCTGGTTGGAAAGTCCTGCACGTGTCAGTATTGTATGAACTGTGGCACTTTTCCTGCTCTCCTGTTTAATAGTGTGGATCCAGGGAAGCCCTGAGAGTGTTGGATGTAGGTACAGGGGGTGTCTCTGCATTTACAGGCACGTTCTGTGTGATCTCATACACTCTTTAAACAAGTACATCAGTTAAATTACTTGTCTCTGAGAGGTAAACAATGCCTTCACCTTGTCCATGGCTTCACGGGGCTCATGGACAGAAGAGTAACTCTTGCTTGGGCAGCACACTGTTCTCACAGGACATGCAGCTCCCACCCTTTTAGGCTCTTGGAAGAGCCCCCACATCCTGTCCCAAGAAGCAAAGCTGAGGGACTCCACCAAGCTTCATCTCCTCACTTCCCTGAACCTCTCGTGCTGTCCTGACTCTGCAGCAGTGTCACAATAAGGAATTCTGCCAGGTCCCTCTGAATGACATCAAATGAACCACATCATTATTTAGCTTCAACACAAGGACAAAGACTTTCTTTTGACAAACCTAATATGGAGAACTCAGCAATTCCAGTAAGATCGTGATTGAAGATGTTTGCAAACCCTGTTGCCCTGTGCTGGCAAATTATCAGGAGCCTCTTGAACTACTGTCTGGTCATCCTTTTAAGGGAGAAATCCACACAGCTGGAACATAGAAACGTGTGGATTAAAAAAAGAGTGCAGACAAACAGAAATCCCTCTGTGCTCCCAGCAGGATGGTTATAAACCAGCTCTGGTCCATATCTGTGTTAGGGTTAGTGCTTAAGTTAGGACGTGGTGCTGTGCTGATCTGGCAAGGTGGTTTCCAGAGGGGAACTGGCTTAGGTGCCCCTGGCCCAGGGAGCAGGCACTACATGCTCAGCTCTGCCCTGCTTCTGCCCATGGTGACGTGCAGGAGAGAATTAGAGTTACAGATTCCAGCCAAAAGCCACCAGGACCCGCCAGCTTAGGCAGCCGAGAGGAACACAGAGATCTTGTCACAGATAGAGACCTGCTCAGGTGGCAAGATGTGACAGTCCAGCATGCAGACACATGAGATGGTACAAGGATTTTGTTCAGAGCTGGAGACAGGTTTATCAGCTCCATCTCAATGCAGTATTGCTCAGCTGGGGCTGTGTCGATGTTAAAATGAGGAACAGGTTGTGGTGTCATTTTCCATGTTTACATTGATATAATTTGTTCCCATGTAAGATCCTGTTTTCACTTATTTATTTAGTAGAAAAAGAAACCAGTGTATGCTTTGATCTTGTTTTCAAAATAATTTTCTGGACAAATTACTGAAAGGTCATTTTTCATACAGCACAGAGTTGACATAGAATCACAGTCATCCTTCCAGCAGTCTTCTGAGTTATTGGTCCAGGTTCCATCACTCCAAGGTCGACAGCAGATGGATCAATGTATTCTTCAGACCTGTTCTTTCATGGGTTTATCTCATCCTGCCTCTGTCATAGGGACCACAGAGATGCCCACATTGCCACAGTTATGACCAGAGTGGGCAGTCCTGATACTTTGGCATTTGATTCACACAGTGATAAAAATTGAAATGCTATCATTTTGCGAGAAACAAACAAACAAAAAAAAATTGGACATTTTTATTCCTAGCTACTGGTCCTTGTGCATACACGCCCATTTTTCTAACCTTAATTACTTTGCAATACATGGACCAGTTTCTTCCACTCCAGATTGTCATGGGATAGTGTCCTCAGGGATGAGGCCCTAGAGATTTTCTGAAAATTGACAGCAAGGCATGAGAGATACTGTTAGTGCTCCTCTTAAAGTAAAGGTTGATTTGTCCTTCCCTCCTCTCATCCTTGCCATTTATTAGCTATCATGGGGAAACAGAGTGAAGGAAAAAATTCATTAGAAAACAGGCTTCATTAATTCAGCTGCTTGGGGAACCGCGTGTTTGGAAAGGTCATGATGTTTCATTTGACCTAAACAAAATGCTTGGCCATTCTTCAGTTCAAATGTTTCATTCCTGCCTATTGAACCAAATCAAAACTCTGAGCTTCGGTGGAGGGCTGTAATGAAGAGCTAGGCAGGGAGCAGCTGCAGCTTTTTCCAGCAGCACTTTTCTGCCACAGTGTTGGGACCAGTTGACAACCCCTTTTCCAAAAGTGCAGTGCTGATCTTCTCCGAAGTATTGATGAATTAATGCAGATTTCACCCCAGGTATTAGAAATCAAAGAAAAACCCAATCTATCTGGAAGGAGTGTATGTTCTCCTGCCCTGAACAGCTGTTGGAAGAGGAAAAGAAGTTGTGAAAGCATTTTAATCATATGATGGTCTGGGTTAGAAGGGACTTTAAAGCCCATCCAGGTCCAAACCCGTACCATGGGTAGGGACACCTTCCACTAGAACAGGTTATTCCAGCACTAGCCTCAAGTCCTTCCCTCCTGCTCCCAACTGTGTATTGGTGAACACTGAAGCATGGTAGACAGTGGGATTTGTTGACAGACCCTTTGTGCCCTGCACACCATTGCCTGAGAGCTAATCCAACCCCATAAGAGTAAAACTGTAATTAAAATCATTGCCCTGAATTGGATATGGTGTGTTTGAACTTGGAGCCTCCTCTCTCTCAGGAGAACTTTCTAAGGCAGCTTAATGACTGATGAAGATGGGATTTCCCACAGTTCAGGGTGTCACAGGAGAGAGGACAATGCCCAAGAGGTGCTTTCCTGGTGGCTTCTCCTGCAGCTTTTTTCCTGCTGAGTGTTTGTGGAGCACTACCACAGTTTAGACTGCAGTTTCTAAAGGAGTCATTTGATCCCAAGGAATTTCAGCAGTGTCAGTACCCCTCCTAGAGGCTCCCCTAAAGCCCCATTTGAGGATGCCAGATCCTAGCAACAGCAAAAACAACAATTGGTCTGAGCTGGGGAACAGACTGGCTTGTTTACACTTCAATGAAAAGCAACTCCAACACAGTCTGTTACCCTGCGGCTGCCAGCTCCCAGTGTTTGATCTAGCAAAGGCTCCAACCCAGAAAAACACAGCCCAGCCTTTCTAGTTCCTGGCTTAGGCAGCTCTCTGCCCTTTGTGCTGTTTCCCTGCTACCAAAAGCCCAAAAGTCATCGTTTAATATTTCCTCCTTTGGTTCATCCTCAACCACAGGCACACTCGGTTAAGCTGTGCTCCAGCTGTAGCTTTATTTTTCCGAGCTGTAACGTTTCACCTCCTTATTACCCCTGTGTTCGTGCATTTGTTCTTGTCTCAATTTAACCCAGGCAGGTGGAACAGCACCACTGTCCCAGAGGTGCTTCCCTGGGTGTCCCAGGGGAACAGGTCACAAACGTTGCTGGAAGAGTGTTTGGTGCCGCGCCATCGCTGCACAGTGAGGAAATGCACAACGAGAAGGAGTGGCAGGGTTTCTAACACCCTGGTTCTCGTGATTAAAAAGTTCATATGGAGAAACACTGTCAACAACACTCCCAGGGAGCTCGTGAGGCTGATCTGCATTGCATGGATGCTACCTGACCCAGACACTCATCCCAGCAAAGCTGATTTGTGTTTCAGTCATTTCAGTGCTAAGATGAGCTGAGGGATGCATTTCCACCCCAAAATTTACCCTGTCCCACCGCATCTGGTTAGAGATAGAATGCCTGGGGAGGTAAGTCTCATACAGTACATGACACAAAGTACCGAAGGAAGTCTCAAATGGAAAGTCTGAGGGGCAGGCAATGGAAAAGGTTTAGTTGTTTGGGAAGATGTGGATGGGAGAAATGAGCAAAGTTTGCCTGGTGAAAGATTCACTGGGCATCTTCCCTCTCTCTGGTTCTCCCAGCCCTGTCCAGGATGGGGGGCTCTTCTGGAACATTTATATTTGAAAAGGGGAACAAGAAGGAGGTTAGAAGATGTTACCACTTTCATTTTGTAATTGAAAGGAAGCCTTGATATATTTGATATTCACTCACAGCTGATGCTGTGCTGACTAACAGCACTGAAGTTGCAGGGTGACAATTATACTACTGATGGCATAATTTACTGGTTTTGTTGTTACCCAAGGTATTTCCAATGAGGTCATATATCTATGTGCCAGTAAGAAATACTCAGTTTGCCAGCTGTGCTTTATTTTATAGCCATAGATTTAATGCTTTCAGAGGAGCATTTGTTAAGCATCACTTGGCAATTAAAGTCAAAGAGGAAATTAAATGTTCTATTTTTGTTACACACACAAAAAAAGAAAATAAAAAAAGACATTTGTTTCTCATAATTTGTCTTTCTCTTAATATTGCATAACTCAGTGTCATTGCCTTTTGCTTGCTCATCAGCTCAGCGCAAAGATGGTACTGAGATGCTAAACTGGACAATGCCAGAATCGCTTCAGCCCTTTGTTTGCTGACAGAAGGAGCACTGCCCAGAGCCTGGGATGCATGGAGAATCCTGGAAGAAATCTGCTTAGGAGGACTACCAAAAGTCTGCATCCAGGTGCAAGCATGCTTGGGGCTTTCCTTCAGGTTATTTTTTTTAGGAAGAGAAGCTGTTTGCTGCAGTATCTTGTTTAGATGAGCTGTGAAACACAAGCAAACTCTTGATAAGGGATTGAGGCATTATCCAGCAGGATACTGGAGAACATCAAAGGCTTTCAAATATAAATATCTCAGTTATTGCTTCAGGGACAACTTTGCCAACGTTGGACTTCACTCTCAGAAAAGATAAATCATCTGCTTTCACCATGTCCCCTTCAGTGGCTGCTAATATAAATTCAGAGATGTCTCTTTGTGAAGGTAGTCCTTAAAAGCAGTAGAAACACAGACTTCGTGGCTGATTTGCCCTTGTCTTCAATTGATCCCACCTGATCTGGAATCCAAAAACAGAACTGATACTGCAGGGGTTTCAGAGGGTTCCATCATTGTGGGCTGCATGAAGTATTTGAAGCAGTGACAGGCAGCCAAAGCAGTGAACTGGGCTCTAGGTGGTTTACACCCACCTAGAAATCCCATTAAAAAATCAAGTACTGTCTCCTGGGGAAGTATGAAGAAAGGTACTTCACGCTGTGCAGAATTCAACAATTTATTAAACATAACAATCAGAAAACCCACAAAACCAAGCAGACAGCACACTGAGCACTCCTCCGCCGACCACCAAAGCGTACCACGACACACATTTCGCGGTGGCTTTTTATATTTCTTCGTTATCCAATGGGTGATCTGCTTCTTTGCACTTCTGCGTTTTGCCACGCCAAGCTGCGGCGGAGAGACAAGGAAAAAAAGCCTCCTCCCGAAATGGGAGGCGCAGGACTAGGGTAGCCACCCCTCCTGCCCCCCGCTGACTGTGCCATGCGGGGGTGGGGGGCGAGGGCAGTGTGGTGCTCCGAGGAGCCACGCTAGCCGCCGGGGCGGGAAGGGGGAAGCCTCCTGCTCGCTGCACTGGAGGGGAACAGCCTCCCTCCGCCTGCCGCTAGGCACGTGGGGGTATGGAGAAGCCATCCCCACTCACTGCCACTCGGTGCACGGGAGAAAAGGGGTGGGGGGGAGCTGCCCCTGCTCACTGCTGCTCGGGGCACGTGGGAAAGGGGTAGGGGGGAGCTGCTCCGGGTGCTACAGTAACATAGNGGGAGAGAGTCCACCGGGGCACACGCCTCTCTCTCTCAGGGCTCACACAGCCTCCTCTTACCCTAAACTCCCGGCAGTACGTTGCCCTCTTCCTTTCTCCATTGGCTGAGGTACTAGGAAGGTACTGAGGCGCGGATTTAACTCTACAACAAAAGTTGTAAAGTAGGTATGTTTTATTTCAGGGCTGGAACGCACAGGCAATAGCTTTCTCAAAAATTGTGCGTTATCTTCTGCGGCACT
>VZTJ01002050.1:369673-412343 GCA_013397795.1 Orthonyx spaldingii | reverse complement strand
ATGAAATTCTTAAAGGAAAAAAAAAAAAAAAAAAAAAAAAAAAAAAGAAAAGAAAAGAAAAAGAAAGTGCTGCCAATCCTGTGAGATCTGCACAAGCCTTAGGTTAGGCAAAATAAATTATGTCTAAATCACCACAATGAAGTCACTGCTTTTACATAGTAGCTCACCATTTCTTTAGCAAAGAGTCAGAAACTTATTTCTCTTTCCAACATAGGGAATTAAATTACTGTTCTTGTACACCATTGCTTCAGTGTCATTCAGTATTTTAATTATCAGCTGGTGACACCCCCTTGTGCTTAACCACTTGAGATCCTTTTGCTTTTTTGGATCTCTGCCTATAGCATTAAAAAAAAAAAAAAAAAGGGCAAAAGCACTTTCTCTGCCTTCCTACATGATGGTCATACTGAGCTGTGAAATCATCCAGCAGAGACTTACTTGCTCACCAGCTTTACAGTGAACTAAAGGGGAAGCATTAAAAATGTTCCATAACCTTCTGTCTGCCAGCATCCCTCTGCTTTCTTCCAATAAAAGGTAGAGACAGAGAAGAAAAATAAAAGTATCCAATTTGATATTTTCCTCAAAGAATATAGTGAGAGAAAATCTGTGTGTCTCCTGCAATTTTAGTTCCTCTGCAGTCCAGGATTTCTTTTGGCATAAATTTTAAAAGTGAATGCTTATGTTGCCTTTATTTGCATTTCTTACATAGGTTAGCTACAAGAATAAAGTAAAATAAAATATCTGTTTCCTAGACACATAACACCATTGAAATGCAGTGCTTTTATACAGAAGAGGCAGATTGGCAAAGGGTAAATTCCAGGGGGAAAAAAGTAAAGCATTGTTTTCATTTTAGACAAAAAAAACATTGACCCTTACAGCAAATGACCCATTAGCCTCAAGATAACTCAGTGTTAATACTTGATTGGTTTGAGAGTCTTCCCTTTTTACATTTGAATTTTTAAATCAAATTATGATTTTCAAGGTAATGAATTGTAACTGTACCTGTAAACTCAACAGAACGAGAGAAGAAAGAACTTATTAAGCTTTTGATTTACTCTCTGTTGCTGACACCATCCTCTTACACAATCTTAAACACAAATTATAACAAATCAAAGACTTATTAAGGAGGTTTTCAGTGCTAAAAAAAAAATAAAGTCCATTAAGAAGGAATATGTAAAATTGGACGATTCAGTGACTCAAAAGACTCTAGAGAAGATATTTAAATAGAGGATTGAACCATTTGAAAACTAATTATTGGTGGTTTTTGAATTACACAATTTGGCAAGGATTTTTTTTTTTTTGTCAATGAATGCCTAATTACATCATCCATATGAGTCAGCAGTGCCCTGGCAGCCAGGAGGGCTAACCCTGTCCTGGGGGGCATCAGGCACAGCATCGCCAACCGGGCAAGGGAGGGGATTGTCCTGCTCTGCTCTGCACTGGGGCAGCCTCACCTCAAGTGCTGGGGGTGATTTTGGGCAACACAATATAAAAAATATATTAAGCTATTAGAGAGTGTCCAAAGCAGGGCAACAAAGATGATGAAGGGCCTTGAGGGGAAGCCGTATGAGGAGCAGCTGAGGTCACTTGGTCTGTTCAGCCTGGAGAAGCGGACAATGAGGGGAGATCTCATTGCAGTTACAACTTCCTCGTGAGGGGAAGATGAGGGAAAAATATTGGTCTCTTCTCTGTGGTGACCAGTGACAGGACCCAAGAGAATGGCCTAAAGGTGTGTCAGGGAAGGTTTATGTTGGCTATTAGAAAAAGATTCTTTACCCAGAGCATTGCTGAGCACTGGAACAGGCTCCCCAGGGAAGTGGTCACAGCACCAGCCTGACAGAGGTCAAGAAGCCTTTGGACAATGCCCTTAGGCATATGGTGTGACTCTTGGGGATGGTGTTTTGCAGGGCCACGAGCTGGACTTGATACTTCTTGAGGGTCTCTTACAAATCAGCATATTCTGTCATTCTGTGATTGTAAAAAAGAAGAATGTTAACCTAGATAAATTAATTATAATATAATTTTACAAAAAAAAGAAAAAAGAAAAAAAGGAGATTTTATTGTTCACATGTTCATGTTAGAATCTTCTACACAGTATTTTTATATGAAACTTCTTAAATCTTAATGTTCTGAAACAAGCCAGAGGCCAGAGATTTTACCAGCACAGCAAACTCTGATGTCAAGTTGTTGCAAATGTGAAGCAGACAGCATTCAATAGTAATGTTAATTAAATTTCTTTCTTCTGGAACACAAAGGATGAAAACAAAAAGTATTCAAAGTCAAAAGTTTTGAATGTTAAGTGGGACATTTGTGAATTTCTACTTGTACTGGAGACACAACTTTATTACATGGGCATAATAGAAGAATTTTAAGAATTATGCAATTTTCAGTGTTATTCACTTGAATGCAGTCAGTCTGAAGTACAGAGAGAAATAAGGTACATCTGTACCCATCTGTAGACACACTCCAGAAAGGCCAGTATAACCTCGAAAGAGTAATTCAACAGTACACTGATCCACTACATGCACTAAGTGTACAAATGGGAACAAGACCAAACTATAGAACACAAGGAGTCACAGGGTACTTGAAAAATGTTTAACTGTTCAGACTGCTCAAAGCATTTTGCAAAACTTTTACTCTTCAAGTACAGTTGGAGTATCAAGAAAATTATGAACTGTCAAAGAGAGACATTCTGACTGTACATGATTTCTCAGTCAAAAATACTATCTTAAGAACTATCCAGAAAAGAGGAATGATATTGTGTAGTGTATGCTCTGATGTCCTGTGGTCTCATTGTGACAAACTACTCATAGAGGTAGGTGTCATGATCCAATTATTAGGTTCTTAGAAATACCTCTGCCTGAATTAAGGTGCAAACNAGAGAGAGAGAGAAAGAGAAGAGAAAGGGAGGAAAAGGAAAAAGGCTGAGGGGACAGAGAAGTGACAGAGGCAGAATAAAAGAGTATCACCGCTCCGTGGGTCCCACTGGCATCCTGATGATTCTCTCCTGCCGGTCTTCTTGATGGTGAAGGTCCCCCAGCAAGCACAGAGTGCCCTGGGTTAATATACCCTCAAGCCAGGGGGTGATGTCCAGGCATGTCCCTGGAGTTTGCCATTGTCTCTTGCAACAGACTTTGGATCTGTTGCATCACATGTGGTCCTGTAGTGCAAGGTGTCTGGGGGGGCACCTTGGGGGGTCTTTGATGGTCTCAGCTGCCTCTCACGTGAAAGTCCCGTGGATTTGGCCTGTGGGGTTGGGTTTCACACAGCTGGGCCAGTTTGTATAGTTGAGGATGGATGTTCAGTACCTCTGGCCAGAGGTTATGCCACACACCCAAAAATCTCCTCTCCCCCACCGCACTCAGTTGGGGGGGAAGTTTGTAAGCCTGGCTTCTGTGAGCTGTGTTCCCCCCCACCCCAAACTCAGCCGGGCATGATTCTCTCAGCGCAGCTGGTGGCTTTGGCTTTTTGGAGATGCATACCTTTTCCCCCAGCCTTGTTTGTTTCAGGTGATTGAACAAAAGGGCTTTCCCTTTATCTAATCAGCAGTTTGACTTTCAGTCCAAAGTCCCAGTCTTCAGGGAGGCATCTCTGGTTGTTGCCTTTTGTAGTATCAATGTTTGAGGCATGAATTATTTTCAGTCTCTGACAGTAGGCAGTAAATCAAATGCTTGCCATAAATTCTGATTGGATTTGAGATGTGTCTCTTGGTGTTACCTAGACTAGTTTTTTGGCCAACTTTCTGGTTTGCTTCAAATTCTTAGTCCCTGACTGTACACATTACATGAAAGCTAATTCATATTAGGACTCTGTTCTTGAGTAATGCCCATGTTTCCTTCAAATAGGAAACTCATCCTTACTTCACAAAAAAATTCTTCATTGGAGATATTCTAAGGCACTCTGTCAAGCCTAGCCTCATCTTCCCAGCAGAGAAAATAATAAAAAATCTAGAGGGTTTTGATTCTTCAAATATCCCTACTTGTTCTTATGTCATACCTTGTTATTCAGTATCTATCTTTAGGGTCACTCTTGCAGATGTCAGCACAATTAATGGTAGACAAACGTGTATTTCTATCTAATTTTGAAATGGGAAAGGCATCAGTAGCCAAAGGCAGATTTATTTTTGAAAGGAACCTGTGAACAAGACCACATTAAAAAACATGAAGCTTTCTAAAACTAAAAGTATCTTCAGCCACAACTTCATAGCTGACTACCTGGTATTAGAAGTGAAACTAAATCTCCTGTCATTTCTGACAAAGTAACAAATAGAAATTTCTTTCTGGGATATGGTACAAAATCTGTTGTTTCTTTTAATTTCTTTACTCTAGAATATATTTCCCACTTACATGGCCTGAATATTGGCCTACTGTTCTTGTCTGGAAAGCAGACGAATACAGAGTAAGGAAATTTATTTCATTTCATTGTCATAAGGAAATGGCAAGGACATATTTATTTGTGTCTTGTCAGCTGCTGAAGTGATGTTAGAGAAAATTCCCTTAGTAGTCTTCTACATGCTCCACAAATACATTGGCTAGCAAGGCTTTGGCAAGCTACTGCCTCAAGGTCAGGAAAGAATTTTTGTCTTATTTCTACTATTGTAAGGAAAGAAAAAAGATAAAAGCACTTATCAGAAAGTGGATAATGAATGCAGACATAGATTTCATTCTATTCCCATATCTCAGAGTCTGTTTGATACATAAAAATCTGTATCATATGAACTGCAGCCCAGAAACTTCTTTACATTGATGATAAACAGAACCGCTGGTCACGTGTTCTTGCTTATATTCACAAAAACAGATTAATCATGCTTGTGTTACTCTGAAATCTAGAAATTCCCTTGGATTCATCTGTGTGCTGCAAAGACCATGTACTAGGTTATAATCTTCTTCTGGAGAAGGCAACCAAGTTTTAACATATAGGAACAATAAATCATAGAGGAAGGAAAGGGTGTTTGACAAGGCAACAGAGAGAGAGAAAATGCAGGACATCAATGAATCCAATTTGCAAATTTTGTATCTTTTTTATTAGAGGTATTGACAAAGACATTAAAACCACTGTTTGCTGGCTATTTTCTTCACAGTGTTGATAAGTTGAAAATACATCTAATAGCAGTAAAATTTACAATTGACATAAGCTAAGGCTTGATATGAGCCTCTTTCTAATTCATGCATCTTTAGAAAACATGCCAAAGGATATTCTGATTTCTGCCAAGGGTGCAAGGGTTTCCAACAGTCCTTGCAATTGAGAATACCTGTAGGATTTTTAAAAGCTAACACATTTTACAGAGACATTAGTGATATACAATAACTAACTACTAAATTTTAGTCCCACATTTTAATGCCATCAAAATACATATGGACAGTCTGGTCAAAGGAAGGCCAGATTGTGTTTACTTAAGTATGTAATTAATATTTAACCAAGAATTATTGAACAAAATATTGTTCAATCCAGAGGTCCACATACTCAGCATGTTCACAAACTGAAATTGAGGAGTGATGGAAATTGTGGTGCAAAATCATCAGAAAGATCTTCCTAGATTTTTTATGTTCTATCTTCTCTCAGGAATTACTCTTGCCTGTTGAAGCTGCATACTCCAAGACAATGTTTTGTTTTCCTGCATTTTAATAGTTCCTGTAGTAAAAAAATCTGTTTCTTGATCTGCTTCCATTTTCTGACACAGTGAAAAGATATTCCGTCCATTATCCTTAAGTTGCTGCTACTAGGCCATGCACATGGCTTCCTTGAGAGCTTTAATTTGAATGTAATTCTGTGTCCAGTGAGACATTGTGTCAAATGATAGGGTTTCTCATAATAATTCTATCACTACCAATTTACAAGAGTGAGCCTTTCAGCTTTAGAATCAACATGTCACACAGTAATAAAGCAAAGGGACAAATCAGACAGCAGACTGCATGTGTCATACCCCCGCAGCACACATGGAGAGTATTTTGCTTTGAAAATATATTCTTTTAAAACTGAACATCTGAAGAGTGCTTGAAGATTTCTCTCGTGCCTGCATCTGATTTAGAATTAATGCTGAAACTTTTTCTGAGTCAAATTCAGGCAAGAGCTGAGAGAAGCCTGAGGAAGAAAAGAAAAATGACAAAACATATGTCATTGTTTCAGATATAGATATTGTTGATTAAAGACTGATGTCTTAAAGCTGGCATGGTGTAAAAGCTTACACAAGCTTCATAAGTTTTCTTGTGTTTACTCACAGAACTGTGGTGTGCTTGATACGATAGAGTTACTAACTGTAATTTGGACATGAAATCCTCAAATCTTTGTGTTTAGTTCAGAAAAATCAATTGAAAAAATAGATCAAAGAGCCAAAAGTCTTGTCAAGGAGATCTGATATTTCTTTACCTCTTGCTCCTTCTCAAAACAATTTAATGATATATGGTTATGTGAAAAAGGAGTGGCAATAGGTCGTATTTTGAGACAATGATAGATGGCTGACAAATACAAAATTTGTTCTGAGTAGCAACTGGACAAAAGACAGGATGTACTGGTGCATGGCTGCTGGGAGTGGACACCTTTGTTTTGGTAACTGAATCAAACTACTACCTAAGTTTAGATATTTAGTGATATTATCAGTCAAATGCATTTCCTGACAGGAAACAAAACACTAAAACTGTTGCAAAAAGACTTAAGAACTTTATTAGATACTCTCTCGGTGTCCAGGTAATTTTGGGGTGCATGACAATGCCGATAAGGGTTGGTGGACAATATTCTGGAGCATTGGAATATACAGAGGCATTTTTTTCTCAAAGGCAACTCCTGCTTATGAAAACTTTAAAATCTATGTGAAATTTCAATCTTGTATCAATAGAATATAATAGGCAACAAAGCTAATTTTTTTTTCATTGGTATAAAAATTGTCAGGCAGGGAGAGAAAATGAGTTGTGGGGAGGTTTAGTGCTTTGTTGTCTCTGATCAGAGAGTCAGATATCAACAAGGCACATTGTAGATAGTATGATAAGTAAAACAATCGCTTGAATTTTTAGGTAGCGAAAGAATCACTTCCTGTAAGTTTTACTGTTAAATATATTTGTGAGTCAGTTTATGATGATAGATCTGATCCAATGCTGAATGAGTTTGGATAAAAGAATTCAAAAGACCTTAAAAAGCTGTGAAACTTACCTTATATGTATTAGAAAAGAACATCTAAATCAAAGAGTGTCTCATAAATAGATTTACTGGAAGCAAAACCCAATAAAAAGTATACGGTCTCAAACAGTACAAAGTGCACAACAGGTGTAGGCCTACCTAAATAGAAAAGGATGTCAAAGAGCCATTCATTGCAAAATGTCTTTCAAAGTTAATGTATAAGTGTACTAAAAGCTTAGATTTATGGTAAGTCAAAGGTAGAGTTGACTAGGTTTTAAAATCTCAGTCTCCAAATGAATGTATAGTTATTTGGTCATGGACTTAAATCCCTATTAGCACCATAGTAACCACAGGGTTATACTGCCTTTCTGACTTTACTGAAGTTAATAATTTTTATCTAATAGTTTTTTGATTTCAACAAATATATGTGTCACACATCTTCACTGCTCTCTATCATTATAGTGCTGTGGTCATATTGCAGTAAGTAGTGCCATAGAGCACCTTTCAGAACTACTTCTGAAATGTCTATTGCATTTTTCGAGTGAAGCATTTTAGCTCAACATTCAGCTCACAGGGCACTGTGTCTTCATTTGCAGAGAGTGTGTCTTCCTGAATCTGAAAATTAACTTGGTGTGAAAAACTGCACACGTTAAGTTTTATAAATATAGTGGGTATTTGCTTGCTCTAAACATTTTTGAAAGTTATTTTAGTGCTATTTTCTTAGGTGCTAGAGATGGATATATTGAACATCACAGGAAGGAAAAATTATTAGGATAGTTATATAGGCACTCATTTTAATTAATGAATATGGAAGATAAATGCAACTGTTACATAGTGGAATGGCATTTTAGCTGTGTTAAACACATGAATATTTGAGGCAGTCATTCAACTGAGTCTTGGCAGTATTTCTTAATATAAGTTTGGCCCAGCCAGGTTACTCATATGAACATTCATACTAGTGTCAGTGAGACTGTTTACTAAATATTAAATCACATGTAAGATTCTAAAGAACTGAATCTTTATGTCATTACTATCTTGTCAGATCATTGCAAATAATTAATCATGATTAGCATAAATGAAATCCATTGTTGTAAACTCATGTGAATATCTGGTTGCCATTTTCAGTCAGGAATTTGTCATCTGGTCCTTCATCAATGACAGTTTTCTAGAATGACTTTGAAAATGGCAAATATTTAATTTTTAATTAATAGACATGTCTATGTTTTACCAACAAAAATGATGAGAAAATTAACTTTTTATAAATTTATAAACAGAAAACAGAATGGATGTGTGTAAATGCTGTCTAATGTGTACATGTAACTGCTAGCAATATTGAGTCACAGATATGTGTAAGTTTTTTCATGTCTTTTTGTGTGAGACAGGATAATGCATGCATGGAAATCTGCATATGTGAATATGTATACACATATATATGGATACATTTATATATATGTATGTGTATAATTTAGATAATATTTAAATATTTTCTATATATTCTATACACATATGTCTATTAATTAACACTCATTTTTGTTAGAAGGTAAAGCTGAGAGAAATATGAAAAGACCTGCTTGTCAGAGACCTGAGTTCAATCTTTCCTTTTGTTAGACTAATACACTCACTTATTTCAGCTTTAAATGTCTCAATGTGCAACCCCATCAAGTGTTCAGATGAAAAAGAAAAGCACAGCAGACAGAAGTAACAACTATGTTGTTCTCATCTTCTATCCAGATGCAAATAAGAAATATCTTTTGGCTACAGCTGGTAAATAATATTACAAAAATATTAGCATGAAGGAAAGCTTCAGTGCTCTTGATCTAATAAAAAGTGTTTTCTATGGGTCAAAGTACCTTAAACAGCAGATGATGATGTGCACAGTAGTTTTGAATAGGATATATGCTTTGGATAATTTGGCTTGTTCTGGTTATATTCTTGTTAGATTTCTTTTTTTCTCTCCCATGAATATTTTTTCAGCTTCCATTTTATTTCTTTGCTCTGTGTTCCTTCACTGTCTTGCCTTTCAAACCATCTCACTTGCATCCATTTGTTATATTTTTGCCATCTCTCTTGATTATAATACACTCAGGTTAAACCAGAACTTTTGGCCTCCAACATCTCAGAAGAGGTGTGAGCTATTTAACAATGTTTGCGGGACATGTGGCATAAAACAGAGAGGGTATGTGTTTTCAGAGATGTGTTTTCTAGTCATTGGCCAGCAATTCAACAATGTCACTACATGTTGGAGCATCCTGATAACTGTTTTCTATCACACAGCAAGTAGTGGTACTGAGCTTCTGATATGACAGGAAGTTTTACTGGAATGATGTAGCTAAAGCTCTTTTCATAATCCCTGCATTAGTCACAGAAGAATGATTTCTCCAAATCTTTTCTGAACCACTGAGACAGCTCCTTGAAAAGCTATTCATAGGCTGGCCTTATAGCCTGTCTTTGCAATAGTGAGAAGAATTCAGTTTCAATGCGAAGGTAAATGATCGATCATTCATCTCTAGCAAGAATTAAAGTAGTGTATGCTTATACACATAATACTTCAGAATAAAAAAAAACAAAATGAAAATAAATCTCCTTTGTTTCAGTGTATTTCTAATTCCCTAAAGTAAAAATGTTATTGTTGTAGCAGCCAAGCAGAGTTCCACCTCAGAGAGATGATCAAAAGTGCTTATTTTTTTCACCACCATTATTAACATGATAAGAATTTGGGGTGAAATTTATGCAGGGCAGAAAAACAAAACAAACAAAACCAAACTAAAAATCCAGACAGAAGTGCCTATTCATTTAGATAGCAATCTGTTACTGCATAATGTTTTAAATACCAAAAAAAAAAAAAAAATCCAAAAAAGCACCAAACAAACCAAATCAAAACCAAAATAAAAATCACAAAGCAATGAAGTGAACTTAAAAAAAAAAAAAAACACCACCAAAAAACTCCCCAAGAAATCCAGTCATTTTCAAATACACTTCAGCTCACTAGTTTTGTTAAGGATGAACCTGGACAAAACCATTAGTGGGTATTCTAAAATTTGTCCTTTAAAAGGATTCAGAAGGCTAAGATTTCCAGAAAGACCTGTAGGGTATTCTAACTGTCTAGACATCCCTAGTACGGCTTCTGAACATGTTTTGAAGCTTCATGGTCTTGTGACAAAGGCATCCTATTCATGTCTCTTGAAAGACTGATCCTTTAATCCTGTGTTGACTACCACAATCTAATAATGTTCAATGCATCTATTAGTAAGGTAACAACACATTGTTTCAGTTTTTGTAGTACCTTATGGTGGCAAAAGTAGTTCTCTCCATAAGGAGAGCTTTAGTGCTGGTGCCTTCTACCTTTTTCAGAGATCCTTGATTTTTGTCGTTGATTGCACATTCTATCTTTGCACCTTAGATGGCATGAGTTGTCTCACTGGAGTTTACGAATTGGGGTCATAGATGCTGCAGTTCTTATTCCTTAGTCGTCAATCCTTCGTCTATATAAGTCTAATACACTGCATTCAGAAATATCTGAGGAACCTGGTGAACACACGATACTCATCACTGGATGTTGTTTTCTTGCTTGGTTCTTTCTTAGAATAGGCAATCTTTTTTTCAGTAATCATGATTTTCATATCTCTGTTTATTCTCTTTTTTTTTTTTTTTGTTTTGTTACTCTTATGCTCAATTTCGCTTCCTTTGACATTTTTTTGGAGGTATAGATAGAACAGCCAGTTGCACAGCATGACAGAGAGCTTTTACTTGGCCTGTGCTTGAAGACATGGACTGAACAGCATTGCATTAATAAATGGATGTCCTGCTGTCAGTGTACCATGAGGGCTGAAGGTTCCCTGTGGAGAATAATAAAATGGCAATATGGGAGAAAGGAAGCAGTATGTTGGCACAAGCTTTTAGTAAAATACTGCTGCATCTTTACATCCCTTCAGGAAATAGAAAGTAACTACGGCTTCATTACAGTGTCTTGTAGAACTATTGCTTTTTTGACAAACTAAACAAAAAATTTGTTATTCATAAGAATCTAAAACCTTGAGAGTTATTTGGTCTATAAAATAAAAAATACCCTTACTGGCTGTATTTCACAGCTGAAATAGTCAATATCTTATTAGGCTCACTTATTTTGTTTGCAAATTGAAGATGGAAATTTTATCCACTGAGATCTGCATTTCCTTCTGTTGGTGTAAAATAACTGTAATCTTCCATGTTTGTGTCAGAGCCTTTCCCAGCTGCAACTCCCCCTTGACTCTGAACAATTTTATGTGATATGCATGCCATTCAATTTAGGAAAAACAAGGCACTCAGCAGGCATAACACAATCAGTTATTATATTCTGCCTGCTCAAGACTAAGAAAGTTCATGTCCTGCAAATGTGGTCAGAATGTTGGCAATAACTCTTTTTAGACACACAAAAAAGAGAACACAGACAGCTGTATTTGTCTTAAACCAGATTATAATTGGCAATTGCATTAACATGGATAAAATTACATCTTGTTAGCAAAATCTGCTTTTCAAGAAATACAAATGTATAGATTTAATTCTATCTTCCATATGTATAGATCTAATTATTCATCAAAATTGACAGTTTAGAAATTGGTTGGTTGGTTGATTTGGGTTTCTTTCTTTTCTTTAAGCAGTTATGGATTAACAGAAAATAGCTGTAAAGTGGTGAAAGATGTGATGTCCAAGAAACTAAAGAAAAGACAACAAATGTCTCTGAAAAGAGGAACAATGACTCTTGAGGAAATTTCTGTCAATCTGACTAAAAAAAACTATTCTAAGTTTAATCTTTCTTTAACATCACAATCAAAACTAAGTACAGGGTAGTGAATTTTATAGATGGCACAAAACTGGGAGTTACAATGACAGAATGGATCAGGAAGCTTATGCCCAGCAGGAATAGATCTGACTGCCATTGTACAAGAATCTGTTCAGACTGAAGTCCTGTGTATCATTTTGGTGATCCTCATTCAAGGAAGATGAACTCAAACTGATGTAAAGAATAAGGAGTATCACAGAAAACCTAGTTTACTTCAAGATACCCTGTAGTTTATTCTACTTCAAAAAATTAAAAAGGAGAAGGAAGAAAGAAAGAAAAGAAAGAAAAGAAAGAAAGAAAGAAAAAGAAAGAAAAAGAAAGAAAGAAAGAAAGAAAGAAAGAAAGAAAGAAAGAAAGAAAGAAAGAAAGAAAGAAAGAAAGAAAGAAAGAAAGAAAGAAAGAAAGAAAGAAAGAAAGAAAGAAAGAAAGAAAGAAAGAAAAAGAAAGACTAAATATTTCTGCAAATGCATCACAAAGGGGACATCACAGAAAAAAAAGAGTACTCAAAAGTACTGAATAGCATTAATACAAGAACAAACGAGTACAATTTCACAATAGATATATTTTTAAAAGGTGGTGAAAGGAAGTTGATAAGGCTAAAAGAATAATTTCCAGAAGAAAAAAAGTAGAAGAAACCTGACAGCTTCCAAATGAGGGTGCAATAAATTAACAGAAAAGGTTGCATAAGATGGTTATCAAGTACTACATTCTGCATTTCTGTGGTCAAGACCAATGCTATAAAAGGTATTTCTATTTGGCAGCAGTTAACACAGGCAGGGAACCACTATTAATATGCTTTGCATCTGAGAAATGCTACTGAAATGCTGTAGCAATAAAATATCGTTTTCACTACTCTAAACTGGGGTTCAGCATACACGTAAACCAGAAACAACAAAGTTCCCAGTCCTCTTCTCATTCTGGTGCCTCAGTTTTATCATTCTGCTTCTTATACCATTAGACCAGTGTAAGTGCTTACAAGACTACATGCTGAACCAGAGCAGAAAATAGTTGAACTAGAGCAGAAAATAGATGAAAAATTAACAAAAAAATAGAATAAATTGCTCTTTTATGCTCAAGCCAAAACTTGGTTCACTGTACAGTCTACAAGAAGTTGCTCTAGTGTAAGAGAAGAAGGAAGGCAAGAACAGCATAGGCAAATGACAGAAAAGACTTCTTGTACAAAAATGTTTTGATGATAGAATTACAGAATCATAGATTGGTTTGGGTTGGAAGCATAACAAATTTTGATATGGAATCAATGAAAAAATTAACCACTAGAGATTAAATAAGCTTATGTATGAGAAAGAAAATAACTTAAAATTTAATAAAAACACTTCTAGAAATATTTTGCCTTATATTGCCTTTCCTTGCCTTTCTAAATCTTGGAAAACCCTAGAGCAACTTAATCTGGTCAGCAGAATGAGCACTGGACAAGGAAGAGATTTCAGATCACCTTTCCCTCTAATGCACAAGTCTTCTGGTTATATGACAAGGCAATGTTGTTATTTCCATGCATTTGTATTTTCCACAATACATTTGAAATTGTCCCCATTTTATCTGGGGCTTAAAGACTTAAAAAGTGCCATTAATTTTTGGTAATCAATCAAGAAAAGCCTTTTATTTTCAGATTCAAATGTCTTCATTAACTGTACAAGATTAATCAATGCTTCTTTGGATTTTTCATATATATAAAATCACAAGAAATGCTGAGAATGGCAAATTATTAAGGAGTTACTTCTATTTTGAATATTCTTTCATACATAAATACCCTCTCCAGCAGTACATGACTATGGAGACATAAAGTAGGACATATTAAATAAAATTCCAAGTCAGGAAAAAACAGGAGCTGAGATGCAGTAAGTGCTGACACTTTCAAATGATGAAATATTTTAGTCTATCTAGATAAAACTTGGATTTACATCAACTGAAATATACGTGAAGAGAATATATGAAACATAATGACTAAATAAGAGGAATTCAAGAGCAGTGTTTTCAAAAAAATCTGAGTTTCAGTTGATTTGTGTCACTGAACATTACATATTCCATACATTTTAAATGAAAATCTCATCTGCTTTAATTGCTATGCAAAAAGAAGAGCTGAAGAATTTATTAGATGATGACTCTTTACCTTAGGACCCTATGAATAAATAATCACATAAACTGATTGAACATAGGCTATTAAGAAAATGGGACTGAGGAAAGTTAGATTGCAAATACCAATCTGATTTTCACTCAAAGAGAAGAAACTGTAACACCCACAAGAGGTCTATTGACTATACAAAAGGGGGATTTTACCTTTTAAGCACTGAAAATATTAATGTTTAAATGGCACTTTAGTAGGAATGAAGGAAAAAGATTCAGAAAAAAAAAATCCTGTCCTAAAAGTGCATAGCTCTGATCTCATTTCTTTTTTCTTTGACTTTCTCAAAGAGACATGATCTGTAATATTAGTCATGATCTCAATTCCAGTGCTTTAGAGAAACAAACAAACAATCCCCCACCGCATCATTGTATAAATGGTTTTTCAGTTTGATTGGGTGTAAGAATGAGCCCTGTCTAACAGAAGTGAGCTTTACTGTTTTAGATATTACAGGATGTACTTTCACAGTCAAGTAATGAGCATGGTCTATGCCTCCCATACCACGTAATTCCAATTAAATGGAATAATCATGAATTATCTTTGAATAGTATTTCCAGTTCAGATACTGAAAAATGAAGTAACAAACAAAAAAGTAATTAAGAATCACTGGAAAAGTAGTTTTTTATAACAAAATCATACGATCAGAGAATGGTTAGGGTTGGAAAGAACCTCTGGAGATTATCTAGTTCCAAACATACGTGTGCCTCAGGGCACTGAAACTGTTCCGCAATTCAAATAAAAGATATTCTGGAAGTAAGACAACAGAATTTAACCTAGGTATTTTTATTTTAAGTTAGGCAAATCATGCTAAATTTAATATTGAATTTAAATATGAATGAGTTACTTTAATTTTAGGTTATTAGTCAAATGCAGAAATTGAGCAATTATGGTAATTAGAAAGAATACTGTGGTACAGAATGACAAGAAAAATCATACTTTAGGTACACATGATTATAACATTATATATTTTTGCTTGTTCAGCATTAAAATGTTCATAAATTCTGTATTGGTTTTAGTCAGAAAGTTGACAGCTCAGTATAATCCTCAAAAAAGTTGTGAGTCAAGAGAAAAATTAACTTTTTTTCCAAAATTATTGATCTAGAAAAGCAGATTGAGGCCCTTTCCTGAACTATCTGGTGATTTTAAATCTTTATATACTTATGAAAAATATGTTACTGTATTGTAAAATAACTATATAGCCAAATATAGAAACACAGCAAGGATAGGGAAAAGAGTCCTAGTGAGGGTAAAGGAAGATGGAACAAGAAACAGACAGGAGAATTTTCAGCATCAATAGCAGGTTGCTACTGACTAAACTAGGGTTGTAATGTGATTCACTGAGTTAAACCCAACAGAGGAAGTAGGTTCATATGGGCAAGTGTGGTGATATGCGTGTTCATCTTAGACAGCAATGCAAAGAAGCTGACTTAATCTCAACACAAACGGAACCAGAGGGTCACTTCTGTTATAGATAAACTACTGTCAACAGATGAGTGAATCAACTGGTGGTGTAAACATTTCACTGAGTTAGTCAGATTTAGAAGAGGAGGAGTAAACACATGGCTCAGTCCAACAGAGTACAAAAACTAGACAACTAGAAAAGTATTTCAAAGACACCAATGGCTTGAGCTGGCTTCAACGAGGTATTCCTTTCTGGTGAATGGGGTCAAGCACATAATGACGGTGAGCATTTTATAAAGACCAGTAAAGGGAATCACACTGGTGTTGTGATTGAACTCTGCATTGCACATACTGTATTTCTCTAAATATCCCCTAAATTTGTATTGTGTTTTCAGTATATTTTTTTACCACTTGGCATAATCAGTGTGTAACATCATGCATAACATGATGTGTAACATCAATAATCTTCAAATAAATAAATTTGATCTTAAACATTTCACCCTCAACACATGAAATATCTCAAAGAACCCAGTCAGAAAGTATCAGACTCTGACACAGGCTCTGAATAAACTCATCAGGACTTGCCCTGTGTCCTTAGAAGAAGATACATTTCAGGAGAAGGCTATCCTCTGAGATTATTTTGGAGCTTAGTGTAAAGCAGGTGGAGGGAGAGAGGCTGTCATAATGATAGTGTGTCTTAAAAATGTCCCAACACAGACTTGAATCAGAGTATGGTCAGATGGCCGTGCTTAGCATTGTTTAAAATGCTCTTACTCCTTGGATTACTATTGTAAACATAATCTAGAAAGTAGTTTCAGAGAGTTGTTTATGTATTAAGGCAACTATAAACATGATGTGTCAATATGTTAAAAAGTTTTAAAAGTGTTAAAACAACAAAAAGTTACTCTAGAGAGAGAACAAATTAATTTTGTAAAACTATCAAAAGCCGTTAGCTTACACATATGTAACTTCATTCTTTTGAGAATGAAAGTCTCTTTAATTTGTTCTTTGAAGTACAACTAAAAATGTCTTTTCAATCACACAAAGAAAGAAAACCTGAGGAAAAAAAAAGTAAAAGCAAAGAAAACGAAAACTTCTATTAACACCTCTCTCCCCCCAAATAGTCAGGAAATAATATATTCTGGACAGCTAATTTGATTGAATTAATTTGTAAATACAGGAAAACATCTTGATTACAGTTAATGGCTTTCTATTTATAATTCAATGTGATGAAACAAAAAGAGGGGATTTTTGCAAATCTCCTTCAAAAAAATGCACCTTTATAAGGTCTTAAAACTGACAAAGGTGAAACACTGAAATATTGTAATAATATACTTTAGGAAGAATGAAGTATGCAATATAAATATTTGGCCAAACTTAATTAAATATTTCTGGTCTCTCAGCCTAAACAGATTCATTTCAAGAGTAGAATTTTTAAATTGTCAATCAAATTGCAAAGTTTGAATTATCCCTCATGTTAAAAAGAAAAATATTCCAAATTTTTTTAATATGCAGAGGTGCAATTATATGCAAGTTTCTTCAAGACACCAATTTTTAACCTTTTCAGTTAGAAAGTATGAGACTGAAGCCCATCTTTTTCAGCCACACTTGGAAAACAAGCTATAATAATCGTCATGTTATGATAATGGACCTACTCACAGCCTCCCTTATACTGCAGAACTTGCCATCTTTCAGAAATTCTCCATTAGGGTTTTTCTTCCTTAGACATAACTCAGTACTCAAGAGTGAGAGAAAAGTTTGGCCTGTTCACCCTGACTGAATCTCTTCCTAGGCTAAGAATACATCAAAATTGCAACACCTAATAATACTTTCCAATTTTCTGATGTGAATGCACAGAGTTTACCTTGGCTCTTGAACTAATTGAGCCCTGGAGTTCCTCTCTTCATAAAAAAGGAACAGAATTAATTTTCATATACCATTATGAGGTGAAATGCAGCATCTTAAGACAATATTTGCTGCTGCTATGGCAAGAGTACAAATAAACATAAACGTTTTGGTTAAGTGCTGAAGAAATGGAAATTCAAAGGATGCTTTATGTGAGCTGTTTGAGGACCCCGTTGCTAAGATATACCTTAGAGACAGTCTGCACTGATAAGACTAGATAAAGCCTGAGTTCAGTCTCATGTTCTACTAGAATTTCTGAGGATATAATCAGTTCTTTTTAATGTTAATTGATAAATTATGTAGAAAGTGCATCCTTTCTGAACATATGGAGAATTTTGAGTGGAATACAGATTGTCAGTCTTCTTTGGAGCTGCTGTGGTAAGTGTCTTTATGTCAACCCAGGGGCTTTTTAAACTCATTTTCTCACCTGCCCAGTAGGTCTCGCAGCTGGCCCCAGTAAATCCAACACATTTAGTAGGGAGGAAAGTAAATAAACATCATGAGTACATCTATGTTGCTAAAACAACAGCAGCCAGGAAACAAGATTAGGGTTTGGACTTTCCTTTGCCCACCTTGTTGAACAGTTAATCTCCTCCCCGTGAGTTTAGGTAAAATATTTTATTTCACTGTAAAGACAGTTATTTCAAAGGAGTACTCATAAAGGACAGCAAAATCATAAGGCTGCCCAAAGTTTTGCTCTCTCTGCTCCACCTTGCTATAAATCCAGACTGAATCTCTGCCTCTCAAAATCAGGTAAAAAAATGCACTTTGGTCACTTCCAGCATAGTCCTTTCATTGTATCCCATTACTGTGAAAAAAAGAGATATAAAACAGGCTTGCAGAGGCATTGCAGGGGACCCAAATAATGCAAAACATGAATGTACTGTTGTCATCCTAATGCAACTGGTACAAAGCAGCCTGGATGCAAGCCAGCCCACAGTCCTTGGTTTCATGACTAAGGATTGATCCTGATTCTCTCTTGTTAAGGGGAATAGCTGAAGTCACTGCACTTGCTGCAAGGCTTCCTTCACATCTCCCATGCTGATTTTGGTCATTGACAGACTTATATTAAAACTTTTAAGAGTTATGTTCATTATAAACATCCTTATGGCTTCACTGCTTCTTTGTATTCATCTGCTATAATTTTGTCCTTTGTTTTGCTAGTAATCTGTTTAGGGTATCTTTAAAACTATAGAAAACCAAGGCTGCTGTGGGATTCTTGTGTTCAACACCTGAACACAAACCAGAGCCATTATTTTATTTTATTGAAATGTATCTGAGACAGATGAAGAGAATCAAACCAGAATAAATGCGGAAGGGAAATAAATATAAATATTATAAATAAAATACTGCTCTGATTCTTGGTTCCCACAAGTAAGACAATAGCATGATTGGCTTTTATTTTATTTTTCTTACTTTATGTTAAAAACTTTGCCTCTGAAAGACAATTCAATGCTTCACACTCATCAATTTTAAATCTGTGATACCGTACCTTCAATTCTCTCTATATCTTGTACAAAGAAGTCTTATTTATTTATCTTTTTTGGTTCAGGGTTTGTTTGTTTGTGGGATTTTTTTTTTTATTTTGATATCTGACATAATTCTTTCTCACTAAATATTTTCAGACCATCTTTTCTAACATGTCTTTCAGTAATTTTCCTGGGTTATTCATATGAAGACTCAGTTCTTATGTTCTGAAACACTGCATGCAAGACAACACACTTGAATTTCCCATTATGCTTTCACATAACTGCAAAAAATGAAGTGGGCACTAAAGGGTAGTGTACCACTGCTACTAAATAAAGGTAAATGCAATGCTTTATAGAAATTTTTTTCCAGTCTGACAGTATCACAGTGCAGTAAAAGCCACAACACTTACTATTTGTTATCAAAGTCAGATCTGAGAGCATAGTTGATCAAAGAAATAATAAGGAAATATCTTACAGGCATGGCATTTTTTTGCAGTAGAAGAAAGAAATTGAGAGAAATAGCGATTTAAGTGTGTCAAGCATATTACTGACATGCCTGACATTTACAATGCACATTGGAAATGAAATTTCTAAACTCAGGTTGTAAACTCAAATTCTCTAGATACTGAGTGGAGAGAACTAGGTGAAGGTTTTTTAAGCACAAATTATTATAGCCATTGCCAAATAATTCAGTGCCTTAGCAAGTCAAGAGGAAAAGTCAAATAATGGAAGTTCTTATACAACTCTGCTCTTCTCATCTGTACAGGTACTAAGGTAATATTAATATTCACAGACTGAAGCAGCATTTGGAGGTGGATGCCTGCAGTTTTCCTTTAATTATGAAGGGTCACTTCACCTCAGAACCCAATGCCAAAACCACAAATATTGCAAATTCACCTTGACAACACAACCTGTGTTTTCCCTGTGCTTTGATTCATGGATCCCTCCTCTCAGCACACTATTATAATGATTACTGCAACCTAATTTAGTTGTGCACTTATATCTTCTGGTGAAACTACACAAATGTGGGTAAATAATGCAGCTTGTTGGTGAAAGTGGAAGTGTAAGGTGACATTTTGGTCCCCATTTTGAGGCTTGATTTTGAACTTTGCATTTAGGTCTAACATGATAAAGTAATGAGTTTTTGTGAGATATCTGGTCTTGAGCAACTCCTTGATAGTAGAGGAAGTCAAATGACTGACCTTTTTGTGCTGTTTTGAGAGAAAAATGAAATTTTTAATATCTTTAGAGTTACACTTAGAGATCAGACCTTTCTCTTCCTATGCAAATAGTATCTCAATATTGAACTCAATGTTTTGTGTATGCTAAGAAAGATATCAGCTAATTTGATTACTTTGTCTTTCAGTAAGTTGGGATAAAGTTGACATCTACTATGCTATGTATGATTTCAGTGATTTGGTGGTGAAGTACTGCCTGAAATGTCCATCTTAGCTTAAAAGAGGAAATTGTTGTCTTGAAGAAGAGCAGAGCTTTACTACCTTAGGCCTAGTACAGCCCTAAGTATTCCAATAGCATAAATTCACAGTCTAAAGTCTGTTAGCCACATAAAGAATTAGAGACACTAATTGTTTCCCCAAAAAAACTAAAACAGTGGTGTGAAGCAAAACTTTGTTTTATGAAATTTCTTTATTTCATTTTTCTTATTACCACATAGGGAAAAAGCAAATAATTTTTGGTATGGTCTACCTCAAACTAATATAGTTCTCTGTATGATTTATATGGTTATTTCCAGTCATATATTTTTGTAGAAAGAAGAAGAAAATGAATTTGTAACTGAAAAAAAGAAGAAAACTGTTAAGAAGTGAACATCTAAAAAACAGCATATCAGATCAGCAGTCAATAATTGTCAGTATATTAAATGCTATGCTAATACCAATAAACCATAGTATAAATGAAACTAGAACACAAGGGCAAAAAAACCTTGTGCCTTTTAATGCAACCTGACTTTAAGAAAATGTTCAGAAAACTCATCAAATTTAACCTAGAATTGATGCAAACTATGTATGATATGCCAACACAGAATGATACACAGTAACTCACTGTGATTATGGTTTATGTAATACCTTCATCCTTGAATTTCTTTTCAAGCCTTAATCCGTATAACAGTGTCTATTTCAGGAAACAAAGGGATGCTCAAATGTGGTAGAAAGGTTGATTTGTTTGGGGCTTTTTTCACCAAAAAGAATACATTTCTTAAACAAGGTGAATTTCATCTGATCTCCCAATGAAATGCTGTTCTGGATGTGTTATTCTAAATCCAGAAATATTATACTTATATTACTGCTTTGTCATATATGATGTTATTCCCTTAGAGAATAAAATTAAATTATATGAAAGAATAAATATTTGATAAATATAAATAAATATGAAACAAAAAAATCTTGGGAAAATTATTTTTAAAAAAGGTATTGGGAGAAAAAAAAGAGGTTCCTTGATCACTTGGAATTTCATTATTTATATTACCCTTTGTGTTTTCTGAATGACAATATTGAGATGGAAAGCAATATAGACTCACAGAACAAAGACAGTAAAAGATTAAGTATCAGAGATTTAAAATGTGTCTCTGTCTCCTTTTCCTGAAAAAAACACCCCACTTGAATTCTTGTGTTATAATTCAGTGCAATTAGAAACCAACATCATTTTAAGAGATGAAAGATACTTTGCTTTTTGCTTTCTTTTATTAATAGACACATGCAAACATAAATGTCTGGTGCAGTTAGCATATTAATTTTTTATCTTCTTCCAAAGTTGATTACAAAATAAAAACTTGAGAGAAATATAAAAATGTAATAAATTACCAAAAGAAATATGCAGATACAGTAAGATATGAGAAGGGAAGCTGTGAAGAGACAGGAGAAACACAGAACTTAAAATAGTGTAAAACCTCATAGACAAACAAGAAACTAAAGAAGTCCTTACAAAAATAAGTCCTTTCATAATGTATGCAAAATCAATAGGAATGATAATAATTAGGAAATGGTTAAAATTATTTTATACGTGGAGAAACATGTGGTAGAAAATAACATTAGTGGCCCTTTCAGAGACAGCTATTTAAAGCATAATAAACTTGAGGGTTTGAAGTAGTTAAGCATACAGTTATCTGCCATCAGGTTCCTACAGTATGCTTGGACTTACAGAAAATATCTTTTTATAAATCTGTAGAAACTAATTTGATATGAACCTATAGTTAAGTAAAGATTATTATTTGCAATAAGATGCCACCACTGACTTCATCCAATAGGATTCTGTGCTTATGTTTATACTGTGCTACATGTTTTCAAACTACTTTGAAAATGAATTAAATAGATTAAGACATTTCAGCATAACAATAAATAAATTTATTTAGCCAGATAGGGAGGTTTATTTTACCTATGAAAGACAAAATAGAGCAAACAGATTTTATATTCAGCTTATTTTAAACCTAAATATTAGCAACAATTGCATAATTGAAGGTTATGCTTTTCTATACCCAGCAGCCCAAAAAATTAATACCATCAGTACTAGTGGCAGGCCACAGGCCTTGTACTATCTGTGCCTGACAATGCAAGGCCCAGCCGTGCCTTTTGTTACCAGTTTGTTATGGGAACTGACTGTGTGAATTTGGCAGCAAATAGCTCATTACCCTGATTTTCTTATGGTCTTGCCAGTGTGAGCAGAGGCTGAAAACAGTGAAGCTCTGGGAATGTAAACAATTCCATGTTGGTCAAGTGTTTTTCTCCTTGGTTGAGCAGTGGTGCAGATTGCCCAGGGATGTTGTGCTGCATCAGTGTTCAAAGGTTTACAAGAACATTCTGGTGCAAACTCGGATCTGACCCTTCTTTCAGAAGGAGGTTGGACTAAAGACCTCTTGAGTTTTTGCATGCATAGTGTAGAGCTGGATAAGAACTGGTTTGGCTTAAAAAATGCTAGAAGTAGCCAAGCATGGGTGGGTAGGAAAATTAGGGTATGGGGAGGTGGAAGCAGGCAGAGGACCTCAGGTAGAGCACACATTGAGCTCAGTGAATAAGAACATCACAAGCTGCAGCCATTAGTGCTGACTGCACAGCATTAGCTTTGTGATTTTGCATATTCACATCTGGTGCAGTGTGATTGTTAAGGGAGGATTGCTTTCAATATGCAGTGATAATGATTAACAATGTGCAATAACTAATTATTGTCAATGTGTGATGTTAATTAATGTCAATCTAGTAAAGTGTTGTTTTAATGGTTTGAGACTGACCTGATTTTTCAGTCTTCTAAGTACTCCAATCACAACAATCTCTAGTTTCCTGGTACACACAAGTTGTAAGAGCTGGCTGTGAATTGTTGCAGAATACCTTAAAAATTCTGTGTTCTTGACTGTTGATTAAAAATATGCTGAAAAACTAATAGCTATAATCTTGAAATAATAAAATTAAATGAGCAATTATTTCTTAAAAAGAAGAATATTTTAATGACAAGCTAAACTAGATTACTTTTTTCTGCTCTCTTTGATTAATTTTTTACTTTAGAAATGCATGAAAAGCTACATCTCAAGTATAGTATGCAGTACATGTTCTGTCACCTGAAAGAATTTTATAAAATCACGAATTGAACAGAGGGCAAACATAGAATATCTTTTAATGTTATAATTCATGAAGACAGGGAAATGAAAAAACTATGAAAGAGGCAAAATTATCAGCATAAAAAAGGGAAATACATTATTTTACAGTGAAACCTGGTTTTATTTGAAATGGTGGAGGCAAAAAGTATGAAGATCATAAGTCCTTGGTCATTAAAAGACATGATTATGCCAAAATGCCAGAACACATATTTCGCTCAGGGAAACCAGTGGTCTTAGCGAACCAGAAGTTACAATGGTGTATCTGAACCATCTAAATATACACTTATCCCTAATCACCCACTTAATAATCTCTTATGGCTAAAGGAGACGGAACATATTCAGAACCTAGAAAATATCAGTTACAACTGGCATTTTTACTGCTGACACTCCATCATGTGAATGTCTTTAGACACTGGTGGTAGCGAAGCTAATAATTTCTTCAGGGGACTCTTAACTTGGTCAGTAAGGGTGGTTCCATGCTGTACATATCTAATTTATCTGTAATGAAGATTTCTGCAGCTGAGGTAAACTTTCTAAATTTCCTTTTCTGTTAGAGGAAAAAAAAAGGTACTTATAAGGAAAGATTTATCAGCTCTATTTTAACGTCCACATTGGTATGCGTACGCAAACATAAAATAGTATCAGTAACCAGAGGAAAAAAGGCTGCATTTGCTCGAGCTCCAAGGAATACATAAATTCAAATGGTGAATGTCAGTGTATTTCAATGCAGATGTTCAAGTATACAAATCCTCCCAGTACAGGATCCAGAGGCCATCAAGTGAAACTAATAAGAGTCAAGTTCAAACAAACAAATAACCCCTCCCAATAGTCAGCAAATAGCAGGTTCAAGGAGAGTTACTGAATCTTCTGTTCCATCAGCTCATTTACACACCTAAGAAAGGAGCTGGTGCTTGTGTTTCTAACCCTTGCAAAGTGTTATCTTTGTGATACTTGCAAAGTATCAAAGTGTTATCTTTCTGATACTTGCAAAGTATCACAAAGGGGGCAGAATAAACAAAAAAATCTATTCTGGGTCATTATAGTGCAAGAGGAACTGAATCTTTCTAATATGTTCTGCCCTCAGTATAGTAAAGATATGCTTTAATAGTCAGGTAATGTTTAGAAGGAGTGGTGCAAATTTTTTTTTATTTCTATGTTATCTGGTGTGTATAAAGTAAGAATGATGTCAGATGATACCTCTGTGAAGAGCAGCAGATATTTTGTTGAATCAAGTCCTAGCCCATTCTTCTCTTCACTGACCATGTATTACCTGAGACATATTTTGTGGTCTAGAGATGATTTCTCAGGTGTTCAACTACTGCGAAAAGCAGATATACAAAAGCATGTTGACAAAAACTCTCACCGAGTCATTCCCTGATCTGAGTTGCACAGCCTGTTTTCCTAAATTGCTGACTTTTTTCCTGTTAGGTTTAAATATGGAGTTTGAATGAAATGCTAGGAATAGTTGATCACAAAACATGCAAGATAATATGCTTTAAAATATGAAAATGGCTTTCTACGAACACTTTGAATAAGTTGTTTGAAATCTTTTAATCTGCTTCACAAATTATAAGAAGAAAACTGCAGGGAGTTCTAATAGTTAAATTCAGTTCTTAAGCTGCTACATTGTTAACAATTGTATCAAGGGAAATGGAGGCCCCATTATTTTTAAGATACATCTTTTTATAACTCAATCAACTTCAAACCAACTAGAAGGGTGGTTTAACACTGCATGTCCAAATTCGGTTAGCTGCACTGAACAGTGGGTATGGAAAGGGATGTACCAACACCTTGAGCACAAGACACAGGAAAAAATGGTCAAGATACAAAATCCTGAAATGAAAAAGAAATTGTTTTACTCCCGTTAAACACAAGAACGTCAACAAATTCTATTTTAATTAAACTTAAACTTGCTTGAGGTAAAAAATTACAGCACTTCTAAGTAACTAAAACACAGCAAAAATAAAATAATCAGATTCTGTCCTTAATTGCAGTGGGCACAAGGGAAAAAAAAGGCATTTAAATGTTCTGTGACTCTTCAAGCCACTTAAACACAATTTCATTGTTTGCTGTAAGAAAAAGGACAGACACAATATCATAAGTTATTTTTAATCAAAAATAGAAGAAGCAGCAGTTGAAAGGAAAAAAATGTTATCCCCATGTGAAAACCAGAGATTCTCTATGATACTCCCAAAGAATACAATTCTGACAGAAGCAAAATCCCTCTCTCCTGTTTATGCTCAAGGCTGTACAACTATCAGTTCGACTTATTCAGTGTCTGTCATGGCCTCCTAGTTTCTGACTGAGTCTCTTACTGATTTTCCTGTTTAGAACAGCAGACTCATCTATCTGCACTCCCATTGGGATGCTTGGTCAGGTTTTTAGCTATCCACAGAGCTTAAGTGGGATCATTCTGAAGCTCTTTTTTCTCAACATTCTACAGGTGTGCACAAAATACCAGAGAGATGGTTCTCAGGCTGCCAGCCTGGGCTTGAGGGAACAACCTAGGACTTTGGTTCCTTGGAGGAGGGCAATCAGAGCCCTGAATTAATGCAAAATATAAACACATTGTAGTCTACCTTTAATGCATTTCTCATGTAAATATGTGAAACACTTAGTAAACAAAATGGGAAAAGGAAAGTTGAACAACTTCCTTTTATTTAAACCATATAACCAGGTTAGACACTTCCCTTAATGTGTCCATTAACATATTTTCCTGCAATATTTTTTTTCTTCTTTTACTAATAGCAACACATTTTTCAAAATTATTAGTAGATTTCAGAATTATTAGCAACTATGAAGTATGAAAGTTGTTAGTCTTGCTTTAAAAGGGCTGAGCAAGGATATTTGTCTGTATTACTCCAGATTTTGTTTGGGGTGAATGGGTAGTCTTAGAAGTCAAACACAGCCAGAAATGGCAATGTTTCAGCTGGAAGGAAGTTGCTCATACTGTAGCTCTTACTGTTGGACTTAAATATAATTTACAGCAAACAGAAGGAGTTTGACAAGTTCTTTGTATACCATGAATACTGTAAACCCAAAAGGCACTGCTAATTATTGGCAATACTCATTGAAAAGTGTGAGATTTAAAAAAAATCTTTTCATAATTCAGTGCCCAGAAGGACTTCATTTTAGTAATGACAATAATTTTATCAAAAAAAATCAATCTAATACCATAAACTATTGACAGTATTGAACCTGTCAGTCTAATTTGGTTGCTATCATATATCTTCAATGGAGAATAGGCTACAAGGTGAGCACTGCTCTATTTCTGTGACCTTTTAGGGTTTATAGGCAAGAGAATCTCAGTATTAAGTTTGTGCAATCTTATCTTACATGTAAGCTCCAATCTTTCACATAAATCTCAGAAAAAATTTTATTGAAATATCTGGTGAAGCAGTTTCTTCTCAAGTATGGTGTATGTCTTTGTGAGTTAGCATAAGGATCTTTAGGAATAACTTCTATAACTATTGCCTTTTTTATTAATAGTGGAATGGTCAAATAATTCAGATATACTTCAGATGTTTATATCACCTACATTTATTCCAGAGAACAATATTTGCAGACACAAAAGTTAAAAAATGAGAAAACCCCTTTCTACCAAGGAGAAACCACAAAAATAGCAGAAACTCTTCAACTTTCTCAAGTTTTGCTCTGAGTGCCTGACTGTGAAACTGTTACATGCTAATAAATATTTTTCAGATTGCTTTTTTAAAATAATAATTGACTTCATAGGGTGGAACATTACAGGTGGCAAAAGGAGAAAACAAATATAGTTTGATGAATCAATGATCTTAAGGGTCTTTTCCAGCGTAAATGATTCCATGATTCTGTGATTCTTTGCAAGAACTATCACCAAAGGTTTCACGCCCTCTGCCTCTGTCTAGTGGAGAAACAGTGGGCAATTCTGTGAAGTTTACACTTTACACTCAAGTCAGGATTGTAGTTCATTAAAGGAAACACTATACTTCATTAAAAGGGAATAAAGATAATTCAGTGGGGTTTGGGGAGGATTGGTGTTATTAGGGGGTTTGTTTTGGTTATGCTTAATAAACTTGAAGAGTTGTTACTCATTGATCCCACCAAGATCAACACTGCAAATCAGAAAGTGTAGTAGTTTCTATGGATTCATACTTACACTCTTCTGCAAAGGACCTCATCAGGAGAAATTTCTTTCTATAAGTAACAAATGCATGCCATGCTAAATGACTCAGCTATTTTATTTCCATGTATTGGAGTGACTATATAGTTCCTATTTTAGTAGAAGAACCTCAAGACATAAGACATAATCTTTTCACTTAGAATTTCAAGCTCCATGCACAATGAGCTTGGGAAGCTAAGTCTTACTGAGGAGAAATCTACCATTCTTTTAGATATAGATAGGATTTTTTTTCCAATCATTTTGGCTAATGTTTATGCTGTATCATTCAGGGCTTAAAAGTTAACTTTTAAATTTAAGCAGTTAAGATATTCCATATAAGAAATTAATAAAGAGGTAAAAACCAAAATGAAAGTCTTCTCATCATAAAATAGATACACCTAATTCTTTCCGTTAGCTATAAAGTGAATCTAGGAATTCTAGTTTGTATTTAACTAACTTAAATTGCAGTGTGAGATAAGGCTGACCTTTCATTTAACAAGGCATCTTTCTGTCTTTGAACTTTTTGGCTATTAGTCTAGTTTTCATTAAGGCTTTGACAGATACGCACTTACAAATCCAGCTGTTACAAATGGGCAAGTGACACTTCCTTCTATTTTTCTGGCTAAAAGCTTCTGTTCTCCATCCCTCTCTCTCTGCTGGCAAATGGCTTCAACACAGTGGATTCAGTGCAAAATCTATCACCTTTAACTACACTGACTAGATTTTAAAATAAATTCCAAGAATTTTCACTGAAGAGGCTCATCTCCTCTTGTTCTCTGTAGTAAAAGTAAATGCTTCTAGAATGGAACAACTGAAAAATTTGATATAGACAAGAACAGGTAGAGGATGTTAATGTGTTATGGCTAGTCAGCTAATTCAAAACATGTTATAACTTACACGCATTTGAATTCTCATCATAACCACTCTTGCATTATACTAAAACAACTATATTAGTGAAAATAATATGTTTTTCATTATGTATATACAATATTCATTGTGTTAAGCTGACTAGGCAATAAAGGACTGCATGTACAGTGCTTTCATTCATCATAGTTTAAGACAAATGCTCAGTCTATAGGAACAATTGAAGGTGTATTTTTAGGGTAAAAGGTATCTCTTTGGGCAGAGTTGTTTTTAGAATTTTAGAGAGGCTCTGAGTGTCTTAGCTATGACAAGCAAAGCCATTTGATCACTTTTTTTTTCCAGTAAAAGGCATTCTAATAGTACCCCCCCAAAACTATTTTTAAAATATTGCTTCCCGTTTCTAAAAATAAAATTTGAATCTAAATACCTGCTTTTTCTAAAAGGAAATATTGTTTGAAGGAAAATTAAAAAGGTTAATGGGAAAATAGAACTGACTAAAACCATATAATACTTAAAAAAAAGTATTGAATATACAAAAAAAAAAAAATAGAAATGCAGAAAAAATAGTGTGGTTTCTAATTTTTCGGTGATATATTACACTGTGTTGAATTTAACATACTGGGGGGTGGGGAGAAAGGAAAGAGGAAGTAGCCTTGTTGTTAATGTGAGGAACAAGTAACTTTGGAAAGATGCAAACTGACAATTTGCAACTCCTTTCTTTGTTTAGGTTTCATTTAAAACAAATTGCTACTTTGCTAAGCCATTTCTCAAAGGATATTTTTATTGAAAATGTTCTGATTAGGTGTGCATGTTATCTATATTCTACTGTGGAGTTACAAGTTCCAAATGAACCCATTCTTATGTCCCACATTTGTGCTTTGTTTATCTGGAATAGAGGTAAGGAATTGTATTATATACACTATCTATATTTATTACAATAATATTACGTTGCCAGTGTTTGAACATTTCTTTAAAATGAGGAAAGAATTTGAAAGATTTATGAACTTCACTGAACCAAAAAAAAAATGAAAAAAAACCAAAAAAACCAAAAAAAACAACAACAACAAAAAAATCAGAGTTGTAAACCATGTTCCAAGGAAGCAGAAACTGCATAATTACTGAATTACTGTCTTTTAACCAAGGAAGGGCAGGACAAAATTGATTCTATCTTTCCTTCATTGTCACTGTGGTAGGTAGACACACAGTATTAACAAGAAATGAGCTAAAAATTCTAGCCATAGGGATACTTGGCAGACCTGAAATAAAGGACTATGTCACACAAGTAAAACATTTCCTTTATTAACTGAGAAGTAGATATTTCTATACAGTCATTTCTTTATTATCATCTTTGGTCCATAGAATGCAAACAAACTCATTCTATTTTTTCTATTTACATAGGAGAAAAGCAGATTTGTGTTTCAAACTGGTCTCATACAGCTGCTCTGAAATATTTTCCCAACTTAATTTTGCTCCTCAATTATGTATCAGCAGTGTAACACTAAGCATTTGAATTACAATGAATGATGAGTTTCCAACATTGAATAAAATGGAGAACCCATTTCATGAGCTCACTTATTCCATAGACACTTGATTTCTGCTAAACACTCTGGCAACAACTAGGCAGAGTTAATCTGTTTTACCATTGAATAATCTATATTTACTGAAGTGGTCCACTGATTTAAAGTGGATGTTGATGGGCAACTTTAGCACAGCTGACACAGTGGAAATAACTGCTGGAAAAAAAATAAAAAGGTGCTTTTAAAAGTGCCATGTGTATGGCATAATACCAAATGTCAATGACACATTTATTATTACATCATAGTGACGTGGAAATAAAGAATATTTTATGCTATAGACATTTATATACCAAAGAGTTAAATACCTGTCTGGAGTTTGATGGGTTTTTTACATTTTTGTTGCAATAAATTTCAGACATGACTGAAGACTTACATCTTTCACTTTTTTCAAGCTAGATTTAGCTTAGTAGGAAAATAATTGACCACAGAAAATATAATTATATCTACAAATATAATTTCACAAAAATGTATGCAAAATATTTTAATTTCTGAGTTTTTAGAAATATTTATTGGACATAAAGTGATTTGATAGGAAAAAACTGAATTCTCATTTTGTTTGATTAGCATATTATGTGTGAATTCAGGAAGATGTAATGATATAATGTGATATAATAATGAGTATTAACATAGTGAGATATATAATGGTTTAGATTTGTTAAGCATTATCATCATCTAACTTCAGACAAAAATTCGCATTACTAAAAGGCTGTAGCATGTGTTATATAATCCATCTTCTTGCATGTGCTTATCAATCCTTTGGCATACTTTACATAAGCACAATTTTTTTTCTCAAGAATGTTCAAAAATAGTTGTATTTCCTATATTTTCTTTTTACAGAATGCATTATTTTCTCAAATCTATAAATCATTCATGTCTTTTGATTTTTCTGTAAGTATTCAGGTATTGGTCATTGACATGCATTTAAAATGCTCTCTAAGATTTTTAGAAAGCAAGAAAGCTGCTTTTGAGGTCAAATTGATTTTGCATTCTCTTTTCATTATACAGATTGCTATACAATTGAAATTTTTATTTCCTCTTAAGCACAAAAATTAATTTAGCACTGCTTCACTTTTCATTTTGTGCACTTTGGGCACATTGATCCTTAGCAACACAAAGAACAGTGGATGTTCTGTTGTTTGTCAGTTCTGGGAGTATCGTTACATAGTTTCATGATTTAATAATAGTAAAACACTGATGAGCCAGAATGTTTGGAAATCTTTGTTTGATGCCTTGAAATGTATATTTTCAAAGATATGGCTTTAGTGTCTAAAAGCATTTGACAATTTGTGACAGTTTCAAGCTACAACTGCAAATATAAAGTCTATGTTTGCATCTAGAGACATTTGCATGTGCTATATCTAACATTTATATGAAGTAGCTTTAATATTTATAAATCTTGTACAAATCACAGGGGAACTGCTGTGAACTTGAAGAGTGTCATGTTTGCATTATGGGCCGCTTATCTCACCATATTTAAGTAACTAAATATAACTATGTGAAAATCATATTTCCGTAAAAAAGTACCACATATGAAGAAAAATGGAAAGAAGTAAATATTTAAGAATACATTGTCTCTTAATAATCATAATGAGAATGTCTTGGGAATGATCAGCAGCTTGGATTGCCTGATGACAGACTCAGAGAAATTATTCTCTCAGTTTGTTTGCTGCTGATCTTTTTTATGGTTCCAGCAAGTGTTCCAGAGATGCCAATACACACACACGCACAAATGAACACAGGTAGTCACACATTTTCTTGTCTCTTATTTATTTATTATTAAATGCTGAATTCCTGTAGACTTTTCTCACAAACCAGAGATCCTTGCCACCTTCCAAGTGACCATGTACCCTTTCATTCCACATATCATTCCAATTTCACATATAGCTCCAGCCCTATCTTGAAAACAATTGGACTCCATTTGTTCAGTACATAATAGAACATTATTCTTAAAGCAGAGCCATGGACTTACTACATGAAAATTCAATACGAAAAAATTAGCCAAATTAAAAAGTCATTTTCTTTCAGTTAGAAATGAGGAGATACAGCAATCTTAATGCACTTCAGAGCAGAATGACAATAACCTATTAATATGATGCACACATGAAAAAGTAAAACCTATTTTTAGAATATATGAGGTGAGCTATTTCTGGCATAGATGGTAATATATAACTGTCTAACTTTGCTTCAATTTATCTCACCTGTTGGGATGACACTTAAATTGTTATGCACAATTCAGGTCACCTACATTCTAAAAAGAGAATATATAAGAAATAGGGACTTTGGTCTTTCAGGAGGAGACAATAAAATGCTAGTAGAATAGGATAACTTAATAGTACAGGATAATTCTATTCACTTCTAAAAAAAGATGTGTAAACTAATGAGCAATGTTAGCACTGAAGTAAATGAATACAAAGTGAACATTAATAAGTCTGATCTTTAACCACCCCTCAGAAAGCTGTTATTCTACAACCTAATTTCCATGTCAGAATAGCTGAACAAAAATCTAAACAATTTAAACAAGATTGATTGATGTTAGACAGCACTGGATTCCACAACATAAGATAACCTTTTTAATCCTATATTTTTCTCACTACAAAATGACTGTAAGCAATGATCCAGGTCTTCAAGAATGTAATTATATTCTTCTAAGAGAGTTTAGTGGGGGAGAATAGAGTGATCTTTGGATAAAAATCTACTCTTTCAGACATGTTTTAAGCTGTGTCTCTGTTGTAGGGGAGATTGATTTTGTGGTGTTCCTTGAACTCCTGATCCCTCAGAAATTTGGATACTGGGTCTGATGAGATGTGAATCTTCATTTCACTCAGTGTCCAGAGAAAGTAGATGGAAAGAAAGGGAAAGTACATGAATTCAGGAAACAGTCAGGACATCTACTGCAAAGTTCTATGAGTTTTTATGAATCAATGTGGTCTTTTATATTTAATGAAGACTTGGAGAGGAAGCAACTTGTGTGTGTGCATGCATGTGTGTGTATGCAGTACAGGTTTAAGATAAGGATGAAAAGTGTTTGTTTACACCTGCAAAAATGAAAAAATAGATGTTTCAGATAAGACTTTTAAAATAACAATAACAAAACCATACTAAATTTGATTGAATTCTTTGTCTTTCTTTGATGAAAATGTTATTAGTAATACAGCCTGGATTTTCAGTTTTCTATATCTTCAGAGCCATACTGTCCCAGACAGCTCTGATTTTAATTAAATATCAGGATAAAAGTAGAAAGTTGTTGACCTTCTGACTTTTTAGAAACTCTTATGTTGGCCTGCTGGAAATAGAAGTACATTATAAATACAGCTGACTAAAATAATTTTTTAATCTATCTATTCCTCTCCTAATGAGGCAATAATGCTGCTAAGTCCAATCATTTGATTTTCAGTAAAACAAGAATATGATGAGGAAAAAAAAAAATTACTATAATGTCTATGAATTACTAATTTCAGAATGAATTTGAAAGTCTAGGAATGCCAAAGTAAACTTAAAAACCAGCCAAGTGTTTACAACAGGGACTGTAGAGATCTGTCATGACTTAATAAATACTGCCAGCTGGGATTTAAATATTTCTGATCTGAGTTGCAAACTGATTTAATTTGTGGAATTAAAGTATCTGTGTGCTAATGAAATACTTCTGCTGCTTTTTTTAAAATGTTGTGAACCACTGAAAATACTTTCCAATACTTTCCTTTAGACTACTGCATATTCTTCACTATACAACTTATAAAAACACCTGATATCCTCAAATTATATCTAATAGGTGCTTCATAACTACAGTAACAAGACTCAAGGAAAACCACCAGGGGAGAAAATTCTTTAAAGAAAAAGGTGATTCAAAATAATAGATTAGGGAGAACTTTACTAAAGTTATAGAATATATTTAAATAGAAGGATCAGCAAGACATAAAATATGCTTCCTCAAAACCATCCTGAAAGAAACCAGACACCTCATAGAAGAGACAACTACTCTGAGAAACAGGACAATCCATAGATAACATGGAGACTATTTTATAGTAATGTGAAATGAAAAGCAAAGCCATTCATGTAGTCAGAAAAAAAAGCAAAAGGTACTGATTACAAGGGACTAGATGAAACAGACAAATAAGGCATTATAATCCTAAGCATCTCACAATGTAGCTTTTACATGTGTGAGCCCCAATGTGAAATTCAGCTACTGTGGAGAGCCTGAGCTCCCAGTTTAATGCACTGATGTATTAAATCATTCAGAATGACAGAATTTATAACAATGGCTCTACATTTGCCTGAAGCAGCTAGGAGGAAACTGTGAAAAAGAGCTGTGACTCCAGATCAGCCCTTCACAAATGCCTAAAGGACTGGACTGCAGGCGAAAGCTATTTCAATACAGAATTTACAGCCCACAGGCTTTTCCTCACTTAGGGAGTTTGAAAGAGTGCAGCAAAGAATGTTTTCTTCTTTCGTTCATAAGACAATAGAAAGTATTCTTTTGGAAAGAGGACTATAACAGACATCACACTCGTGTGATATATATGGCATTCTTGTTGCAGTATTTTCATAGAAAAGTTTAAATTCTATACTTTTAAGAGTGCTACAACATGAGCTATATGCTTTTCTACTATGAACAATAAAATATATTTTCCTGTCTACAATTGCAAAATAAGTTACACTGAATTAAAAAATTAATAGATTGATAATAGAGGAGATGCAAGAATCATTGTTAACAATCTAATCCCATAAAAACAGTACTAATTTGAGAGAATAGAGGGTTATGTTTGATATATGTTTAGGTGAAATTTCTTCAATTTATTCAATGACTGACATGACCAGAATCAAATCATAAGCTATTGCAGATGGATAAACCACCTCTACTTTTATGTTTCAGTCATGTCAGTCTGCTTATAGTCTCAGTATCAAAAATGATCATTTGAGCATGACTTCTTTCAAGGACACAGGCGCTATGATGTAACCATGTAATATAAGTTATTTCTACTTTTTTTCTCCTTTCTTTGAGAGCTAACCTACAGATAAATGGAGACAACTGCAAACTCTTACCCCATATAAATCTACTCCACTTACAGGAGACAGGAGCAGCAGTTGTTCACAATAGAAGTGTTTAGGAGGAAAACTTCTGTATCAGATTGACCAGCATAACTTACTCCTATTGCTCGTCTTGAGGAAGGTTGGAATTTACCACAGAGGACAAAAGACTCACTTTTTAGCAATTAACAAAGAAAGTTGTCAGGTAAGAATTCTGACAACTTTCTTTTACTCATTTCCTAGAAATCTTTCCTCTTTATGTAAGGTATAAAAAGAAAAGGTAAAAAAAAAAAAACAACAAAAAAAAGGGAAAACCAAGAAAGGTGTACGATATTATGAAACAGGAGACATACTTTAATTTTGTAATGAAATGATAATTTTAAAATTAATGTTAATTCCTACCCTATTAAGAATTCTAGCATTCTGAAACAAATACTGGTTTTAGCACCAAAATATTTTTTGCTCATATTTTATTTTTCTAACTGCCATTAACAGAAACTATTCTGTATTACAATGTATTCATCCATTTTTGTTGGAGATTTATTTTAAGACAGTGAAAGGTTGAAAACAAGATGTATTTTGAAAACAATATGACATATTGGCTTCTATTAGTAAGAACAATGTGTTTCAGCCTGATTGAGCTAAAAGAGCTTTAAGCTAAGCTTTGTAGTATTTTCCTAGTAATTATTTGAAATTATATGAAAGGTAAAGGAGCCAGGCATACAGTTCTTGCCTCAAAAACAGTTAAAGTATTCCATCTATAGAAAAAGTACTGAAACAACTCTTCTAGGCAGAGCCTGGAATCTTATCAAACTAAAAATAAATCTGAAACTCTCTTCCTGTTCAGAATAGCATCCTGTTATACTAAAGGTGGGCCTCTGGCATCTCAAAACAACAGCAGCAACATAGCAGACACATTAGTCTTCTGTTGACTCTATCCCATTCTGCCTCATTTCCGTTTTTATTTAATACTCTTAATGTGCTAGGAGATTTAGTCTCAATATATTAATAATTTAAATATAATCATCACTTTGTGGAACATCTGTCTTTCTTCTATCACTTGAGCTAGCTTTAATTCCTCTGGCAGTTTAGTAGTACTGGGCTTTGAGGTTCACAGTATAACTAACTTGAAAGTTTGTGTGAAATGAAGCTCCAAAGTTCAACAAACTATCACAGAGGATTTATTCAAGTATACGAATATGAGTCAACAATATAGAAAGCACCGATGTAGAGAGGAGGAACACTTTTTTCTCTTTGAAGTCCTTAGCTGTTATCCTTAGACCATGCGATAATTAGATCATGAGCTAATTGAAACATACAAATTAATTGCACTGATTGCTATTTATATGAGATGATAGTCTTTTCCTGACAAATTTGCTTTGATGAGGCAAAGGAAGCACTTGACATTTTGCCATTGAAAGTCAATTGCTCTCCTGCACCAATTAAAATGACACAGTATTTGAACTCAATTGCCTAATGTGCTGTTCGAAACAAAAAAAAAGAAGACAATATATAACCTAAGGTGTCCATGCTTTTAAAGCACAGTGTATCAGTGCAAGCAAATTTTTAATAAACCTAGAAATCCTTTAGTTGTCAGTGGGTTTTGGCAGACAGTTCTTAATTTATTAGGAAAGAAATTATGTTCTTTCAGGAATCTGATAGCAGGCTGTTGATTTCTCCATGCTGGCAACAGCTTTGAAGGAAATTTTCTGTGACTCCCTAGACCTAGAGAAAGAAAAACAAATAATGCACATAACAAACACTAAACTTAAGCCAGAGTCATGGAGTAAAGTGACAAGCGGAACAAATGAACTTTATCATGACTACAAGCTGTTATGAACTTCTCTTGCTGTTCATCTTTCTTAAAAAAGCAAGGGTTGTAGTACATCAAAATCAACAGAAAAAATGATATCATGATTCTGCATATGAACATGGATCATGGTGTTGTAATTTCCTTCCACATCAGTTCCCTCTTTGTAATGCAATTCATAGCCCATCATTTGTGACTCCCACCACTGGTTGCTTCCAGAGAAGAACCAAACAGGCTCTTAGCCAAACTGTTCCTTCAAGTTCAATTGTCAGTATAAAATGTATAGTAAGAAATATTCACTAGACCACAATATTATCTATTTAACATTTTATCTAACAATTATTTATTATAAAATGTATAACCAACACTTTAATTCAAGCCTAGAATCCAGGTTTCTATTTTGTACTGTAAGAGCTGATCTAATCAGCTTTTCTTTGCAATGACTCCTTTTTCATTGTATATTGTTTCATTATTAACACAGGAACTTAATCTCCTCTTTCTAGTTAAGCTCTCTTCCACTTTCACCTTCATTTCTATCTGTAGTTGGATGGTTACACTATTTATGAAATAGATGTCAGAGAACAGCATTTCTGGATGAGACATTGGTAGGCGCATGAATAAAAATGGAATGACTTATGGTGCGAGGAAGGTTTCAGCTCCTCCTGCAGACAGGGGCTAAAACAATGTCAACATTCCCAATCACAGAGCAGAGACACCACCACGAAGTCACTGTCTCCTTCCTATCATCACTATGGACACATATTTCTTTGACTTGATGGCCTGAAGCCATAAGCAGATTTTGTCATTCAGCTTCACTGAACACCATTGGGACTGCTTACGTGAATACTTATGGCACCTTTTTTTTATCTTGGCCTGCTGGGGTACTATTATGGGGTGAGAGGTTTTTTTCCAGTGTTTGAATCTCCTAAGAAGGTTTGTTGGCAATTTACTACTTTAAATAAATTTTGAATGCCACCAAAACACAGCTCTAATAATTATCTACAAGCAAATACAAGGCATCAGTGTTTCATTGTGTGCTATTCTTTATCTTTTGTCAATATGCTGCTGTTTAGTTTGAAAGGCACCCATGTTGTGCATCTTGGATGATATCTTCTTATTTTGGAAATAAATGACAAAACTTCAGTAGAGTTCAGTAACATCATGGTTTCATACCTTGCATGTTTACTTAATCTCTCATATATCACATTAGTCAACCAATAAAATGCATTTATTCTCAGTAGTATTACAGTACTCAATTATTAGGACCTAAAAAATACTGGTAGCACTAGAACTCAAATTATTTTAAAATAACTTATATTTTTAGCAATTGTTACGTTAAAACTATTACAAAAAAAGAGATCAAAAGATAAAATTAATATATTAGAAAACTTATTTGGATTCATATTCTTTACAGTATATTTACTCTGTCTTTACTGCAGTTGAAAAGTTACCCAGAAAGTAATTCTAGACATGCTAATTCATGTTTTGACATAGTCTTCATTATAGTCAAGTCAATACATGCAGTGAAACCCTCCTTAAGGTAACACACTTGCTAATACAGCTAATATTTTGCAAAATAGTAAAAGGAATTATGGTAGCTCAGGGTAAAGAGTTGCAAATACAAAATGTCTCTAGATTGTAAACTACTAAAGGATGTATTTTGACATTAGGTCTGTTGAACTGGGTTTTTTTTCTAATTGCATAAACTAGCCAACACAGAAATGCTGAATCAAACTCTTTTCATTCAGCTACTCCAGAGAAGGATGAACTCTTGGTGGGTGAAACCAGAAATTGATTAAATAAAGCCCTGGCACCCTGCTCTTTTTTAATAAAGCTTTATTAAGCCAACTCAGGAAAACAGATGACTCTTCAGAGTCTTTGCTGAAAATACACCACAAAAAAACCCCAGTGCACCTCTAGAAACACCTACTGAACTGGGCAAAACAATGAAAACATCCTAGAACAAACTTAATTGGTGCTATTCAACTCACCTCACTCTCTTGCAGTATTGTGAAACTTACTGTAAAAGGAAATAAAATGTCACTAAAAACCTGTAAGAGATGAAACTGTGATTTTCTTGAAGTCTTATAAAAGTTGGATTCTGGGATCTAGGACATGAAGAAGAAGCTGCTATACAAAACATATTCCCCAATGGAAACCTGATGAAAAGGTGCAGCTAAAGAAAACCATGACAACTGCTTCTACTCAGGCCACGCCTGTTGGGTAAAAGGACAAGTATAACAGAAATGTGTCAAAGTGAGAGTACCATGACATGATTTTATCAAATTTTTACTTCTCCTCACTATTCTCACAGTTTTATTTTATCTTGATCTTATGATCCAATTACAAGAGATGCCTCCTCCTGAGTTAAGGTGTAAACCAGACCATATGCCAAAGTCAATAGTATGGATTTTATTTAACAGTGTGAGGCAGACAGACAGAAAGAAATACGAAGCGAGAGGGAAGGGGGCAGGGCAGGGAAAGGAAAGGGAAGGTAGGAAAGAGAGAGAGAGAGTGAGTACCATGGATCCCTGTGGCTGTGACATCCTTCTGGTCTTTCTTCACAGTGATCTCCTCAGTGGTGGGAGTGCCCAGTTCTTCTGGAGGTACCATTTTTATGCAGTCCAAGTTACAGTTATCCATAAGGTGTAGATGCCGTTCCCATAACTTGAGACAGCATGTGTGTAACCAATTTCTTCCTTTCTCACAGTTTTCCACCATATGAATTTTTGTCCGGAGAGTTTAGCCAGATCTGCCTCACCAGGCATGGAAATAACATCTCTCTGTTGTTGCCATCTGCACAGATTCTGGTGTTTTCTCACAGATATTAAACCTTCCCACGCAAAACCATAGCACAAATCTTCCAGAAAATTAGCACTTTAAAATTGTTCATATGGAGGATTGAGATTTGGTTGTGTTTTTGGATTGTTTTGTGTTTTCTGGGGTGGTTGAAAGAAACACATTTCCAACTAGGAGAAATAAGAAAGAAAAGGGATCAAATGAATTTCCCTGGGATACACCATGTTGAAAAGGGCTGAATGCAGGAACATTAGTAACTTTACTGTCTAGTGTCAGATCCTTATATGCTCTAAAAAATTACTGATGAATGTAGTACTGAATGAATACTGAATAGTATTGAGGTAAAGATGTGTAATTGCACCTGCCTTTTTTTCTATTCCACTAAAACAACTTTCCAACTGAAAAAGATGAAATTTCATGGAAACAGGAAGTAAATTGTTTTAGAAAGAACCAAACTGATTTTTCATTTTCCTGTGGTTTTGCTGCATAACCATGCAATCTTCTCTATTTTGATCAGTTCCTTTCCAGTACAGTTAGGATGTACAGAAAGTTGCAAGAGAATTTTTAACTTCAGATACTGCTTGGAGCCATGAATCTCTTTTTGCAGTGCAGCTTACTGCAGCTTCCTTTCAGAAGAAGGAGGATGCTCACACTTCTTAACCCAACTGTGGCTTTCAAATGCTGTCCTAGGTTGCAATATAAGATATATTCTATTACCATCTCCACAAGCTGTTAAAACAGGTGGGGCACTGTTCGTTATCTCCTGTCATGACTCATCCCTGATAACTCCCTCTGGGTGTTATCTCTGTTAATGGGCCATCAAGAAACCACCACATGACTCATGGAATTACCTCACTGGAATTACCTCATCCCATTGTGAGATGCTCTGCCCAGGGGGGAGGAGCCAAGCATTCTCAACTGGATATAACCTGGGCCTTGGAACTGCAAAAGCCAGCCCTGCCTACTGGATTCCCAGAGGACAAGAGCTACCACTGGACCTTCAGGTGGAGACCAGACTTCTCTACAAGATCACCACTTCAACAGAGCCACTTTACTTGGACTGCTACCACCACCCTGACTAACAGGGTGTCAGGTTGTATCCAACTTTGTCAGTGTTTTTCCTTGTACTATTTCATTTCTTTATTTTTTTCTATTAAATTATAATTCTGACTTGCAATCTCCCACTGGTTTGTTTTCAAACTAGCACAAATGCCTATCAGACTAAGTAGCATGTTATTAAGTAACGCTGTCCCGGGGAGGGTGTGGGGCAGGTGGAACTTCTGCTTTTACCAGGAGGGTCTTGGAGGCTCCAAAAGACCTCTCTGGCCAGTACTGTCGGGTACTGGAGCAGATAATTCTGTCCTATACCCCAGCCGATGTTCTGGCAGGTATTCACCTCCCCCCTGCTAGACGGCTTGAGCGTTTACCAGGGTTGACAGAGGGCTCAGTCGCATGGAGTTCCAGAAGCATTTTATTCCTGAAGGGGTCCAGCGGCGAAAGAGGCCGAATGGCCTTGGGAGACCCTTTTTATAGGGTCTGGCCAGGGGGCAAGGGGCACAGGGGAGGAGAGGGAGGCGAGGGAGTACAGAGAGAGCAAGTGATAAGGTCTGGGGACAGGTTATCCAGGTAAGGTAACTCAGGGAGAAACTACTTCATTTTCCAGGGTTGGTTTCATACAGCAGAGTTATCCCACCAACGTTCTGGGGTGGGCTGAGCAACTCCAACAATTAAGAAACTAAAAATGCAGAATTTTAGTATAAGGATATGATAAACAGAACAATTTAAGCACAGAGTACTAAGAGGAAGAACAATTAATCTCTTTTTGTTGCTATCTTTCTATAAGCCCCACCAAACTATGTTTTCTTATCGTATTGTCATAAATGTATCCATATGTTCAGTACTTATATATCGAATTCAACAGTTGCTAGATAATTATTTTTTTCCTAGGTGGATCCAGAAGTCATATTATGAGGTTTTACTGCACATGAGTGGTCCAGTAATGGTTCACATGAACAGTGGATTCAGTTCTCTTAAACATTCTGAGACTCTCTTTTCTAGGCTAAGCAATCCCATCTCTCTCAGTCCTGAAACAAAAGACAAATGCTATATCACTCCATCCTTTAGTCACCACTTGTTGAACTTTCTCCAGTGTATCCGAGCCACTCTTGTACCGAGGAGTCCATAACAGGACACAGGACCCCAGGTGTGGTCTCACCAGTGCTGAATAGAGGGAAATGTTCACCTCCCTTCATCTACTGGCAATACTTTGGCTAATGCAGCCCAAGACACCATTATCTTTCCCTTTGTTGAATATCATGAGGTTTCTATCAGACTACTTCTCCAGATGTACTCTTAAAAAATAAAAATAAATATTCAATCGCAAGCATACTAACGCACAATTTCAAGATTATGTCATCAATAACATAGTCGCCATGTGTTCAGTAAGGTGAATGAGAAGAATCTGATGCCTTAACAGAATAGTTTACCCAAATCACACAACTCAGGATGAGCAGCATAAGGATGAACATATTCTAACAGTGGCTTTACAAGTTAACTAAGAAAGGGCATTCAGGGAAATTCCTTAGCCAAAGTTTCCTGAATTCCAAAGATTCCTGAATTCTCTTCTGGAGAGTAGTAGAACTTTCACAGGTTGGAAAAACAAGGGACTATGAGCTAGATTTCTATTTTGTGGTTAGACCACTCTCCAGAATTATAAAATTAAAAGTTAATAATGCAGGAAATGATCCTGGCTATCCTATGACACCATATTCTAGCCTATATCAGGATGTGGATCACTACCATGACTCAGAAGATACTGATTGCTATAATTTTATGTGGAGCATGATCCTACAAATGTGCGTGGAATGCTCCAAGATTGGACACTTTGCTTCAAATATCCAAGATCTTAGTTGAGAAATGTGCCATTCCTTCATCCTAATCAAATTCCTGTCACAATTCAGTGCTTCACAGAATGAAGGAAGCATTACTTTAGACTCCTACAGATATATAT
>VZTJ01002050.1:232506-369664 GCA_013397795.1 Orthonyx spaldingii | reverse complement strand
TTTAATCCCCTACAAAATAATAATTAAAAAAAAAAAAAAAAAAAAAAGAAAAGTGAGATATTTATAATGCTTAGACATTTTGTGGGTTCAGATGGCAGCTGAGCTTTAAATCCTGCATCTACTTTCTACCAATATTGTTCATAAGACACTAAATTGCCTATTGGCATCTGACTGTCATTATCCAAGCAGATACATTGCCCTACTTTAGACTTTACTGGAACTATTTTTAAAATAAATCATTACTCATAGTCTCTATCTACACTGGTGACTGTATCACTGTATCCATCTTAGGAGGGATGTCACTCCACTATGTGGTACAGTGATTCTTGTATACTTAGCTCAGGACTAGCTATCTCAAGAACAGATTGGTGGTATCTGCACTACAGGTCAAGGAACCCTGCTCAACTGGGGTCTCATGTAGCTCCTGAGAATCAAAATATTTCCCTTTTCCTGTTAAAAGTGTCTGACATACTGTGCAGATTATGCTGTAGGAGAGATATTTTTATGGTTTTTTTTTATTTAGGATGCAGTATTAGGTAATATAATAATGACTTAATGCCTGAAAGAATTTAAGTGTAGTCACTAATGTAGAAAGAACTTAATCTGGTACTGTTTCCCCTCTGTTGGATTTGGAGAGAAGCACTGAAATCAGTTTCTAAAACCATGGAAGGATATGTTTTGGGGAAATATGTTGACTCACATTCACAGAGATCCTGGGGAAAATTTAATATTTACACAATGTAGATGTGAAGAGATGGAAACAAAATGGTGATGTGAGCAGCCATAATTAGTAGCCTGATTAGAAGGAGAATGTTACTGAACAGAAGTAAATGTCTGTTCAAAAATACTGACAGACAAATTGCCTGCCAGCCTGAGAGCTGTGAGCCTGGAAACTAGGCCTTGGCAGCAGAAATACCTTTGAAAAGTGCAGCTGGCATCTTTGAAATACAGCTGCGTACATAGAAAGAGGAGGCATCCTGAGATATCATCAATAAGTGCAAAACCTAAGAAAATGCTACAGCAACTTATCATCTCAAAAAGTGGAAACAGTCTGGGAAAATGAAATGGGTTTGAGAAAACACAAAACTTCATCATGTATTGGCTCTTACAGGTGAAAAAATAGAGATTGACAACATCTATTGGCTGTTCAGAATGCTGGTGATTGATGTGGTCAAGTCTCTACAAAATAAAAATTTTCATTGCCTATACAGGCTGAATTCTCCAAAAGAAGTTTCTATAGGATCTTGGACCCAGCCTGGGGATGCCTGGATGGCTTCAGATTTTGTGGTGTAGGTTATCTTTGAAGAGAGACTCAGTCTGTTACTTCATTGGTCTCACTTCGGGGTTAGTTTGGTTTGTCCTCTGCCTCTGGGATGGTTCAGTTCCTTTCTTATATCAATATTCCCACCTCTTTTGGGTTGTTTTGTCCCCTCTGAAATCTGTCTAATTCATTTGATACTAATATTACATATCCATTTAGCTAATTTACTATAACTACCCATTGTTATATTCTTGATAAGTTTGTTTCGCTAATTATAAGTTTCTGGTAGCTGGCAATACAACACAACTCTTTGGTTGCTGTTTTACAATTGATTGTTGTTATATGATTGATTGCTACTATGATTGATTGCTTCCATACTATTGCTTGATACTAGATTTTTGATTGCTGATAGCAATCTGTAATAGCTTAATATATGCATATATATATATATATTCACTTTATTAATCATAGCTTTACTTGCTGGTGGTGATTTTGTGCTAGTATACCTGCTAGTGGGTGATATGGGGGAAATATATGTGGTGATCTGTAATAAAGAGACTTTTAGAGAATTGTACCCTTGTGTATTATGGAATCCTAAGAACCCACAGTCACGATTTTTATACACCCACAGAGAAGGTTATTTTTTTGCCTGTGACAAATAGTGAGATAAGCTACTTGACAGATTTACCCATTTTAAATATGTCAGAGTGCAGTACACTTTCACTGGGTCCTTTGAGATTGTGGAGGTTGTAGTATTTAATATTAGTTTTACTTATTCTAAGTATAGCTGGTGTTGAAAAGGATTCCTGATTTATCAGAGTGATTCAAAATAAACTGTATGACACCACCAAATATAAGTCACAGTTAACAAAATACAGCAAATGCAGTGTGCAGTACAATCACAATATCATTGTGATTCCTATTCCCAGTGTCTATGATATGATCACTATCACAATCCAGGCTATCCTCAGTCAGCAGGAAATAGTATATGGGTTGAATCCAGCTCAAACCCTTTGTTATCTTAGAAATTCTTTTACCAATTGCTTTGTTTTTCTACTCCATGTTAGGCTCAACCACATATTCACTCCCCTTCTTGCTGGTCTGGCTGACTCAAGGAGATATTCACACTTTTAAGGAACACAGGGATAAACTTTTACACCACCAGTAACCACTGTTGATAGTGGTTTACCTGAAACAAAGGCCACCCTCTAGCATCCTTCAGTTGAGATTAGGTCAGTTTCTTTGCATTACTCCCTGAGCTTCTTGAACACATCATCTTGACCCATTTCTACTGAGATTCATATTCATTGCAGGAGTTTGTTGATCAGTCACAAAGTGGCATATCAGGTCTCCCAATAGGATAAAAAATTAAAAATGTAGGAAAGTTATTGGACTTTCATTAGTAATGAAATATGAGTTTGTCTACACCTCTAATATTTCCTAAATAAAAAGTTTTCTGGATTAAAATGAAGATTCATCCTACTTTACATGATTAAGAGTCATAAGACTTTCTGTAAAGTTAACAGGGTGGGTGTGCAACTAGACTTAGCTCTAGATGGTTGATTGCTTTGAAATGATAGTGAGTGTACAGTTATGTTGACTGTACTGAGCAATCCCAGTCTTATGGTAATCTCTAAATATTTTATTTCAACCCATTATGTCATTATACTACATTTTATATTCAGTATGCTCTAATAAATGGCTGGTTTTTTATTGGAGCAACTTTCCAAGTTTTCTAGTTTTCTCATGCCACCAACAGTCTCTGCTTCAGCTGTGGACAAATGTGCATCTGCCATTCTGTTGGGATAAGCCATTTCCCTCCCCCCATCCTCTCTGGCAAGAAAGGGACAAAGACAGAGGCTATGGGTGGAGATAACAATTTACTGAATTTATTGAAAGCAAAGTGCAAGGGAAAAAGAAACATGCAATAACAGCAGCAATAACAATAACAAAAGCATACAAAAAAAAAGAGAAGGTATTTTACACACAAAAGGTGTTTACCACCTCAGCTTAGCTCTGTGTGGCCACCGGGACAAAGACAGGATGGTGGATGCTTGTCACAGTGCTTTACCTGTTCCCAAGCTCGAGACAACAGAAAACAATGATAGACAAACTCCTGCAAGCTAGATCATCTACCTCTGTTAAGTATCAAACAAATTTCTCAACTCAAATTAGCTCAGTTCTGATAAATTCAAAAACTATTTAATTATCCAGTGTCTGATGGTGTTTGAATGCATGAAAATATAGATCCAGAATATATAATCAAGTGATAGTTTTTTGGGGTTTTTTTTTGAGTTATCAGAAAATTGTTCTTAGCTGTTCATATTTATTCATTGCCCAGGAATACACTAAAAAAAAAACCCAAACATTTCTGGTAAGCTTACACATCTCATTAAAGTTAAGTTTTCATTTCGGTTTTTACAAAGATAGGAAACTGAACCTAAATATGTCAAATCATAACAATACTAACAATGTATATTAATACAACAATCGACACGGATCATGCATCATTTTCTCAAAGAGAATGATTCATAGTAATAAACATAAGGTTGGTAGGAGTGAAAGGGGAGGGTGGTGTACTTGAGGTAGTCAGCTAAATTTAAAATTATTTTCCTTTAGTCAGTAAAATCCATAGTAAATATAGACTTTTTAAGGTGACTTATCAAAAATCATTATGAGGTAAGGAATGTAACCATAGTAAATTTTACAGGAAATTACCTTTGTTGCCATATAGAAACAAGTTATTTCAATATCTGCAAGAGAAAACTATTGTCATTTAGACAACAGATGACCCAAAATTTCACCTGTCAACAAATGCACTGCAGTTTAACTGAGTGCAAGTGCTACTAAAATAGGTTACCCTGACCTTCAATAGAATGTTTATTTTTAGTCTTTGCACTCTTCCTGCATTATCTTACATGTGTACTCCTTCCTGGAATGCATCTCTGAACATACCTCTTAGGAAATGTTGCTGCCTACCCACAATTTTGCTGAAAGATCACTCCAAAGTATTCACCTTTGTATTTGAGTAATTGTAGATCCCACCAGATGAGTAATTTGTACTACCCTTTTTCATCTCTTTACTTTTCCTTCTGAGCACCTTCTGTCCAACACTGAGTTTCATCACCGATTTGCATAAACTACTTCTGCTCATAGCTAAACATAGGAGTGTTTCTTTTCTAGAGTCTTATCCTAAGACTGGTAATGAATGAAATGTATCTTTTGTTCTCATTTTCTTTAGATGGGAAAGGAAGTTAAATGTGGACAAAAAATCCTGCTGAGTTTTAACTTCATCAAAAGTCTACCTCGGAGAAGAAAATTACAAAAATGCATACAAGTAATAATTGATGTCTAAAATTCAAAATTATTTGTAGCAAAAAAAAAGGAATGGAATTGTGTTTTACTGCCTCATATGAAACTTGTCTATGAAAACTTATTGAACAGAAATAATACATAATAACACCCGAACTGATTTATTCATTTTTGGAATGTCCCTGAATCTGTGTACCAAGCAAGGTACAGCAATGATATTCTGTCAGAAGTGAAATCTCTCATTGCTTCCATGTGCAGCTTGTCAGTTCCATGTCCTGGGGCTGAAAAAGAAAATTAGGCTATAGCAAAACTAGAGCAATATATTAAACTTCTATTGCTCATTTTCTTCATTGTAAAGGAGCATGCACAGTACACATCTGAATACAGACTTCTGGCATTTCTGGCACAATGCATACTGTGAAGCATGGAAACTATGTCTAGAACTTAAAAATATGAGATACAAGTGTCACACATTTTTAACTCATTGTTCATTACATAGAATGCCAAGTTAAGTGTGCAGTGAGCAAAGAGGGGTTCCAAGCAAGGAAAAAATTTCCAAGCTGAAATTGAAACAAGCAAACAAACAGACAAGCAACACAGAGTTTAGAGCAAGCACACAAATAAGGATTACTTCAATTATCATCCCATTCTTCTTCTGGAAGCATGAACTATCATGGAGAAGCAAAACATTCCCCAGTGAGTGTTGGTGTTCTTTCTCTTCTTTATGTCATGCTGACAGTACAATGATATATATTTTAAATGTTAGTATTGTTTTTAGAAGTCCTAAACCCACAAAACTTGGGAATAAGAATGATATACTGTGGGACTCTTAGTTGTATATTCTCAGCAGATTCTTACTGACCCTATGTAAATTCATTCTTTTTCTTGTCTTGTCTCACTGTCTTTTATTCATTCCTTGAAGCCCCACATGATTTCACTTAGAACTGCTTTTGACAGCATGATTTCTTTGATCTACATTTTTGTGAGCTTTTAATGACCAGCAGGTATAAAAAGTATGTGTTACCCATGCTCACTGCCTGAAAAATTGCTTTATTTATAATTAGATCCCTGGACTCTATGGAGTTAGCGCTTAATTTCATTTATACTAGTGTAGATCAGCAGTGAATTACAAAAGCAAACTGGCGGTAAATCTGAGTAAAACAATACCAGAATTTGACTCTACTGTACATCAGCTTTGTATCTTTTTTTTTTTTTTTAAGTTAGGGACCGACTAGAATTTTGATCTTATTCAAATATTGCATTTTTCTTGCTTGACAGCAAATCAAAGTAAAACAAAATATACTACATGAAACCACAAGAAGAGCCTAAATCTAAATTTTGTACTATTATCATGCTGAGATATTACCCTGATCTTTGACTTCTGAGATTAATAGTGTGTTCTGCATTTTATACAGATTTTAAATTAGACAGAAGCTGGCTCTGATCACTCAGTCTAGACTGAATGAGAACAGGAGAAATGGGACAGAAAGAATAAGCATTCTTATTACTTCAATCACATAACAGCTTGAATAAAACTAATAGAAATGATGGATGGAAAGGCAGCACATAAGTATTCTGGTCATCTTTGAAGACATGACAATTTTGATTCAGAAAAATTAAAATATCTGTTAATATCTATGCTACTTCCCAACTCATTAAAAAGTCATTGCTACAAGGACTTCATATAAAAGAAACATTTTTCCTCTGTTTCCATCAAACATGTCTGTCACAATGCATTTGCTGTCATGTTAAAAAAGTAAAATTTCTGGAAAGTAGCACTTGTGGGAATTACATTACTCTTAACATGGTAGCTGGCTAGCATAGGGACTACCTGAGGGCATTGCTTCCAGGCAGTTGTTTGAAATATTTAATGCCACATAAATCAGTTATGGTATGGTTCTGCAAATGTTCATAACATATTAATGCTACAATTCTAAAAGAAAAATAAAAATCAATCCCCTATTTTTCCTTACACTTGTGACTTCACACTGAAGAAGACATCACTTATATTATTTATTTTAACACCTGAGAGTCTATGGTTTAAAAAAAAAAAAAAGGAATTGCTCATCGAGTAAAAGTCAAACAAATATCATTCTTGAAAGGGATAATACTTCCATCATTTAATTTTACTCTCTTAAAGATATCTAAATTTTCCAAGAGACAGTGAAGAACACTAACATTCCTTTAAAATCTTCTTGGACCATGCCAAAATTTGTAGAACCATAGTATTAATTTTTTAGTCCTTTCATAACTCTCAATTAGCAGAACAATTCCTTGGAGCAGATGTGAGTCATTCTGAAAGAATTATGTTTTTGAATTAAAATTTAACAGTAAAATTGATGTCTAGATATTTACATTTCTCATTGCTTTATATTTATAGAAAAAAATATGGTGTTCTACTAATGAGGAAAGATCCTTTTAAGATATTGGAAAAAATAACCAAATAAGTTTTTCACTTTAGAGGATACTGATATTAAAAATCTAATTTTAGATGTATCTGGAGTATGGGCTATGTTGAGCAGCTAAAAGGAACATTGATTCAAGCACACAGTGGAAAAAAATTGTGACCATATTCAACAGCACTAGATAGTGGCTTGAAAACTTTGTAGTTTATTTGAAGTTAGCACTGCAGCATTTAAGGAGGAAAGACATTCAGATGCTACCAAAACATGTTCATTGCCCCGGTTCTCAGTAATGGGCAGTGTAATTTCAGCTTTCTTAAGTAATGCTTCTCCCAGCATATTGCTAGCAGAATATTGTGGAAACATGTCTTGTCCTCTAGATAATGAATAAGTATTTTCTATGAATGGTGTTTCATTGTGAATACAAATAGATATTGTTGTAAAGAGATTTACTGACTGTAGTTGCTTTATTTTGACAGCAAAGAGGAATTAACCTGAGACCCATAATTTATGATAATAAGTAGTATTTGTAATGAAATTTTTAGAATTTAATAATTAATTAATTAGCTTAGAAAGAATTAAAATATCTCCTTGTATTATTGTCTCATGTAAAAGACCAAACCAACCAAAAACCAAAACTACCCCTCCCCCAAAAAAAACCCCAAAAACCAAACCAACCACACAAAAACTAACAAAAGAAACAGATATCCTGTTTTGTCTGTCATATGTTCATTGACTGTGCTAGTAATCACTTTTTTATGAGTGATCACAAAACAAGTTCCAATCAATGTTTGGTATACATATACATATGGTTGTCTCATAAGACCAGAAAGATTTCCCCCAGTTACAGCAATGTTAACTTCTAATCTTATTCCTTCAAGAAATGGTTATAAGTTTTTAATGGACTACACTCTGTTCCTAATATTAAATCCTGCCAAATGTTGAAAATCTGAAGTTAAATAGAACATGGAGTGAAAAGGAAAATCTAGTCCCTAAACAGCGACCAGAACCCCAATTCAATGCTTTTAAGGAAACCTTTATCTTATAAAATTTTTCATGCTTCTCTTTCTGTTCTCTTTATACACTTTTTTTAGTCTGTTGTTTCATTGCACATGTTCTGCTCCGTGTAATTTATATCCATACTACCGGGCAGCTTTTCTCCTATCTTTAAAGCTAGGTCTAACTGCCTTGTCATACACTCTGGTTACAGACTGATGATATCTCAGTTTCTGTTTCTGCTCCTTTGAAAATAACAAAAATGATGTTCCTATCTTTCAAAGTGTACCCCTACACCTGATACAGTATGCCAAATCTGAATATGCCAGGTTTACTCATGGTGCTGGAAATAAATCTCAGAAGACGTTGTAGAGCATTCGTTATAACATTAAGCTATATCCTGCATCAGAGTTTCTCCACTCTGGTTTCCTTTTACAAAAACTGAGTCATTTTGGGCTGTAAATGACCCTTTCATTTCCCTTATATTCTCTGTCACCATCACAGACTTTTAGAGTGGAATGCTGTGCAGTGCTGAAGTCACCTGGGTTCTTCAGAATAGCTGTAAGAAAAATACTGGTTCTTTATGCTGAAAAACGAATGTTTTCTTTTTCCACACAATAGTGTTAGTCAAAATTTAAAAAGAAAATTAAGATGGCTTGCATACACATAGGTCCAGATTAGACTTTAGGAGCAGATTTTTATATATGCCTCTAGTACAAAAAATTCAATGTGAATTCGAGTCTCAGAGATCAAGGTCAGCCCTCTGCATCCATAATCCAAAGTCAGAGCAAATAACTAGGGTCCACACACTGTGAGGAAATAGAGTTTCTGCATGTCTTGATGTGGAGCGAAAATACAGATCAATGGATAGTGCATACATCCTGATATAGAATAGCTCCTGTTGAGGTATATCTTACCAGTTTAAGTAATCTAACGCCATTTCAAAATCAGTAGAAAATCCTGTATCTCATATTGATAAACAAAGCAGCATGCCAACTTTATATTATATTTAATTTGAAATGGAACAAGCCCCATAAAATATTCCAGTAATAAAAAGCAATTTTCTAGTGACCAGTTACCATGTTCAAGACAAAAGTTTAGTCATAAGACTTCATTCAGACCAATTCAGACCAAATTATTAAACTGAAACCCTGTTATGTTGCATTTTGAAAAGATAATGGAAGTGTCCTGAGTTTTTATGATGGCAGCTGAAGTGTGTGCTCTCAACTCATCAATAAAACATGTGGTTTTGTTAGTTCCTCTGTATTTCACTTTTGTAGAAAAAATAATCATGTTCATTGCATACTTCTAATATAAAAGAAATATCTGCAAGGCATACATAGATCACGAACGTAATGTCTCAATTATGTAATTCGTAAAATCAAAATAACAGATTGTTGCATTATTCTCCACTGCTGTTCTGTTTTTTCTGAGAAATTTTTTCTAATTCCTGAAATGGAAAGAAAGCATAAAGATTGCTTTTTCACCAACACTTCTTTAAGTATGTTTAATTTATGTTGTTTCAAAGCAGGAGTTCATCACTTGCCTGTAAAAATTTTCCTTAATATTGTCCAGAATGGTTTATAGAAAAAAATAAATAAATAAAATTTATATTTGCCAGGTTTCATTTTTAATGTTCCTATTTTTTCAAGGAACAACCAACAAAAACCATTCCTATAGTTAGAAAATTATAGCAGGGCATAGAATAATTGAGTAGGTTTACAGGAGATGTGCGAGATTTTGTCTTTGTGTCCAGATAATTAAAATGTTGCCTATTTTGTTGCAACAAGCTTGATTTGATGAATTTACCTTGCAATTTTTAAATTCTGGGTGATTTTTGTATTTCTTAACCGATTATTAAATTATTACTTACTGGGGAATTTATTAATAATAAAAAAGATAATCTTTTACTTGTAGGGTTTGATTTCCATCCAGCTCAGCAGGAATTAAAAGCTGTTCTTATATAATTAATTTCAGTGGTTTATACATCAGAGATTTTCAGTTTGAGCTCCAGTGTTACAAATTTACCACCACACTTTCCCTAATTGCCAGGCTCAAGCAGCAAGCGCATTAAAAACTCACTTAAACTTAACTCTCTACTATCTACCTCCTATAAAAGGGTGAAGCCTGGCTAAGAAATCACATGTGGTGAGCATTTTGTGTTACAGGCCTGTGAGCACACAAAGAAATGAATTTTCTGAAGCTGTCAGGATGGATCTCTCAGCCTCACTGGCTCTACGTCATATTTTGAAGTTAATAGAATAGGTAGGTTGTAAGTAACTTAGCTGAGGAGCATTTTCTTAAGCATATTGAGAAAAATAGTCTGTCATTTAAAAGTCAGCATTTCTATGTCCATTCCCAGCATGGAGGACAGCAAAAGCCTTGATCCTCTGCACCCCTTGCAGCTCTTCTTCTATGTATGTTTTTTCTTCATGTACATAACCACACAAAGAGATACTGTCAAACAGACAACTTAAGAATTATTTATTAACACAGTAATTATTTATTGGCAAGGATATACACTAGGTAGATAGGAATAGTGTGGTATTAAGCTAATATTATATTAATATGTTCAGCACTCTGGATGAGAGTGGTCTTTGCTTGCCAGGCATGTGCCAGTTGGGTGAAGTATGGTTGTTCCCTTAGAACAGGCTGATCCTTGATGTTGTTTTGTTGTTATTTTTCCTAGGTTATATATCCTCTCATGTCAGCAACAACTTTGAAGCTATTATTTATATCTACTTAATAACATTCTGAGCAAAACTGAGGTTACAAAGCTGTACTGCACCAAACTTGGCTTCAGGTCTCAGGAGTATACTTTGTCCATTCTCTCACACTCTTCTGTTATCCAAACTGAACAGCTAAATGCTCAGTGATAAAGTCTCCTATCCATTAAAATCCTGAACTCTTACTGGGGCATGTTTGAGAAAATGATGGGTGGCCCAGGTTTAGATAATGTTGGGAATTATTCTAATATTTTAGCCATATAAACAATTAAGTACCAGTGGCACTTGCTGTTCAATTTGTAGTGCAATCATAACAATAAGATTTCTGTTGCCGATGGAAGTCTCCAACATCTAATGTAGAGCAAATGATAGAAATTTTAAATTAATATGTAAAATTAACTGAATAGCACATTATTTTCAAAATCCTTCTATGGCCAAAGAGGAAAAACAACATCCATTTATGTGCGTAAAGTCAAAACTTTACTGGTTAGCATAATGGAAATAATAATAGTCTAATTCAAAAATCATCATTAGTCTATATCAAATTATTTTAGAGAAACAAAGAATTACAATGCTGATGGAATACTTATATGTAGAAAAACTCTCAATAATAGCAATAACACATTTAGAATTGTAATTTGCACTTTTACTTTCTACTCCTTTGTCTGCTGTTACATTTACCCTTTAACTGCTCCTCTGGGACAACAATTTCATTATGGTTTTGGTGGTGGTGGTCTGTCATAGCCAGATTCCATCTGTAATCCTCTCCAGGGAGGAATCGTGTCATGTTGATTTGTTATTCTTACTCTTTCCAATTGCCTGTCTTCTCCTTCTCCTTCTCCTTCTCCTTCTCCTTCTCCTTCTCCTTCTCCTTCTCCTTCTCCTTCTCCTTCTCCTTCTCCTTCTCCTTCTCCTTCTCCTTCTCCTTCTCCTTCTCCTTCTCCTTCTCCTTCTCCTTCTCCTTCTCCTTCTCCTTCTCCTTCTCCTTCTCCTTCTCCTTCTCCTTCTCCTTCTCCTTCTCCTTCTCCTTCTCCTTTTCTCATTTTCTTTTCATTTTTTTATATTTATTTTTCGCATCTTCTTTTCATTTTTTTCCACACATATGGTCATTTAGATATGCCCACTAACATGCATTCAGAACTTTTTCTTCATTGGTCTGCAGTTCCAGGTTACATCTAAATTTATTATCTATAATGCCTGTAACATAAATGAGGTTACATTTCTTTGTTCTCTTCTTTAACCATTAAGTCAGATGCGTCCAACTCTATGTCCGTAGGATTTTTTTAACTGGCCATGATGGAGTTGTTCATGGTGTGAGGTTCCCGGCGCCAAGCCTGCACCCCATCTCTTACCAGACCATGTCTTTACTCCTCTATGCTGCATCCTGTCTACTCATGTCAAGGCCTCTATCATACTAAACCTGAATTTCTCTACACTATATCATTGCATTAGGGTTGTAAATATTTCGTTCTGCCTAGAACAAATGCTTGTTACTATTATCTATAGGAAATTACACTTGTACCTTGCAAAGATTAGCAAAAGTAAATGCAAAAAATGAAAAATAGGTATAGACACCTGATCAATAAGAAAAAAGGCTGCCAAAAGTAAGGCAAGAGAAACAAAGTTGCAGACAACTCAAAATAAGCTCAGACAAATCTCAAGCCTGTAAAACCTGTCTTGAGATCTTGTAAGCTCAGTACAATATTCAACAAAATGAGAAAAAAAGAGGTAAGTGATTTCTAATAATTTTCAGACTATTTTGAAAGACCATTTATTGTTTCTTCATTTTCTCACTGTTTATTGATTTGGAGATGCATTAAAAGTTGTATAGCAGGAAGGTAAAGAATATATAATATTGATGGGTTTTTTGGGAATAGATTTTTTTTTTCTAATTTCCACACAAATTCTTTAAAATTGCTGTTACCAGAATTAGATGAGGGAGTTCTATTATTTCCCCTAAGTTTAAACCAAATACCTCTCTGTTCATTATCAATAATTCTCATTATGGATTACCAAAGGGACTGGGATTGTCATTAAAGCTGCAGGCTTAAGGGCCAAATTCTGTTCTTTGCTGCACATCAGAAAAGTGGAGTAAGTACTTTTCTCAAGGTAGTTACTCTGGCTTTTCACTGAGCAAAATCTAGAACTATTTCCATAAAAACGCCGTCTCATACAAAATGAAGAGGGCCATTATCTGTGCTTATGCAGTATATATTTGATGATCAGTAATCATTTTGTTGAATCTAGCTTATTATCTTTACTACAAATAAAAGCTGCAGAAAATTACAACTAGATTGTTAAGGTGCCAAGAGGTATTATCTTGTGAGCAGTACCACACATTACTGTCATTTGACTCTAAACAAAGACCCAAAGCCTGAAAAAACAAAAAAGCCTTTTCAAACTTGGTGGAAGTAACCTGTTTGTCAGAAAAAGAAGAGAAAAAAATAACAAAGGATAAAAGAGCAAAAAAAAAATACCAAAGCTAGGAACTTTTTATCAAGCAATTAAAACTGATTTTAGTCCCACATTACTTCTAACTGAGAGGTCCTGTACGTTTGACAGTCTGCCCTCGAAAGCTACAATTTTGACTGTAAACTTTGCCATCTTGCATAGCGTAATGATAACTTGCATGTAGTCTCCTAGCCTATGCTATGTTAATTTACTGGTGGAGTTTAATTAGCCTTTTGCCACTAAGTGATTAAGATGCACCCTGTTTTGTCCAAAAGTCATTTTAACTGCTTTTAACACACTATCTGTCTATTCACATTCTCATATCTGGTTTTTATAACTGTCTGTAAAACTGTCCATTATAAACTTAAAAATTCAGGACTGTTCTGCTGCTTAGAAAAAAACAAGCCAGTTGTACAACAGTACATTTCATAGAGTAGCTTAACAGCTACACTGAAAGAAAATAAAGTTGTACATCTGACAATGCATAAAAGCAGCCTGTGAGCTGTGGGACTGATGTACTTTGCTTTGCATTTTGCTTAAAGAGAGAGATGGACAATATTTTCTCTTGACTTTCTCAAAAATCAGATTATATCTGCATTAGTTCTACTTATGCACATGACAAAAGTCCAATAATGGACTAAATATATTGATTATTGTGGTGCAAAGCATTCTTTTATTATATGTTAGAGTGACTGATCAGGCATAAAACCGTTTATACCTCTCCAAATGAAAACTCAATATTTTTTTTATTTTCAAGGCAGTAATTTACATTTACTGGTCTTCTACTCAAAGTCATGTCTATGAATTTCATATCCCAGAGAAAGTCAAATCTTTGAGGTGAGTGAAACACTGCTCTCCAGACCATTAAGTGGAATAATCTTAAGGAACTCTTGTCTGCTATATCATGTTTCTTATAATTTAAAGCTGCTATCTTGATACAGTAACAATACATACGCATTGATAAGCAAACTCAACTTATCTTTGCATTAAATGAGTGAAGCATATATTTTATACTGTGAATGTATGTATACTTTTAACACTAGAAATTAACTTTCACTAGAAGTTTTTATCCATATGAAATGGTGTAGCTGTCAGAATTCTCCATGCCTTCCAATTTGAGATTAGCTCAGTTGGTTAGACCATGTTGCTAATAATGCCAAGGTCACGGGGTTACATGTATGAACCATTCACTTAAGATTTGTACTTGATAATCACTGTGGATCCCTCACAACTCAGAATATTCCATGATCCTAATGGATACCTGTCCCACCCCTCTGTGATCTTTTTTATACGCGTTCTGACCTGCTGGTATCAGAAATAAAGAGTCATTGCTCTGATGGATAACACTCACAAAATAATAACATCATAAAATACAAAGAATTGAGATTAATAAATAGATCTTTGATTATTTTACAAGGATGATAATACAGAAAATTTTCTTCTTTAATTTAATATTTTACAAAGAATTGCTAGGCATTATTGTCCAGAAACCACAAAAGATGTACACAGCTTGTTGAAAGGATTTAATTTGAGGTCCAGGTACATGGGTAATAAGAGACGTGCAGGCTTTTTTCTAGTACAAGGTGAAAATTAACTTAAAGGAAGCAAACTTGAGCTTTCTGTTTCAGTATGAATATTAGAAAAGGTCTAAACTTGTTCACCTGCAAAACAAGATGACAAAACCTTTCAACATCTTGCTAATTAACCAGGAAAATGGCTAACCCACTTACTTGTGCAGTCCCGTACACTACAATTCCTCAGGCATACTAACCTCATGGTTGGAACCTCCTTCATTTTTCCATGTCTTAGCAGACAGTAATCTGACTCACAAACACTACTGGGATAAAGTAGTTTTTAACACCTTTCCTATATAGAAAGAGTGAATCTTGTATTAGGATTGACACTTATTGTATTTTCAGTTGAACAGTCTTGGGGGACATACCCATATGCCAATGATTCTGGAACAATGATCATCCAAAGATCCAAGGGAAGCAACACTGACCCATGATGACTTGTAGGGAGAACACGGGTACTTCAATCAGTCAGCAGCTCCTAGATTTTCACAGTGCTTTTCCTTTCACATGTAACTCAGGAGTTCTTTGGAAAGACAAGATCTGAAATCTGCGTGGTAAACAGCTTCATTCAAACCTTGTACCTCATGCTACATAAAGACAACATCTACTGATATTTTAAAGAAAAACATATCTGCAGGACTCAGGGCTTCCAGGCTACACAATATCTCACAAGCCGTACTTATTAAGGCCATTGAATATCTAATTTAAATTCCTGCTGCAGTGACAGAGAATTACGTTCAACAAAATCCTACCCTCAGAATGTGCTCTCTCCTAAGTTAAAACTTTGAGGCGACTAGAAGAGAAGTTATTGAGACCAGTCCATTTAATTGTGGAAAATCAACATACAATAAAATGAAAACCATATGATTTGCAGGAAGGCAACTCAATTAGTGAAGAGATAGATGGAAGTTCTCTCTGCTCTTCAAGAGACATTTTCTACGTTTACACTGAAGTAATCTGATAAAACAGTGAGTAGAACTTGATTCAGAAATTGAAATATCTGTGATTCTCCTTTCCTAGATGTGTGTCCTAATAATTAATCTTAAGAAACACATTTATTCTTTCTATATCTCTATCTAGCACACATTTTTGTTTGTGCATTTGTTTTAACACAAAGGGAAAACATCCTTTAAAAGTATCTCACTATATAATCCCTCTCAATGTGATCTAGAATATGCAGTTAGTTAATTTCCTTGAAATGTTAATGGTGCAATTTGAACCTGATTAGATAAATTAAATAATTTGATGTAGGTTTTCCATTATTTGGGTGACAGTTTTGAAGATTTAGTTGTTTAATAAAAGGTAACATTATGATACTGTTTCCTTATTCTTATGTCTTTTAAATAGGACTCAGAAAATTTTATTCATCTTTGAAAAAGAAATGTAGGCATTTAAAACTTCAGAATAAAGACATTTCTCCTAGTAGTACAGAGTGAAATTACCAAATCCCTCATGACAGCCAGTTTTGGTAGTTTTCCACTCAGTAAGTTGTAGTTCTGGGTTCTGGATTTCAAGATAATCAGGGCCAATTAAACCGAGCCAAATTTGTGGGGAAAAAAAATGTATAACTTCTCCTTATGCTTAATAGCATAGGCATAAGTCACAACCAAGTCATTCAATCAGTTTTCAGGCTGAAAGGCAACAGAAGTTCAGTTATTCATACAACTTCATATAAATACCTATTAAGTCACTGTAAATGCATATGTAGTCATCAGTCATTTCAGTCAGATTTACCCATTTTACTTTCAGGGAGCTGCTGTATTAAAAAATCACTCAGGTTATCTAATAAATGGGGAAAGTTTTAAGTAAGGAGGTAAGGTAGGAATACAAGTTTAAAAAATTTATAGGAACTTTTCTTCTTTCTGTGTTGGGATTTTGTAGAATGGGTCTCAGTTCTCAGGCTTGTTTTTAATTAACTCAAGGTATTTTATGAGCTGACATCTGTTAAGGTGCCTACTAAATCTCTTTTTCCAGTCTTTGCTTGAGTTGCTATTTCCTAGTTCCTTCCTGTGATTTTCATATTTGCTGCTACAGTCACACCCTGGACTCTGGAGTCTTCTTTCTTCTAGGTATGCTTAGTTGCTTTTCAAGGAAGGAATAGTCTTCCTTTCTTCCTGAGCATGTGAACTGTATACAAGATATTTTAAAAAGAAATAAATGTGCAGTCAAAGAACAAATAAAATGCTCTTATACTGACAGGAAGCATAGTATCTATTTGGAGATGGGTTCCCCCTGACAGAAGGCAAAACGTAGGTAAAATAATGCTAGGCAGCTTGGGACTTCTTTTTTCTTAGGATTTGACCCTTACATAGGCTACTTTTTGTTTGAAAACATTTATCTACAACTGTCGTTAAAAAAAAAAAAAATACTATTACATTGCTGCAAGATATACCCTGCAAAATATATAAAAATGCTGCAAAAGATATCATACAGAAAATTCAATATGCTCAGCAAAGATGTTGCAGGAAATCATTACTCTGTGTAGAGAAATCCTTATCCATTTATTTTTACTGGAACTTACTGTAGTTCAATTAGAATTGTTTTACAAAAGCAGTTCTTCTAACACTGTTTTAGTGTATATTCTTCATTGAATGTTTAATTATATGCTAATTATCTTGAGAGCAGAACCAGATTCTTACTAAAAACAATGTATTATTTCACAGACCAAAATTTTTATGCAGAAATATGTTTGTGACTGAAAACACTAAATATTTTTGCATGACAGTTGAGTCACCTCTATTTACAGCTTTACTTCAAAGTACTTAAATGCAAAACTCTTTTTTTTTTAATCTGAAAGCTCCAATTTGAACCCTAATCATTTCTTCTATGGTCTTTCCTTCACACATTATAAGATTATTCTGGGGTGAAGAGAATCCTGTGGTAATTATGCTGATACAGGCCATCACAAAAGTGATTCTGTTGAAAGATTTTGATTAGCTTCATATTGTCTAAAGATAAATTTAATCGAGCCTAGATACATACAAAAGTATTAGTAGCAGTAGTAGTAGATTGATCTGCTGGATCTTTTGTTGCAGAGAGAATGTACTTTATACCATTACAGAGAATTGACTAGCAATGTTATAATCATGTGTAGCTATGACATGGATTTTTGCAATAACTAAGATAGGTAATTATTGAGAGTATTGAACTTGGAAAATGGCTTCAGAAGAAAGCCAGTACACATGAAACTTATGTGCTTGTATAGCTCCTCCAGATACATTCTTCCTGCTGTAAAATGTTACAGCAAAACACTGTCATTAAACTGCATACAAACACAACAGAGTTCTTCTGCCATTTTTACTGCACACACTCTGGAACTCTACTATGTCATTTCAAATCTCCAAATATTCTTACAGCCCACAAGGGGTCCAAGACTCTCTGATAGGGACATATTTCTTATAGTTAAGGATAGCAGTGGAAATACAATTATAATAGCTTCCCTACTAGGTCCTGTGGAGCTTGAATCTTTGTAACCCTTGTGGCTTAGTTTTCTCTGAACTGGACTGTTAAATTTCTAAAGAGACCGCCCTTCGAAGCAGTCACCATTTTCTGAATCAGAACTGATGAAGAACACTGTGGAGGAGACACGCTGGGCTCTTTTAGGAGGATTTTATTATAGTTACTTCTGCTTAAGTTTAAACTTTTAAAATGAAGTTGAGGTGAAAGCAGTTATGCTACACCATCACTTCTCATTGCCACTAACTTTATAAAAGAGAAAATATTTTTTAAAGATTATGTATACCTGAAGTCCATCCTTACCTCCACTTTGCTGGAAACTCTACTGTTAAAATACTGTACTCTCAAGTCCAAGCATTTAAGATTTTGCACTGGATGAAACATGATATGTGCCCTGTAAATAATTAATTATAAATCTTCTTGAAGTTTAATGACATGATTCAGGATAAAAGCCAATTAAATCAAATTTCTTCTGACTGGCAGAAAAGTTATTATTTCTCACACACAGTTGGCTTCTACATCAAATGGGGAGCAGCTTAAAAAATTAAACACCAAGTTAATTTAATGAGCATGACCTTGAAAGGACAAAACATGGGTTTGAGAGGAAAAGATATTCAGTAGCCTTAGGGAGAGAAAAAATCACTTTAGAGGTTTATATTCTGCAATTTTCTTTATTATTTGTTAGTGTAAAGTCAGATAACACAGATCTAAAAGTAAAGATTAATTTTACAAGAAGATTAAATTTTTAGTGACTGGAAGTCTTCGTGAAATCAATTAATAGTTTCACACTGTCTCTCCATCTTCCTCCCGAGAATACAGGTAAAAATATGAAACTTGGAAAATTATATTTCAGCATTTTTAAAATTAGATGAGATTGTTTTGTTCTTTCTGCAATCAAATTTTGAAATTCTCAACCACTCTGAGGTTCTTTCTGCTTGATTTTTTTCTGGATAGTGCCGAATCCCAGCATTTACCTTATTTAGTGTAATTCATCTGAAACATATTTCGGTGTGTCCCTGGTCTCCAGACAGGACATAAATCACAAGCCATCATGCTGTTAATTTTTAACCAGTTTTCCATACATCTCATAGTTCTACGTGTTAGGGCTTTGGTTTGGGTTTTTGTTTGTTTGTTTGAGGGTGTTATTTGTTTTTTGGTGGTTGGGTTTTTTTCCCATGCTACAGTATATTTTCAGTTTTGATAATACAGGCAAGATACATTAAAAAATCAGCAAGCTTCCCACTTGTGTCTACCTTTTATGATTGTGAATAAAGGAGCTGGGCAGTGAAGGGTTGCTACTTATTCTGAACTGATCTGAAATTGATATTTCCTAACTTACAGTTTTGGTTGCACAGCAGTTATTTTGATCATGTTTTAATAATTGATTTTACTGAATTCATAATTTATGAATGGCCATCAGAGTTACTGTTTTGTTTCTGGGTGATGCCAATGTTTATAAAGAAAGAAAACTGGAAATCTCAAGATTTCTGCATATATGTCACTCATATGTTTACATAAATAATGAGCCTTCTAGGAGCATTTTCAAAGACACCAAATAAACAATTGCAACATTTTTTCTGAAGGAATACATTCTTGTTGCATACTTACCTATTTATTAATTTTTGAACATGAAAACCAAAACAAATATATGTAATGTTCATGTCTTTCACCTGCCTCCAAATTTAATTATTCATTTGTATCAATTAAATCTCAGAAATTTATTTTTTAAAATTAAACATTACATTCTTGGTAAAAATGCAATAGAAACAAACTCCTGCTTTTTAAGTACTTGTGATAGTCCTTTCACCCCCAACCTGACCTGTATTCCCCTGCTCAAGCAATAACCACCAGTGGCAATCATAATGGATACATTTGGCAATGATGGCTGCAAGGCAGAGGACTGCACCACAGGGTCTTACACTGAGTATGGACATCTCTCAAGTTTATGCCTGCCACAGAGATTCCTTACTTCTCAGTACTGAGAAATTTCTTGCCTCAACAGATCCTCTGTAAGGGGCTAATAGCTTGCTGGACTTTGTAAGTTATGATAAGGGTATAGCTTAGATTCAATGTGCACATATAATCATTCAGACATAAACCATTGACTAAGTCTGGGCCTAGGACTGAATTCAGGTGCATCCAGATTCTCCTGAGTAGAAATTAAGACAGCAAGAGTGTCATCTCTTCACTTTGTGACCCAAAGGGAAGGCTTCCAATGCGTCTGGCTTACCCTGTCTTCTGTGTAGTAAATAATCAAGTGTACCTTTACATGAAATCCTGTTAAACCACTGTCTCATTTATTATAAAATTTTGTTAAATGCTGATTTATATCAATAAACATACTGCAGCTTCTCTCTTACAAGTGGTGGGCGTTAGTTCATGCACAACAGGAATGCCTGCTATATGTGAAATGCAATTATGAGGATTATATTTGAAATGTTTCACTGGCCAACAGAGGCATCAGAACATGGCAAAACAAATGAAAAGGAATAAGTAATTGTTGTGGACTTTAGGTTATTACAATTGACAATCAAAAGAAATAGAAAAGTAGAAACTAGAAGTTTGTTTCTAGAATGGACACAAATAATTTAAAGAAAGCATTGTGAATGGAGAAAAAAAAAATTCAAATAAACCACAATGTCATGAGTCTCACAAAATGCAACTCTACAGATTAAAACATAAAAAAGGAAAAAAAAAGAATATGGGAGCTCAAGTAAGACCTAGACGTGACTATTGCTCTTAAGAGAAATATTTGTCATTACATCTGTTATGTAACTGCCATTTTATATTCTTATATCTCACAGACAATACAGGTTTCTACTTTCCTATTAAAATTACTTGCTGATAGTTGTGCAAATTTTTAGAAATGCCACTATGATACATCAATGAGATGATCAGCATTTGACTTCCAGGTCAACATTTATAAATCTAGTATTACCAAGCCTAAAAGTTTAGGCCAATGTCAGAACTATTGCTCAGTGATATGTAATACCACTTCTTTTGGAAAGCTGTCATATCAGAAACAGCAAGAAAGTTGCTTGTGTGACAAGTATTTTCTTTGGTTATCACACACCAAAAGTGTGCTGACCTGTAAGATAGACTTTGCAGAAATAACATTCACTCACTTTTATGAAATTCCCTGTCTAATTGATCTTTGATTCTACAAGCCTTTCATTTGATTTAAACCACACAAACTCTCCTGCTGTACTGTCTGACTTTTAGGTTGTTTTCCTTTGGTCTGCTCCAGCTTATGTCACTAAAACCAACTTTCTCCTTACTGATACATAGTAAATCCTGTCTATACAGGGCATGCATTTGCTCATAATCTAATGTGAAGGTGGACCTGTGCTTACACTTACATTTGTCTTGCAATTATACTGTTGGGAGTAACAGTGCTTCCAGAAAGGACACTGTTGGAAAAGTTTAAAGAATGTGAAGCTATAAGTTTATAATTGCAATAAATATGTATTTAATAGAAGTATTGATACAATAGGCTACAGAGGGGTTGTCTCATTTAACTTTAGACAGCTATAGTATGGAAACCTACCTTTGACCTGGACATTTTGGTGTCTTTTTCTGTTCAGGAAGTTAAGATGTAACCAATGCATGCCAGATATTTGCTAAATGAGACAATCTACACTCTGAAAGGAGATATTCAAAACCTGACTGGACAAAACCATCAACAACCAGATCTGCCTGACCCTGCTTGAACAAGAGTAGATGATCAAAAATGGTCCACTCCAATTTTAACAACTCTGTGATTCCGTGATTTTATTGCTCTTGTTTATCAAAAGATATGTTATCTCAGCTGATGTCAAGTGTCATGTTTGTAAATAATAGGTTCCTTTCTGGTGATCATTCAGAGCCTCCTGGTTCTTGAAAACAGTAAAAGCCACTAATTATTCCTCCAAACCAAATAATCAAAAACAAATAAAAGGCTTCAAAGAGCTATTCACGGTGTGATTAGAATAATCTGAGCTCAACAACAAAGTCACAAAAAATTAAAAATATAGCAAGTAAAGCAAATAGAGGTAGCTGTGTAATTAAGTTAATATTGTGTAAAAATCTACAGGGTATCTTCCAGGTCCACAGGAAACCATTAAAATCCTAGCAATGCCAATAGACAATGAAGTAAACTGCCGCACAAGAAGTAGAGAAAGACGAACTTAATCATATTAATGTAAGGACTAAAAATGTAATAAAATAGCTAGTGCTGTGCCATTTCGAATTAAAACTCCTCTTGCTGATAACTTAAACAAACTAAATAAGAGAAATGGCTGTATTCCTACCTTTGAAAGAGCCCTTTGAAAATGTAACTGGGCAGTCTTAAATTTTCATGTTCACGAAAAACTATTATCAGAACATCCAAGCAAATATATGAAGTAAAAATTGAACTATTTTCTTTTCCCTAGATGCTTTTAATGCTATCACCCCCAAGGTATCATTACACTAGTTCTACAAAGACTTAAATATTCATTTAGTGATATGTGTTCTATTAAATCATCTTCTCTTTTGGTCTCTTTCCAGGAGGATATAGAAAATTAAAAACACACCTCTAGTTCATCTTCTTTCCCTTTTAGAATATTAGCATACCACCAAAAATACTTTTTTTTTAAAGGGAATTTCTGTAGTATGTAATTAGTTATTATTTTTAAAAGTTTGTAAACTACAGCTTTCAGGAGCCAAGTTTTCAAGAAATTAATTTAGCTACCAATATAATATTTTTAGCTGCTGATACAGGGGAAAATACTCAATCATCCCTTTGTACAACATGTCTCTTTTCTCTCAAAATGCAAAATAGGACTATCTAGTGTACTTTTTCCCTTAGTTAAATTAGTTTCTCTTAGTTAACAAATTTAGCTTTGTCATTCGTTAGTATTACTGTGTAACCCATAGGATTTATTTGATTGTTAATGTGTTGAAATATCTTACTACCTTTATTTATATTAGACTTTTCCTCCTCTCCTTCCAAGAAGGAAGACTGCCTAATAATATCCAAAATGTTGTTATTTAATTTTTATTTAATTTGTAAAAAAAAAAAAAAAGGTTGATAATTATTTTATTATAGTTTAATGTATATAAAATAGTTTAAAAACAGGAGTTGTGGAAATTAAGTGCCTTTCTGAACTGATTATTGGAGATCAGGAGGGACACATTAAGAAAATGGAAAAAATCACCAGAAACTTATTTATGGGACACTAGATCTCAACTTAGCCTCTACTAATTGTGAGAGAAGTTGAGATAATTGGCTCAAAGCAGACCTCGACCTCTAAATGTAAGTTTCAGATTGAATCTCATCAAGTAATTGAAGACTTTCATAACTGTTTATACATGCAGAAAGAGAAATATTTTGAGCAGGACTCACTGATTGCTCACTTGAAATGACAGTGTTTGCTTAAACACTTCAACATCTCTGTCCTATTTTCATATAACACCTCCTAAAAGTTTTGGGGTTTTTTTTATATGGTTAAGGACAATTGTGTGCATATGTTAAAAAAATGTATCTGTACGTCTATAAATAGACATGCATATCTCATATACACTTAGAAGTCCTACAAGCTAAATTGCCTGCGGAAGACTGATTTTTTTTTGGGGGGTGGGGGGGTGGAATTGACTAGATACTGGAATTATATATTCTGAAAATGGTGAAGTGAAATATATTATCCATTCTGAAATGGATAATTAGTAAAATTACATCAACACTGAATCATTAATATGGGGAGGGGCTCAGAGAAGAACCAGGGTGCATCTTCCTTGCACACACACCCCAGATATTTATACACATTGATAAGATCTTCCTGAACATTCTTTTTTTATGAGGCTGAGTAATTACAACTCTTTCAAATTTTACTTATATGACAAATGCTCCAACTCCTTAATCATCCCCATGGTCCTTTATTAAATTTGTTATTAGCATGTCTACATACAACTTGTACTGGAGACCTCAGAACCTGGAATTCCAGATGATACCTCCTTTATTACTCTTTCCCAGGTAAGTACTCTGGCATCTACCTGTGTGACAGGCAATGTATATATGTTTTTATTTATGTAAGATTTTATGTATATATGTCACACATACATTCATTCTTCATGTACATGCTGGCAATACATCTTCAGGCTCGCCACTGGCAGGACCTGGGGACATAAAGTAATAGCAGCCTCACCTCTCATGGACTGCTGAATCCAGTATAACATACCTTCCTCTAATAACTCTGAACACAGAAACATCCTTGATCAGAATCCCTGAATTATGACTCTGACCCATTTCAAAAGACTGTGACAGGTACATACTGCAAGCTACTAAACCCTAAATATCAGAGTATTAACTTCACAGTTGAACTTTCTCTGTGATTTTAATTTTATACTTGTACTTAAAGAAAAAAATTCATTTTTATTATAGTTATTCATAAGTGTATCTGCTTAGAAGATAGAAGAGGTGGTAAGAACCTACCTCTATAACTTCTACTCCTACAATAGCAGATATCAGCCATTAATTTCTTTGTACCAATGAAGTAAAAGTTACTTTTCTATTCTTTTACCTAACAACTTCCAAAATTCTTAAGATCACAGTAATCTTGAAAGTACACAATATTTTAAACAATGGTTTACAATTATTAATGTCATTGGTACCTATTTTAAATGGCACATCAGATTTTAGATACTCCAAAATCTACTCTTGCCAATCTTCTGATTGAACCAAAAATATGTACTAGACTCACTAGAAAGTTCATATCATTCAAGCTATAAAGACCTTCCTTCAAACATAGAACATTTATAGATATAAACTTTTAGAGGCAGACAATGGCTTTAGGAGGAAAGATTAAGGCAGTATATTAAATTATTCTCCAAAGAAAAATGGTGAAATTTCCCTAAAAATTATTATTAGAAGACTTACATTTCACAGTACAATGTCAATGCAAACATAGATATATAAGAAAACTACACATTTTTCATGAGAGCAAAAGATATCTCTTCTAATATTCAAATATTTCATGTCACTTACACCATTTATTCTGTTCTTTAGAGAAACATTGCAATCAATATCTCAGTGAAGTTAGAATTTTTAGCTGATAAATTAGGTCCTTTTTGGCCACTTTCCTCCTCTTTTCTCTCCAAGGGACATTAAAATAATGGATATTCTAACCTTCATCACAGTCCATTCACCCTCTAGCTATAACTGAATTACATAGTAAAATATGACTTTGATCATTCAAAGTTTGTGCTAATATAATGTTCAGTGCGGGATGAAATAGATACTTTAAAAAAGTAAATGTAAAGGTCATCTAATAAGGGGGAGAAGAAGAGTTCTTCCTTATAGACTTATTTAAACATTGAATCAAATTCACAAGTTTTTATCTGTTGCCAACCCTAACTACTTGAGGTCTCAAAGACATACACTAGACTTCAAATTTCCATGTAGGTCAATAATAAAATGCATGGAACTATTATAACACAGTATCATTCAAAGATTCATGAGTATTTGGGATTGTTTGTCCTGCTTGAAGACTTTTCTCTTCAAAATAAGATATTCAGATACATAATCTGATTACTTTCATATAGTTTAAGCAGAAACTAAAATTCTCATTTCTTCTCTCTCTCAAAATATTATGACTCCTATAATATCTAGAACATGAAAAATCACCCTGTTTTTAGTTACTTACCTTAGGTCACATAAAACGTAATGAATTTTACTGTTGTCTCTTCCAAAGGCACAGGGCAAATTGTCTTGGTTCTCCCCATTTTGCTAAATGTGTCAATATTTATATATATGTATATATATACACATATATGTACATATATATACACTAATTCCCACAGCAATCTCATGAAGAAACTGGCTACTCAGAGCTTGGATGGGTCTACCCTTCAATGAGTGAAAATCTAACTGGATGTCTGGGCCCAGAGAGTGGTGGTGAATGGAGTTGCACCCAGTTGAGGGATGGTCAAGTGGTGTTCTCCAGGCTCAGTATTTGTGCCAGTTCTGCTTAATATCTTTATTGATGACCTGCACAAAGGGGTCAAGCGTAACATCTGTCAGTTTGCAGAAGACACAGAGTTTGGATGATCTGTGAAGGGTAGGAAGGCCTTGCAGAGAGATCTGGATGGGCTAAACAGACGGGTTGAGGCTAACTGTATGAGGTTCAACCAGGTGAAGTGACAGGTTCTGCACTTGGGTCACCACAACCCCATGCAACACTATAGGCTTGGAAATGAGTGTCTGGAAAGCTGACTGGTGGAAAAGGTCCTGGGGGTGCTGGTTGACAGCTGTCTGAACATGAGCCATCAGTGTGCCCAGGTGGCCGAGAAGGAAAATGGTATCCTGGTCTGTATCAGCAATAGTGCGGCCAGCAGGACAAGGGCAGCAATCGTTCCCCTGTACTTGCCACTGGTGAGGTCACACCTCAAATCCTGTGTCCAATTCTAGGCCCCTCATTGCAAGAAAGACAATGAGGTGCAGGAGCATGTTCAGAGAGGGCCAATGAAGCTGGTGAAGGGTCTGGAGTACATGTTCTATGAGAGTGGCTGATAGTGTTTAGTCTGGAGAAAAGGAGGCTCAGAGGAGACCTTATCACTCTCTACAGCTACCTCAAAGGAGATTGTGCTGAGATGGGGGTTGGCCTCTTCTCCCAGGTAGCAAGTTACAGAAAAAGAGGAAATGGTCTCAAGTTGTGCCAGGGGAGACTTAGATGAGATATTTTGATATCTAAATACTTGTCTTTTAATCTTTTTAAGATTTTGAATTTACACAGTAGACTGGGTTGTTACAATCTATGATGGAAAAAAAAGTAATGTGCTATTGTCATGGCTTTAAGCCCAGCTGGAGGTGAAATGTCACACAGCCACTCATTCAACTCTTCCTCTATTCCTGTGACCAATGGAATGGGGAGGAGAATAAAAGAAGAACTTGTATATTGAGGTGAGAATAGTTTAAAAATAGAAAATAAAGCAAAATACAATAAAAATGGTAAATAATGATTTTAATTATGACAATAAAATGGAAAAAAAACCCCACAAGTGATGCACAATGCAATTGCTCATCACCTGCTGACCGATGCCAGATGTCTTTTCCCTGTGCCAGATTGATCACCCTTCCAGATAACACCTCCCAGTCTATGCACCAGGCATGACGTTCTGTGGTGTGGAATATCCCTTTGGTCAGTTCGGGTCACCTGTCCCAGCTATGCTCCCTCCAAGTTTCTTTTGTATAACTCCTCACTGGCAGAGCATGAGATTAGGAAAAAAGCCCTTGACTAGCAAAACACCAAAACATCAGTGTGTTGTCAACACCATTCTCATTCCAAATCCAAAACACATTGAAACCAGAACAATTATAAACACAGAATGTATTAGCATTTGTTGATATCTGTGTTGTCTTCATTTTGTCTATTTTTCAGAATACAATAAACTAGCTTTAACCATATTTTTTTTTATGGTAATATTAATATTATGGCTTTTTTCCATTTATCCAGGTCACTTAAAAAAGAAATAAACTAGATGACTTTATAACAAATTAATTCTTCCATAGAAAAGTTTTTAAAATTATTTTCCTAAATGAGCATTAAAAAAATTATGATGCTTATTTTTCTGATAAAAACATACTTTACTAGTTTCACTGCAGAGAACAAACTTTACACTGTAGAGATCAAACCAGATTTTAACTCAATTCCACATTCTTATGTTTGTGGATTTTATCACAACCTTTAAAGAAGACAACATTTTTAATACACTATTATGCACTTTTTTTCTTTTTTAGCTGTTCTTGTCTTAAAGTAAGACATAAAACTTAATTACTCTTTCTATGGATGCTACTTTGCATTAGTCAGTAGAAGATGCAATTTCTTATCATGCTGTTTAGTAAGCAGGTTTTCTTTAAAGTGATTTACATTATTCTCTGGTTTGATTAGCTAAAGCCAGATTTGTGTCATCTACACAATGTGGCTTAAATTTACTTGTTATTTTTAAGCAGATTTTGATAGCAGAACACAGAAAGACTCTGGTAAAAAAATAAACCAAACAAATTTTCTATTGTGGTTTAACCCTGTTAAGCTGCTGAGCACCACATACCTGCTCGGTCACTTCCTGCCCTGTTGCAATAAGGAAGAGAATCCGAAGAGTAAAAGTGAGAAAACTCATGGGTTGAGTTAAAGATATTTTAATAGGAAAAGCAATAGCTGTGAACACAAGCAAAGCAAAACAAGAAATTAATTCACCACTTCCCATGGGCAGGCAGGTGTTCAGCCATCTCCAGGAGAGCAGGGCTCCATCATACGTAATGGTTATTTGGGAAAACAAATGCCGTTACTCTGAATGTCCTTCCTTTCCTTTTTCCTTCCACAGATTTATATATTGAGCATGACACATGGTGTGGAACATTCCTTGGGTCAGTTGTGGTCAGTTGTCCTGGCTGCATCCCCTTCCCCTGCACCTCCAGCGTACATGTTGGTGGGATGGGTTTGGAAGGAGAAAAGGCCTTAATTCTGTGTAAGCACTGCTCAGAAGTAACTAAATCATCCCTGTGTTGCCAACACACTTTTCAACACCAATGCAGAACATGGACCCATACAAGCTGTTGTGAAGGAAACTATCACTATCCCAGACAAAACCAGTACATGTAAAAAAGCAAACGAACAAAAAACACTAGCATTGTTAAGAATGTAACTTTTTCCTGTTTTCTTTTTTCAAGCTTGAAAATTCATAAAGTTATTATTATTTTTATTAGAATCAAAAAAGCATAAATTAGATACAACATAAATACACCAAAACCCAAAGTATACTCAAAACTGAAATAGTGTTTTCTCCAGCAGCCAGAACACAAAAAACCAGCATGAGTTTGGTAGAACAATGTTAGGTAGAAAGTTTGGTAGAAAGTATTAATGGAGAATCTTTTTCAGAATTACTGCTTAAGCATATGATTATTTGTATTATGTTATGCATGCTGTTTACTATGTGATGATGTTCCGAATACATTATTTTGAAGCAAGTCAAAATTACAAGTCATTATATTGCACAAGAATGCATTTTAACTCAAAATATTTATGTTTCATCAATTTATAGTGGAGATAAAATTAAATTAATTTATTCCAGGGAAAGTCAGATACACTTGTCCTTATCACAGGCTTGTGGGAGAGCCGAAAGCCAGGGCTTCCTACTTCAGATCCTTTTCCTTATGAGAAGGAGTGCCATTTTTTCAGTAACACATGGTCCATGTTGTGAGTTAGATCTTTAAAATCAAACTAAGACCAAGACAGCAATCTTGTCTATGTTTTCCCCATAACTGGTTAACCTCACTGGCATTCAAAAATATTTAATTATTTCCTCTATAGTCTGAGATTCCCTGCTTGTCTAATTGCACAGGATTTCTCAGGAACATCTGTCCTAGAACATTAGTATTGATCTATGTCAGATAAAGTGAATTAAAGTCCCCTTAAAGACCTTTCAAACTTCCATGTAGAACAGCTAATTTCAGAACTATTGTTGGTGGTCCCTAGCTCTAACGTTTAACCAGGAAATGGGAATTTCTTAGTCCCTAAGGAGGATAAACATATTCATTTGTCAGCAACATGACAACCACTAAAGTAAAGAATATTTTAGAGATAGGTATTTAACTTTTCAGACTGGATGAAGCTTGTAGTATGTAAAAACCCCTTAGACATCTGTTTTAATGGTGGCTGTATGTCTGCAGATCTTCAGAGCCACTAAAACTTCTTAGTTGATATCATAGGGTAATCATACAAATTGCAGTGACACACATATCTGAGCCAAGTGTGTAATATTTTGATGACATAGCACTTAAGATAGTTACCTATATTATTTCTGAGATGTTATCTAAATTCCAAAAACATATAGACTGGAAATGCACACACTTACGTCCTTCCACTAAGGTGTAGTTATCCCACTGCCATTTCTATTTGAAGGAAAGTTACAACTTACAGAATGTTAGAAAGAGAAGATCTGACAGTACCATGTAATGATTTACGACATATTGGTCACATCTTCACTTGGAAGATCTACTTATTGACAAGCTCTGCAGTTCCAAGTATAGTAGATAGACACTACCTTTTCTTCACACTTGCTTATTGGTACTCACAAATTCAGAAAAGGCAGCATCACCCTCATTGAATGTTGACTGATTGAACCACCTTTCCAAATGAAAAAAGTCCTGTTGTAGACAAGTGAATACCTTTTGCTCTTACATCCACATAGCAAAGTTTTCTGTATATATGTTAACTTGAATTGCAATTACATTGCAGAGTGAGACAATAAAACAGCACACTCAGTAGGTATTGAGCTCTCATATTCCAAGGACCTATTAATTGGGCTTCAGCATAAAAATTGATACTATTGAAATAAACAGGCACATGTACACTAGCTGCTTGGAAAATGTAAATGAAATTTAACATCTGAAACAACAGTTCTGCTGTTTCATCTCTTTTCATCCCTAACAGCAACCAACAGGGGGTATAGCAGTTTGCTACTTAATGAGTTATAAATGATCTAATTAAGTGTCTCCTTGCAATTGTCTTTACAATTCATTAGTGAGGTGGTTGTTTATTAAGCTTGGAATTTTACTGTCAGTCTAATAATTCATTCAGTTTTAGTTAAATTTATAAAGTTTTGATGGCATTATTTGAACGTGGATATGACAAACTAGTTAAAAATATTTTTTTCAAATTATTTATTCTTCAATAACAAATATTCTGGGTTTTTTTCTTCAATGCATTGAACTATATGTGGAGGATACCCATACAGTATATGTTTTACAGATTATTTTACCAACAAATCTTCTATTTAATCAGATTCCTTTGTCCCTATAATGGTGGAATGTGAAGAAAATGGCATTTCTTATAAAATACTTGCATCACCTAGTAAATCAACTGACAAGGATGTCCATCACAGGCAGAATAGAAATTATATGTTCAGTAGAATTTGAATTATTAGATTGCAAAAATATTGGTTCAATTCATTATTGTATTTATGTATTAAGAAAAACATTAAAAAAAAAAAGTTTAAAAGATAGGTTGTGAATAATCAAGTAAACAGGCACAGGAAACAGCCACAAAGGGAAGGTATTAACGATGACTCACAATTCCTGTATATTGGGAGATTGGTCAGCAAGGCAAAAGTAGCACAGTAATTAAACTTTATATCTTCCAGTTCAAAGGCTTTCTATTTACAGATTCTATTTCAAAGACTTCCATTTGTAGGCATCTATTTTGTGATGTAGAACTAACAAATGAAGTTTCAGTTGTTCAACAAATACTCCACTGAACATAGACAAGACAAAGTCCATTTCTAAACTTATCATTGAATAGTCAGCATGCTATTCTGCTGAATGTAGGGTCTTTGCAAGGTCAGTTTACAGATGGCTGTTTGTCTATAATGAAGGATAAAGATCATAGACTTGTCTTCCTTTCACTGTCTTTTCAGAAAACCATAAAAAAAAGAAACTTGAAGGTTGGGGTTTTTTTCTAAAGTTGGATTGAAGCTTCAAAATTCAGTACTAAATCCAACTATAAAGATGTGCTTCTTTTTTAAAAAATGATTATTTTTCATGTTATTGTCAAAATGTCACTTTAATGGTTTCATAGATCATACACATGGTGTCCAAACAGACAATGATATTGAAAATCTGCCATTTCAATTTTAAAAATATATATGACAGACCATCGGAAACAATTGCCTTACATTAAACATTAGAATTTGATGTGATGAGTGACAAAATAATACACACCTGTCAGATATGGAAGTTTACTTAGAAATAAAAGAAGTGAATTTGTGATATCTTAATGGTATGGGTAAAAAGTTGGTCTAGAATGTAAGCTAAGCCCAAAGTGAATTAGGATCTTGGTAGTTACATGTTAAGAATATACACTCACTGGAACTCAAGTCAAAATTCAATATACATCTATATTTTGCATTTAGCTATTTTTTTTTTATTTGCAAAACTAGATCTGTATTTACTTCTTTCTCATGATCCTTTCTGCCCATGTGATTTTAGAGAGTAGGGTCAGTTTTTACTGTTTTACCCCATGAGAGGGCTATTATTTGACAAGGCCCCTATGATGAGAGAAGTCAGCTAATAAAAGATTTATCAATAATCTGTCAATCAGTATGGGACTCTGATAGAATACAAGCAGGGATTAATCTACTTTAAATTAAGTACTGCAAATGGAAATAGAAACATCTGCATTTAGTCATAGTTCAGTCACTCTGGAAGAATTAATCCTTTGTACACACTTGCTTGTACTGTAATGGAGAAACTTCCATTGTAAGAAATCTATATGTACTTTTAATCTCATCTGAACATGTAAACATATTTTCCTCCCCTCACACTTTCTCTGTACCTGCATAAAGGTTCATCTTTTAATAGAAACACAGAAACATGCAAGCTGAAAAGGACCTTCAGAAGTCACACAGTCCAAAGTCCTACACAAAGCAGGTTACTCAAAATCATGGCCCGTCTGGTTCAAGAATATCACCAAGAAGATTTTCCTGAGTTCAATCACTCACACAATGAAAGATCTTTCCCTTACATCAAGTCAGAATTTTCCATTTCAATGTTTTTCCCACTGTGCTTTTTCAACATAAGTTTTCATCCACTGTATTCCTTGGAAAATTCTGGCTCTGTTTTCATTTGTTTTGTTTTAACCACTTCTTGTTGAAGCTTGTAGACAGCAGTAAGATCCCCATGGTATCCTCCACTTTTCAAAGCTGAACAAACCCAATCCACTCATCCTCTCCTTGTACATCATGTGGTGTAGCCCCTGTACCTTTTGATGGGCTTCTGCTATACCGACTCCTGGTTGTGTCTTTTTGTATCATGGAGTCACAAACGGACACAGTTCTATACATTCAGTCTTCAAGCATCAAAGAGAAGGAAATAATCGCTTCCCTTCATCTACTGGAAGTGGATTAAAGGATTAAAGTACCTGTTCTGGTACAATCGCTTTCTTAAATTGTGCAGTATTTTTCCTTCAGATCCTGAATAAGCACCCCACTTTCTCTTTCCTGTCTTGTAGTTCTGCTGTGTCACTGAATGGGTTGTCTTTTTTCCATCTGCTGAGATAACCTGGATAGCTAAACTTGGGTGACATAAAGGAAAACCACGTAGGGATACCCCAATTCTCCTTTTAGGAAAACCACACTTATGGAGTATACGCAGAGTCTACATAATTGAAGACTTTAAGGAAATGAGAGTTAAGAAAAATGGGAGAGGACAATGATTTTTTCCCCCCCTTTCTTTCTGAATCTACCTTGCAGAAAGTTGTTAGGTGAAACAAAGACACAATCAACTGAAAATTGCATGTTGGTAATACAAGCATTACTTATAAAAAACTACGACGGAATGTAGGGAAAGTTCTAGTATTTCACAGTCATCACACAATGAAATATATCAGTGCAGAGGAACGACAGGAGGAGACCTCTAGACAGGTCACGTAAAGAGAGTCTGCCAACCCCATTACTTCTACATATGCTTGGGGACAGATGCAGTTCCATTAAATAATTGGGCTGAATAGACAGGGTACAGATGCTCAAAATCAGGAGTGGCAGAGAAAAGATATTCCAAACATTGGTCACTGTATAGCCTTAGCCTTCCAAAGTTTCTTGGTACAGAGACTTCTAGCCAGAGGTCAGAATAACTGAGTAGGAAGAAGCAAGATCCTAAAGAAATGTCATTCAAAATTGCTTTATCTCTTATGCCTGCCATGAGAAGAATGTCTAAACCATCCATCCCCAAATGGTAGATATACCAATACCTTTATCCACTTACTTAACTTTTAGATGGGAGAATCCAGTTCTGAAAAATCCCTATAAAAATATTATTAAATGTGGTTCAATACTAAATGTTAACTATTGCATGAAATGCACCATTAACCAGAGGAAATGCTGTTGTAGTGTAATGCCAGCTGGTAACTAAGCATCACAGAGCCATTTGTTCACTTGCCCTCATTGCAATGGGGGAGAGAATCAGAAGAATAAAAGTGAGAAAACCCTTGGGTTGAAATAATGACAACTTAATAGATAAAGCAGAAGCCACACACACAAGCAAAACAGGAAAAGGAATGCATTCACCACATCCCATGGGCAGGCAGGTGTTCAGCCATCACCAGGAAGGCAGGGCTCCATCATGAGTTAGGGTGACTTGGGAAAACAGATGTCAACATTCTGAATATCCCCTTCTTCCTTCTTCCACCTGCTTTATATGTTGAGCATGATATCACATGGTATGGGATATTCATTTTGTCATTTGGGATCAGCTGTCCCGGCTGTGCCTTCTCCCAGATTTTTGTGCACCATGCGTCAACTGGCTGGTGAGGTGGTGTGAGAGTCAGAAAAGATGTGTATGCACTCCTTAGCAGTAGCTAAAACATCCCTGCATTATCAACACCATTTTCAGCACAAATTTGAAACATAGCACCATATCAGCTACTATGAAGAAAATTAAATCTATCCAAGCCAAAGCAAACACAACCATTTATGCAAGTAACTCTAACATGAACAATTAAAAACCAGACACGTGTTGTTTACCTTAACAGCTTGATTTCTCTTTGAGCAAATGTCATCTAATTTTTCTATTTACAGCTCATTGTTTTTAATATTTGTACCTTTCCAATATTGCAAGTTGTTATTTTCATTAGCAATTTTCAGCAACTAATATATAGTATGCAGGTTTTTTATTATTTAATATTCTCATTAGTTCTTCTAAACCATGAATCGGGTTTATTTGAATTTCTAAATAATTACAGTTTGCCAAGCTACTCTTTATCATAAAGTGTCACAGTCTTCTCAGTTTCTAAAACCTAATTTCTAATACCAAAAAGCAGGGAGTATTTGAGTTTATTTTCCAACATCATATTTGTGCATTTCAGTTATTTTTTTGATTGCTGCAGTACCTTCAAGTTCACATGAGTTTTTCTATTCTCTTCACCCCTAGTTTTATTGCCAAAAAAATTTCCTCCCTCCGTCAAATGGTCTTTCTGAATTGTTATTCCCCAGATGTACAGCTTGCATATTTCCCAAGACTAAATGTAATTTTATTTCCAGCCAATAATTCAAACTTCTTTTGGTTTTGCTAGATTATTTCTTTATCCACAATGGTATTTGCAACACATTCCAATTTCATATTATCTGAAAATTTAATTAATTTGGCATTTGTTCCTTCATCCCAAACAGAAATAAAGTTGCTGAATAAAACTAAGTCTAACCCCAGTCCTGGCTACACCTCCTTGGTCACTGCAATTTCACGTAACTTTATTGGTTGACCTTCAGCAGTTTTCCATCAGTGTGATGGTGCCTGTTTGAATCAGTTTTGTAAATAACAGTGGGATTTTCTCATTAAAAGTATTCAGTACAAGATATTATAATATATGAATATTAATTTTGCAGACACATTGTATTTCTAGTCATGGAAACTGTAGACCAAACTCAAGTGTCTCTTTTAGAAAGCTGAAGTACTGAAATAGCAGAGGTTATTTGAGACCTCTGTGTGATGCTAGATACTTCTGCAGGAAACCACCCTGAGATCAGATAGGAAACCCCATGATGCCAAAAGTGTCACTAACAACCAACATTTAAAACCAAATCACTCCTTTGTTTTCCATCTTTGGTCAGTGGAGTGCAATAAGCAGGAAGAAAATGTTCTTGACTTATAAGCATAGATATCTACTATGTTGTCTCCTAGAAGAGTCCATTTTTTTTTTCCTCTTTGACTAATTAAAGTTGATAATAGAACTGATTTCAGCTAACATTGATTATCCAGAAGACAAATATCTACAGCTCAATATGGCTACCCACACAAAGACCTCAAGTGACATTTCAGATTCCCTGGGGTATATGCAAGTACCCTCACAGGGCTAACAGAAGACACAGGACCTATGGGGAAACCATGCTCTTCCGGAATAGCTACAATATCCCAAAATGTCAGAAGTACTAGATTCTCATCTGTATACAACAGAATTAAGCCTCTATGTTCCACTTAGTGTTTGAACAGATCATCATCACGTTTTTCCTGTATTTTTACAACTGTAGTTTTGGTCTATAACTTTGTATTAAGATCCCTCCATTATTCACCTTACAGCTCTTAGTCTAAACAATGATATTACAATAAACAAATAGTAGATAACAAGATAATAGTAATTTTCATATTTGATACATGTTAACCAATTGGTATACATGCACAAAGCTTAACAATTAATTAGCATGCAACACCTACATCTAACTAATCTCTCACCAGCACTGATACAGTCATAAACAGAATCTACCACTGGGGATCTTGAGGCAGTCTTACTGAAAAGGGTAATTGTACTAGGGAGAAAAGATGAAAATCATCATTAATCTTTATCATCTTCACTGTCATCAGTACTTGGTGTGTTGTAGAAGATGCCCAAGGGATGCTTCTCTAGTGACTCAATTGCTCTTCTGACCTGGGCACTGGAGAGAGGTTTCCCTTTAGTTTTCTCTTTTCCTTTCTTCTCTGCTTTATGTTTGGTAGCTTTAAATTGATGCATGCCATCAATTACAGACCCTAAAAAGGAGGTTTTCTTCATTTAAGATTATTCCATTTTTGTGTAAGAGCTGTACCATCTCATATAAAAGCAACCACACAAATGAAAAAGGGAGATGAAGCTGGCATGTCTGAATTGACTTGATACAAAACTGGGTTGTTGCTGGTGCATATATCAAGATCAGACATCAGGAAAGATTTTAGGTTTTTCAGTCTACATGAATTTAAATTAGATTATTTATCTTTTGGAATGTAACTACCAAAAAAACCAAATGGAGATCAACAAAACTTCTTGTAGTATTGCATCTGATAAAAAAAAGACCATAATTTCCTTCTTTGTTTTTTTTTTTTTCCCCAGCTTTACATTTACAAAATTGCTTTTTTGTAAAGTATCTGTACATTCTTCTTTATCACAGCATATACCTGTTTAAAAATTCATCACAATAAAATGAGGTATCAGGCATAAATCTCATAAATCATAAATTACATAAAGATTTTGCTTTTTAGATAACATATTCTCAAAGCTCCTGAGAATAAGCTAAATATGGTCTATAGCAATACTCAAAGCTTTCTGCTTGTTTGCTGTGTTTAGTTCTATAGTGTTACTTACATTCCTGCATTATTTATGTGGTTTGGAAATGCTGGACAAACAAGCATAAATAAATCTCAATACCTGCAGAAAAGGTTCTTACCAATATACCTTGAGAGGACACTTGAAAAAGAAAACAAGACATCTCAAGTACATGTTTTAAAGGTCTCTTGCAATATCCTCTTCATAGCCTGAAAGTGAAGTAACATTCATTAAAAGATTAGGCTACTTTGAACAAAGAAATTCCTAAGAAGGTATCTGAAGCCATTGATATCATTCCAGTTGACAGGAAACCATAGAAGAGATAGCTAGCTAGTCAACTAGTTATTTGGATTACTTTCAAAATAATTTTTTCTAACTTTTTACATAGTTTCTTCTCACTAAAATTTATCTTTCTAAAAATAATATTGAAAGTATTAAAAATAATATTAAAAGTTATTGCAGGCATAATTATATGTCCATTTCTTTCCTATCCATGGAAAACGAATATTAAAAAATTCATGCCAATAAAAAAGAGAAAATTGCCCTTCTTGGAGGTGTGGTGTAGGTTGTGTAAAACCTTGGTACCAGACATCTCTTGTCATGATGTGCATTTTAAGCATGGGATAAGAGCAAAAGACTTGAACACCACTATCAACAGCTGAGTGGATCAACTGTTAGTGTAAAGGTTTCCCTGAGCCTGTCTAACTAGAGTAGGAGGAGTAAACACACAGGTCAGCCCAACAGTGATGACAAACCTAGACAACTAACATAGACAAAAGTATTTCAAAGACACCAATGGCCTTGAGCTGGCTTCAATCTATGTATTCTTTCCTGATGATCTGGAAAATGAATATAGTCATGGTGAGCATTTTATAGACACCAGGAAGGGGAATCACATTGAAATTGTCATTGAACTTTGCATTGCACCTGCTGTATTTTGCTACACGCCACTTAAATTTGTTTTCAGGACCTTTTGTATAGCTTTTATACAAACATTGTGTAACTGGCAAAATTAGCAACCGTGTGAAACATCAATAATCTTCAAATAAGTAAAATTGATATTAAACATTTCACTCTTCATACATGGAGAGTCTCAGAGAACCTGGTCAGAAAGTATTGTATTTTGACATACGGTCAAGTACTGAAATTCTTCAGCCTCAATCCTAACCTGCCTCAATGAGGAGCTCTCTAGGCTGGCCATCAATAACTGCAGCTATGCTATTGCACACTCCCAGGTAAAGCAGGACATGATTCTTAACAACTGGCTGCTTTGGAAATATGCTGATAACATACACTGATAACATAACGACTGATAACATACAAGAATAACCATAAGCACTGTGATGCTAATATCCATCAAGTTTTATGAGACTGATCTTCTTTAGAAATCTTCTAAATAATCTTATCATATGTATGTCTAATTCCCTGATATTTTCATAGATGTACAGATACTCATTTGCAAGAGATGTTTTCGGAAAAGGTTCTTTCTGCAGAAAAGTCTGAGACTGGGCTTATACAAACTTTGATTTGAAGAATGATTCTCAGTTGTTTCTGTCTGGATCCTTTGAGGGTCATAAGAGGAACACACCTTCTGGCCCTGTTCCCTGCCTACTGCAACTCTTGTCCTCCTGGTGGAAGCAGGTATTGACTTGGGAAGCACAGTTGGCTGTCTGAATGCAACAGCCTGACAAACTTTGGGCAGAAGTGGGAGTAATAGACCTTTGTATAAGAAGGTGGGGCAGGAGCACTTGCCATCCTAACCTGCAGGGACCCAGGAGAGAGGTGTCAGGGAGGGCGGGAGGAAGGGAGGGAGAAAGGAAGGCGAAACACATTACCAGAGCCCTGGGTAGGGTCCTTGGACAAGAGGGCTGCACTTGCCATGGGTATCCTGCTCTTTCTGGCCTGAGGCCTGAAGCACTGGTGAACTATGGTCACATCCTGCAGCCCAGCAGCTGTGGGAATGACTGACAGGGACAACTTTTAAGCCTAGAAGGCATGTGGAACATTTATTTTAGCACCAGAAAAAAGGTGTAGATACTCAGAAGAGTGCACACGGGAAGTAGGTTTTGATGGGCTAAGAGCCAAACTCCCACTCAGCTGCTCACTCATGCCCTCGTCTTTAGGGGGAGAAAATAGAAAGCTCATGGGTTGAGATAAAAGCAGAGTGATTGTTTACCAATTACTATCATGGGCAAGACAGATTTGACCTGAGGAAAATTAATTTATGTCATTGCTAACTAAAATAGATTAGGATAGTGAGAAATAAAGTCAACTATGAAAATAAGACCTTTCTTTCTCCACCTCCCAGTAGGTGCTTGAAGTGCGATCTCAGCATTAAAGTGATAGATACTCATAATGTATCAGTATGTGGAAGTGTGTATAACAGTTTCTTCTGCATTATTGTTACTTTGCGTTCCTTATATAATTTGCATTTGTAAAACATTAACTGGTCTAATATTCAAAGTTTTAGCTTTCAACATATCGTGTGTTCCATTTGCATGTAACATGATTATGAGTGTAGCACTCAGATTCTCCTCTTGCAATAGCTGAAACATTTCCACAGAGCATTAGCAAGCTTTGGTGGTAGACATCCTTCTTTAAAGCAAATTCCTGCATGAAGAAAGCCAGATGTGTGGACCTAACTCAAGTCCACACACATCAACATGCAGTCATCTTGAACTAACATGACAACACAGATGAAGCCTCTCCCTTTCTGTCAGGAACCATTGTTTATCTGGTATCTGATAAGACAGAAATAGTACATTGCTAGCCCTCCCTCTGACATTTCACTTAACAGGCTGTTTTATTTAAGAATAAGTAATAATTACATTTGTTTTCTGAAGTAGTTTTCCCACTCTTTTTTTTATCTTCTTCCTCAAAATTATTGCCTCTCACACTGCATTAAGTAATTTGTGTTATTGCTGACTAAATAAAATGGTCTTCTCATGCATCAGCATATGAAGTGTGACCAAGTAATTGGAAAGAAAAACAGTTGTAGGTAAGCCTTTGTGGGAACTGCAGTATAAATGAGATAATAGGAAAACTTCTAGTCAGCTGTAGAATACTGCTTTTTAATACCTATGTAATCAAAAAATCAGTCAATTAATATTTATCGTACTTTTCTATGTAGGATTTTTAAACAGAATTTTATTTTCCAGGCATTATTTTCATGCTTTCCAGGTAAAGTTCACTGTGTGAAATAGTTTCTGGGTAATCATCTACACATAGAATAATAACTAGTGACATAAGAATAATTTTATCTAAGCTATTAAACTCATAGCTGCTTAATAATTTTGACCAGCAGCAAAATTTTGAACAATTTAATTGCAATATCTACAGCTTAAATTAATAATTTAAAACCCCCAAATATAATAGGTTCTATTCCACTGCTATACTATATACAATACTTGTCCAATACTAGACATACACTTATTTTTCCACAATTTTAGAGAACTATTTATTCACTATTATTAATATCCTAGAATGCACACTGGCTTAATATGGTTCTCTGTCATCATCATGAATATTGTGAATCTTAGTGTGGTTTTCAGTTATTGCCTGCCTTCTTTATGTCAGTTATACTTTGAGATTTTCATTGCTTAGTAGGAAAGTCTGCAATGTAAATTAGTATTGTGCTGGTTTTGGCTCAGACAATTAGGTTTTTTCATAGTAGTTAGTATGGAGTTACTTTTTGGATTTGTGACCAAGATAGTGTTGATAGTGATATTTTAGTTCTTACTGAACAGTGCTTACACAACATCAAGCCTTCTCTGCTTCTCCTACTGCCCTGAGAGTGAGGAGACTGGAGATGCACACAGACAGAGACTTTTAACCAAGGTTTGGAAATGACAAGAGAAAGTAAAATTGGGAAAGTAAAAGAGGGTGGGTTTAGATTGGACATAAGAAAGACTTTTTTTTTTTTTTTCAATGAGAGTGTTTAGACCCCAGAACAGGTTACCCAGAGAAGCTGTGGATGCCCCATCCTTGGAAGTGTTCACAGTCAGGTTGGATGGGCATTGAGCAACCTGATATAGTGAAAGATGGCCCTGCCCATGGCAGTAGGATTGGTCTAGGTTATGTTTAAAAGTCGTTTTCTACCCAAACTTTTTTGTGACTTCATGATGCTAGGAATTTGTCACAAAACAGAGCAAGGACAGCTGACCCCAGCTGACTCACATCATATGCCAGCATGCTCAGTAAAAAGAAAAGATGGAGAAAGAAGGAGGAAAGGGTGGGGAGAGTTATGATATTTGTCTTTCCAAGTAACTGTTACACATGATGAAACCCTGCTTTCCTGGAAGTGGCAAAGTAGTGAATCGATTACTTTTATTGCATTGCTTGTATATGCTACTTTTTCTATTAAACCATCTTTATGACAACCCACATGTTTTTGCACTTTTACCTTGTGATTATCTCCCAGGTTCCTCTGCAGAGGAGTGAATGAGTAGCTGTGTGAGGCTTAGTTGCCTGCCAAGGCTAATCCACAAGAACTAGAAACTGGAGTATTGCATTTTGTCTCTTTTCATATTAGACCTGAACATGCCTTTTCAAACTGTAGCCATAACTTCTCTTCAACTGTAATACTGACCGGTGTTTGCTCACGAACACTAGCCAGTCCACATTTTGTGATATAGTTAGGCTAATAGAAGCAGTATTCTCAGAGGAATTCCAAACTAAACCAAGTTTGGTTTAGTAACCAAGTAATGCCTGCTATAGGAAAGTAGGAAAGACTGCTTGTAATTTTCTTCACATACTGGGATGACTGCAGGTGAGTTATCCAGAAAATGGACTCAACCAACTTTTCTGACCTTCCCAAGTTTGTATGTTTCTTTTTTTTTTAGGAAGCTGTTAAAAAAAATGATTTCGCCAGTTTAACATATTAAAAATATTGAATGAAAGCAACATATTTTCTAGAGTCAACCCTTGAGTAATTCCCTTCTTAAGAGCCAGACACATCTTGCCACATTTACTTCATTATTAATTAAGAGTTTCAGTTCTGTTTCCTCATTTTTCTGTGGTGAACACATTTACTCAAAAATCTCTCATACATTAACTATAACAATTGTTTTCTGTAGTGGTTAATTTGAGTCTGCAAGACTTCATAGATCTTGCTGGCAGTTTATGTTTGACAGCAGGAATTAAATGACAAAACAAAAAATCTCACAGGCAAGTACACTGTAGTTATACATAGAATACCAATATTTAAAAAATAAGACAAAATATAAAATTGAATATTTCTTATCTTTCATGTTACCTAATTCATGGACCTCTAAAAATGCTGTTAAACATTAATTCAGGCATATGTTGTTTTTGTTCATACTCTGTCCCTTTAATAAGAGTCTGAAAATTTTGATACTGATTAAAGACTTCATCAGGCAGAATTTTTGGTTCTGATTCTAATCTGCCCTATTTCCTTTTGTCTTTGTTTTAGGGAAATCACTTTAATCTCCTGCTATTGCATCTTTGAATCCTTTGACAATATTTCTCTCTACTGTAGAGAGAAATGGAATCCCTATGAGTTGGTTTGTCAGAAGACAAAACATGCTATTGGCATGAAAATTGCATGAATTCTAGAATCCAGCTTCAGGGTTATGTTTTCTAGCTATCCTTCATATTGATCATATGTGAAAATAGAGGTTTAAGTATTTTAATATTATGATTTCTTATAGCATTATTGGGAAATAGAAATATATCAGTTTTGCATCTACTTGCAAGATATCATTGGTAATTCAGATACAAAACCAATCGACAAAACCAGAACATGTGAATATATAGTATTAAATTCAACATACACTGGACTGTGTTTACCAAAACTTTTGGCATAGTCCCTGGCACAAATTTGACGTATTTCATGTAGCACTTGCCCTAGTATTTCCTGGACATAATTTAGCTCTGAAGCTATACTTGCCCAGTATGCAGTGTTTGGGAGCCTAGGGCACTTTGCTAGCATACAAACAGGCTGGATCATGGAGTTGCCTTCAGTGCCCAGGAATAGTTCAGAGCACTTTTAGTGCTGACTTCGCACTGCTAGGATAGATTTAGCTTTAAGATGTTGTTTACATGTTTCTTATTTCCTAGGTTCTTCAAACTGAGGTCAAGAAATTGTACTTAAAAATCAATATGTACACAAGATTAAGAAAAATAATTTTAAGTCCTGATAGCCTGCCAGGTAATATTTACCCATCGTATGAATTAAAATGAATGTATTTACTCACAACCACAGCATTTTCTTATGTCAAATATGGAGGAAAGGAAAAGTCATTTGCTTATATATTTGAATGACCAAAAGGGTCAGCCAATCAACTTCCTTTGCTGTGTTCACAGATTTTTCTACTCAAACATATGAATTTCATTCTGTGCACATGTCCAGTTGTGACTTCCATTTCATCCTCTTTTTGTCATCCTTTTTTTTTTTTACTTTCAAGCAGAGAGAGGTTTGAAATTTATTACTTTTCTCTAGAAGGTAGTCCAGGGTGAATATAATAAACAGATGAATATTATCTGCTGCCAAAAGCCTTAAACCTTTAGACCCCAGATCGTAGAAATAATCTTTTTTATATCTATTCACCTTCTATTTCTGTGTGTTCTTTATAAGTACAAACACTGACATTTTCCGTAATACAGTCACCATACACCAACTTTGTGCAAAATATGAAGTATATTTTGGTGAGATGATTAAATACAGGTTAAAGAAACCAAACAAATACATTTGAGTGACTTGCTTGAAGTCGCCAAAGATATCAGCAGGAAGACTGGATCTTCTGATCTAACTGAAAGAGTTTGTTCTCTCTGTAATGAGCAAAACAGAATACTAGGTCTCTCAGCAGATAAACAGAAAGCAGAGATCAATTTCAAAACTTCAAAATCTTTTTTTTTTCCCCTGAAATATGCCTGGAATATCATTCTTCATTTTATATACCGCTGAGCTCTTTCAAATTTTCTTATTCAATGGAGCATAGCTTTCATCATTATCCCCCCTTTCATCACTATCATCAGCTTTTCTCTTTTAGATAACACTTTTCAAAAAAAAAAACTTGCAAAAGGAATACTTATTTCATGATCTTTTGATGCTGAAGACTTAACTGTTCTTGGAAGTTCACTTATCTAACATTGTGTATATCGACAGGCACCTAGAACTTGTGCCTATAAATTTACACATACCTGAAATATTATAAGAAAGTAGACAAGTATCAGTCAGTTATCTCTCAGAAATAATAAACCTTTCTACTCAGTCTTTTTAGAGATGAGGTTGAAATGGAGTCAGTTTGTTGTTCAATTAATCATCATATAATCAGTAATATGCTTCTTGCTTTGGGTTATGCAATAACCCACTAGCAATAGTAACTTGTTGTACAGAATGTGTATGTGTTTATGAGCATATTGTGCACGTAGCTGTATGTGCTTTGGGCTTTCTGATAGCATAGGATCAATAATAAACATTTAAAGGGCTGTCAGAGCAAGCCGTGGTCTGAGGGTTTTAATACTGGAGGAAACAAAGAATCCCGTAGAGGAGTTGAAGAGACAGCAGTAACAGGACAAAACTGATAAGGCCTTGTAAATTATGTGTTAAGTTTTAATAAAAGAGTACTTTATGTGTCATATAATTTTTCATTGTAAAGAAGGGAGGGGATTGTCCTGCTTTGCCCTGCACTGGTGCAGCCTCTTGTGAAGCGCAGTGTGTAGTTTTGGTCACCACAATATAAGAAAGATATTAAACTATTAGGGAGAGTCCAAAGGAGGGCAACAAAGATGCTGAAGAGCCTTGAGGGGAAGCCGTATGAAGAGCAGTTGAGGTCACTTGGTCTGCTCAGCCTGGAGAAGAGGAGACTGAGGACAGACCTCATTGCAGTTACAACTTCCTCATGAGGAGAAGAGGAGGGGCAGACGCTGATCTCCCTGGTGACCAGTGACAGGACCCAAGGGATGGCCTGAAGCTGTCAGGAATGTCTAGGTAGGATTTTAGGATAAGTTCTTCACCCAGACAGTATTTGGACACTGGAACAGGCTCCCCAGGGAAGTGGTCACACCACCAAGCTAACAGAGGTCAAGAAGTGTTTGGACAATGCTCTCAGGCACATGGTGTGACTCTTGGGGATGGTGCTGTGCAGAGTCAGGAGCTGTACTCGATGATCCTTGTTGGTTCCTCCCTACTCAACATATACTGTGATTCTGTGATTAGAATCACAAACAATTAGGATCCAAAGAGCAACTGGACAACTCAGTGTAATCATCTTTGAAAAGCACTCATGTCTGATTTGCTACAGGAGTTGCCTACTATTGTCCTCCAATGACTTTTTAAATATTAAGCAGTTAACCTTTTACTGTATGGGTAGCAGTTGTTACTTATGAAGGATTTCTAGCGGTTTTTTTGTATTCCGGGACCACATTTTTTCAGTATAGTTTTTTTCCTACTAGAATTCTGTTTCATGATGTATCAGTTCAAATCTTGATGCACAATGAACAGATGGGTACTGAAAATACTATTTCATTCTTTCTTTCAACCCTTTGCAAATGTTTAGGGCCTATAATACAACTCTGTCATCAGATAAGGGTATTTATAAATGTGAAAACTATAAATACAATAACCATACAGACAGATTGATATTAATCTTACTTGAATTTCCACATTTAGAACATATGCATGGAAATAACCTATAAATACAGAAAACATAGGTGTCTAATGTAGGTTTCTATCTACAAGTCATGTTGTCTTTAGTGTCAGTGAAGATTTGGTGTGGGATTCAGTTGTCTAAACATATGCACTAATGCCATTTAAGATATTCTATGGAATCTAGGGGTCTACTTAAGGTTGGAAAATATGTTGCAAGGTTTGCAATAGTCAGATACCTTTCTAGACATAAGGCCTAATTTCATGGTTGCCCCTATGTGGGAAGCTGGTGTCATGCGATATTCGCTTGGGGATCTTGCCTGGTCTTCAGTTGCTGCTCAGAAAAGACATAGCTCTCCCATTGGTGTTCAAACTATGTACAAGAGTAATAGATCTACTAGAGGACCAAAAGAAGATCTGCGTCCAGGTTGGTAGCTGGACATCGGGAGAAATCCCAAATTGCACAAGCCATCTAGTTGATGGCAGCTGCACTGACCGTTTCAGACACCTAAATCTTATATGCCTTTAATCTGGAGCTGAATGACAGTCCAGAAAATGTGAATGCCACCAGTCAGCTTTAGCGGGTCTGGCCTTGAAAAAGAGTTGACATGAATCACTCTGGTGATACCAAACATGGAGTCAGGAGTTAGATGAAGTAGCAGTGTAGGTGTCAACTAATTTCCTCCATTCATTATGCAGGAAGTCTACAGGATTAACTCAGCTGTATAAATGTGAATCATAGTTGTCCACATTTGACTAGATGAATACAACTCAGAACAGTTTATATGGCCCTATTCATTCCATTCAGATGACAGTCCTGAAACTTCTATTTATTTCTTCCAGCATGTAATTTCTTATGCAGCCTTGTAAGTTTAAACAATCTCTAGAAAGGTCAGATGTTGACTACTTTGATCCAATTCAACATTTATAAAAGGTGATGTTTAACATGGCTTGCTGATAAAACAAACCCCATCATTTTTATAAGAAATGCTTGCTGCATCAACCTCTGAAACACTAGCATTTCTGAACAGAGGTGACTTAAGAAGGCCAGTGTTAAAGACATAGATGTATTCTTCCCTAAACTATATATAACTGATGGAATGTATTCTGCACACATAACTCCATCCTAAGGAAACAAACATACTTCCAACAATTAAGTGCTCTGCTCAAAACATATTTAGATACCACCTCTGTTCTGTCACTAAAAAAAATGACAAAAATGCAAAGAAAATAGAAGTTTCAGGGACATTTCTTTTAAAGTGGAAAGAGTAATTTGGCAATCTGCACTTTAGAACTGAAGAAACCATCATGAAACAAGTTTAGAATCTCACATCCTGTTTTAAGCTGTTGATCTTTTCCTTTAAATACAAAATGAAACTTATGAAATATTAGATAACAAAATATAATAGATTTTTGCACATTCATATCTGTATTTTTTAAGTTGCAATTCTTACCTCAAGTAACCATCTCAAATGACACCAAATATAAAAAAAAAGAAGCAATATTTTACTAGAATTTTTTTGTTCCACATTTTAAGTCCCTTTCTATTGTCAGTTACCATATCTACATAATATTCAAAATGGTTTTTATCCTTCAAATTTAATTGCATATATTTCTGATTTCTGTGAAATGTTAAAGGCATGAAAGAATCAGTAATTGCATGAAACCCATTTCTACCTCCTTATTGACACTCTTCCTCTTTTGGCATATTCTCAGGCATGGCAGGTTTGTTTATTAGAATGACCGTGTCTATGTTGTGTGTTTGTTCTGGCTGTAGGTTCCCAGGTGCTGGTATCAGAAAGCCTTCAGCAGTGGCCTCTGTGAGGAGTGTCTGAGGCTGCCCTGTGCCAGACACAGAAGGTTCCAGCTGGCTCCAACCAACCCACTTCAGGGCATGGTTGTGGCGAGAAGCCATGATGGTGGCACCGCCAGGAAAACGTAATTAAGAATGGGCAAAATGCTGCACAGGCAGTGAGGAATGAGTGAGGAAAAAGAAAAAAAAATGAGGAACAAGCTTGCAGAAACCAAAGTGAAGGCATGGGAGGAGATATTGTAGGTGCTGAACCACAGGCTCTCCTTCAGCCCCTGGAGAAGGCAACACTGGAGCAGATATCTACACTGCAGCCTATGTCAGACTCCATGATGCAAGAGTTGGATACCTGTCTGAAGCAACAGCAGCCCATGGAAGGAGCCATGCTGGTACAGGGAAAATGTATGAGCAGAAAAAAATGTCAGTGAGAAGCTGTTATGGACTTCATATGAAAATAATCCCCATGGTTCATCTGTTTCTGGGTACATAGTTACAACCATAATGAACACTTAACTTAGAAACTAAGAATATTGCGTTTGCAAAGGACAGTGATACAGAGTTATTTCCATGCACCTACACATGGTATGAATTCTACAGAAATCTGAGTAGAAAAGACAATGTAGAGTTTTGAGAATTTTTTTGTAACTCCTTGTATGTGCAACTCTAGTTTTAGTTCTAGATAACAATAAAACAACACAATAAGTAAATACTACAGGAATAAATGATAACGAGCTTTTATCATCCAAATAAATGTGATATTCTGGATATTCTCTTAAACATTTGTTTTATTGATGTACCTGGTAACAGAAGATAACAATTCAATATATCTTCCTAACTTCATGACAGAGGTTGAACAGAGGTATCACTTGACATTGAAGCACACCTTTGTGTCACACTTTTTTGCAGTCTTTTGTTGAATCTGTAGCTATATGACTGAATTGTCTCATGTTTCTTGTGTGCTACTTCCAGAAGCGGAGTAACCCTTACAGCTGAGGTTGGCTGACACTTTTTGTAAGACTTTCACAATCAAACAGGATTCACTTTTGCATATCACATTTTTGTTTGGGGCTTTCAACTAGGAAAAGTGACAACCAGAAAAAAGTGAATGTGAGAAAGGAAAGTGTTATTTTTTTTCCTGTGTTAATAAGTACTTGGAACAGTCTTTTTTTTCAAAAAACAAGCAAAAAGTAAATGCTGCCATTATTTTTTTGGACAAAAAGTTTTTTGTAAGCATCATGTTATATTGGGATCAGAAACAAGGCCAAAATATACTCAGAAGACCCCCTATTTCTACTAATGTTTTATATCTTGAAAGTTATTCTTCACATATAATCATTATAAAATTGCCACATATTATCAGAAAAAAACCCGAGCAATTACTTCTGGAATGTGTTTTGGTTGTGGGTGATAAGTAGGATTTCTGCTCTCACTTTCTCCAAATGTTTCAGCCTCTTAGGGGGCACACAAGAACAAAATGAAGGGTGCTCTGAATGATTACAATTCTCCCTGCTTCTGAATCAGAAGCATGAGGGGAAAAAAGAGAGGTTGTTTCATTCAGATTTGAAGTAAAACTTTAATATGCAATGATAAATATAATTCTGGAATAATTTTAAACAATAATCATAAAAAATGGAGAGTTTGCCTGAGTAATTTGGTATGAGAACAATGTAGACCATTCTATGGGTATGTGTTTAACTAAAGGACTTCCTCAGATTCAATGATTCTGCTATAGGGCCAAGTATTATAGCATGGCTATTACTCAGTGTATCAAATTTCAGTGAGTGAGCTGGTATCTATAAAAGCAAAGCAGACCAAATGAAAAATACAAGGAACAGAGTCCCTCCCTCCAGCATTTATTCACCATGCTAACAAAGTGTTAACACAAAGCCACCTATTGCACCTTACAATTGCCTTACTTACTACAGCTGGTGTTCATAGTGATTGCAAAGATTCAACCCTGCAAGCAACCACTGTAGAGGAGCTAAATGATTTCAAATAATGGTATGTTTATTCTTTGGTACGAATAGTTTTAAACCTCTAGGAAGAAAAAAATAAAAAATAAAAGAAGTTATATTGTTAATCTTGCCAAAGAAACATTAGAAACTGTGACAATACAAATGAAAATCCTTTTTAGACTGTTGAAGCAGCATAGCTATAAGTGTTATCAGTACCCAGTCTCTTTTCTTGTTGAAATTGCAAAGTGAATGAATACAACTAAGAAAGAAATGGCTGAGGCACCTGGATGTCAGCACTGAATGTTCAATTATTTCCTCGATTCCTCTGTAGATTTTTAATGTGATGCTGAACAAATTATTTCAATATAACTCTTCACAGGTGATCATTAACTGTGCATTTCTCATTCCCTGGTGCTTAAACTGAAAATCAGGGTTCCCACAAGCAAAACCACTAAGCATTTGCAATGCACTTTGAATGAGAAGTGTAATTGGAAAATATTGCAGTGTTAGAATGCTGAGGCTCAGAAAGAAACAAACAAACAGAAAACAAACAAAAAACCCCATAGTAAATCAGGGGCTAGGAGATCAAGTTCTTTTCTTCATTACTCTATTTCAATGTTCTATCTGTATCATGAAGATTTTTCTATGTATAATTGTGGTGGGTTGACTACCAGGTACCCACAAAGCCTTTCTTAAATTTTTCCTCAACTGGATAGGAGGTAGAAAATATGCCAAAAAGCTTGTGGGTCAAGATAGGGACAGAGAGATTGCTTACAAGTTACTGTCATGGGCAACACAGACTCAACTAGGGGAAATTAATTTAATAGTTCAGGATCAAATCAAAGTACAATAACAAGAAATAAGAACAAATCTAAAAATCTACACATTTCCCCCTACCTATCCTCCTGAGTTCAACTTCTGTGGTAAATTGTCAGATTTTCTATACAGGGGCTTTACATCGGTGAATAATTTGAAGAATTGGTGAGGCTGATTGAAAAGAGCATAAGTTGGTCCCCTGGCTTGAGCAAGGTCTTAACAATTGAAGGGTGTCTGGTGTGGAGGTTCAAAGAAGAACACTCACACATCTCTACTAGCCTTTGGCTTTATTCTTCTTTTACCCTGAAAAGCAAGTCCTGTTATAAATCTGGTCATTTATGGAGATAAAGGTGCACAGAAAGACTGTCTGAAAAAGGTCAGACAGTTTTTACTCACGTTAGTGGGTATAGGAGGACCAAAGAGTTTTTTCTACCCCTTCAGACAACTATAAATTCGGACTGAAATTAACTGAGACCCTCATTAAGTCCTATTTGCATATTAACTTTCACACCCCTCAGAATGCAAATGAAGGGAAAAGAGAACATGCCTTACATGTATGACCACAATCCCCAAAACTCCACCTATAACATGGGATTGTTTCACCCCTTTGGGAAGGAACAAAAATTATAGTATAGAAAGGGGGGGTTGGGGCAAAAAGAGAGAGGGAGAAACACCTCTGATGGCTCAGGATAAGTCAACAGACTTTGTCTCTCCTCCTTCCCTGAAGGGACACTTTTAGGTGAAGTTTGTGTTTCCTATTGCATTGGAGAAGACTTGGGAATCAATCTATCTATCTATCTATCTATCTATCTATCTATCTATCTATCTATCTATCTATCTATCCATCTATCTCGCTATTAGATCTCTGTTACTACACATTCTGTCATGACACATTAACACTGTAGTTAGCACATTTATCACCAGCAATCCTGAACCTGCCTTCCTGTTGATTCCATAAACTCTGCTATTCATGAATCTAGATCATGTAAGTTCTCATTGAACTTGGCCAGACCTGTAGTACAGAACTGGTAGACTGCAGTATTTCTGAATCTGTGATTGTACAATTTCTTATTGAACTCAACCAGGCTGACAGTGCTGAATGGTCTATAACCAGAAATTAAGGCACCCAGCCCCTCCAATTTCTGAGGACCAGAAGGGAATGCAGAGAGCTTTATTCTCTCACTCAAATTTCTCAAATTTCTATACTGTAATTAATAATTTGTCTCCCAAATTCTCTACCTTTTCCCATCACAGGGGTAATGGGAATAGGTGTTGTGAGCAGTTTGCCAAAGGTTTTCTGTGCTAGTCTTTTCTTCTCATTCACTTTCTCTGCTCCAGCATGGGATCCCACCCATGGGTGATAGTCCTTCATAAATGTCTTCAATATGGGTCCTTCCAGCAGGCTGTAGTTCTTCACAAACAGCTCCAGTTTGTGTCTTTTCATATCTTTCACAGACTGAATAACATGGGTCACCTGTGGATACACTATACTTAACAGAAAACCTCCTTCAGCATTGGCTCCTGTTCACAGGCCACAGTTTCTGTCATGAACCTTATCGAGCAGAGGCTCTCCATGAGGTCACATCTTCTTTAAGGACACACTTGGAAAGACACCGTCTGCTACTCCATGATCTGCAGATGGATCTCTGCTCCCCTGTGGACCTCCATGGGCTGCAGGGGCACAGCTGCCTCATCATGATCTTCACCACAGACTGCAGAAGAATCTCAGCTTCAGCGTCTGGAGCACCTCCTCCCTCTCCTTCTTCAGTGACCTTGTGTCTGCAGAGTTGTTCCTGTCACATATTCTCAATCTTCTGTCCCAGCTGCTGCTGCACAGCAGTTTCTCCCCCTTCTTAAAAATATCATCAAAAAGGTGCTATGGATGAATTTAATTCTGTCTAATAGATATATTCTAAAGACAAATTCCTTGATATTTAAGAAGAACTTATCTCTAAGAAGCACCACCAAAAAAGTTTATATCCTTTCTTGAATACATATTTTGAAATAATCTTTATATATTAAAAAAATTGTCACATGTAGAAAAAGATGAAGGGGGAGTGTGGAATTATTCCTATATGAGGTGATGCAATTGTACTTTCCCATTTACATATATACATAAACAAAATTAACTATTTTTCATTTAATTTCCTTTGTTTTCTGTGTTTTTGATGTATATTTAAATACACACTGTAACTCTTTTTAAGAAAGCTCAGCCTTATTCCTTTCATCTGATGAAATTTTACTGCGTCAATTCTTATCTGCAAGAAAATTCTCTAAGTTTACTATTTCTATTAATTTTTTTTCATTTCACTTGTAAGACCACTGTAGAGCACTACATCTCAAATGGAATGTCAAAGCATGTACTTTGTTTGCTCCCTTTGTTCATCTAATTAAAGTCTCAGTTAAGGAAGGCCAGCAGTCAGTTTGACATTAGTTGCATTTCAGTAATTTGTGCTTAAATTAAAGCTCCAGTTCTTGCTCTCTTACTTTTGTTGATTGGTGCTTTTCTTCTACAGTGCCTTTCAAACAACAGATTTCTTTATGGATTAAAATTACATACCACATGAAAAATAAAGGGTGATTCAGTCAGTGAATTACTCACACTCTATGCCACTAAGCAAGTGGCAACACTACATTATGCTTTTATTTCCAAAGCTGGAAATAGAAAATTGTTATATTGCTTCAAAAGCAGACCTGAAAAGAGGAGAATCACAGATTCAGAGAACCATAGAATAGTATGGGATGGAAGGGACCATTAAAGGTCACCTAGTTCAAACACCCTGCTATGAGGAGGCACATTTTTGATTAGATCAGGTTGCTCAGAATCCCATTCAGCCTGACTTTGAATGTCCCATCTATCACCACTCCAGGCAAACTGCCCCAGTGTTTTGCCACCCTCTCAGTAAAGAATTTCTTCCCTTTATCTTAAATCTATCCTTTCTCAGATTAAAACCATGCCCTCTTGTCCTGTCACTAAATACCTTTGCAACAAGTCCCTCTCCAGCTCTTGTAGCTTCCTTTTAAGCGCTGGAAGAACACAATGAGATCTCCCTGAAGCCTTTTCTTCGGGCCAAATAGCCCCAACTCTTACAGGAGTTACAACTGTTTCTCAACTTATCTTCACAGGAGAGGTGCTCCAGCCCTCTGATCATCTTCATGACCCTCCTCTGGACTCGCTCCAACAGGTCCATGTTTTTGTTGTGCTGGGGAACCCAGATCTGGACACAGCACTCCAGGTTGGGTCTCACCAGAGCAGAGTAGAGGGGCAGAATCACCTCCCTTGACCTGCTGGCCACGCTGCTTTTGAAGCAAATGCACATTATTGGCTCATGTCCAGCCTCTCATCCACCAGAACCCCTAAATCCTTCTGAGCAGACCTGCTTTCAATCTGTTCATTCTCCAGCCTTTATTAATACCAAGGGGCATAACTTTGCACTTGGATATTTGAACCTCAAACCACAGCTGCAGCGATTTCCCACTTGTTTCTACTTCATGTTATGAAATACATATAAGTAGCATTTGAAAGTCCATTCCCTGTATTGTTTCTTTACACTCAGCAGTCCAACAGTGTGTTGGAGTGCTTATGTGTCCCCAATTATATAATCCAAATTCCATAAATGAAAAGAGTATATACATCACATCTACCTTATCACTTGAGATTGCTTTATCTGGATAACTTTATGTCATCCAACATGTCATTGGACTGCTGACTCTTTTTGAGAACACATGGCAGGTAAGTGAGAAAATAATTGTTTTCCATAGTACTTGTTCACTGCCAACCAATTTTTAAGCCTTACCACTTTGTTGTGCTGGTGGGAAAGAAAGTGTTGCTCAGCTACAGAAATCAATTTTTAGTGTTTCTTTGCTGGGTAGTTCAGCCATGAACAATACATTTCTTTGTAGTATTTTAAGATTATGTAGATCTACCTTTTAGAAGCTCTTGCTGCTTATATGGATACAAAGTAAGAGGGGAGGGGAAGTTTTTTTGAGATTTCTTTTTTTTTTTTTTTATTCCCTAGGAGGGTGTTAATAAATGTATTTTGGGACAGGACAAAACAGCTAAGAAAAAATACAATGTCAACAAAAAAAAAAGAATCTGAAGTCCAAGTTCTGACTGAAGTTAATATTGACATTAGAGCAAAGATATTCAATTTAGTAGTGTTTGGTTGCAACTACCTCCCTAAATTTGCTTGCTAAAATTATAGAACAACTATACAGATTTAAAATACTTGCTGAAATGTCAGCATATAAAGAAAATTTGATTAATGTGTGGTGAGTTCCTCATGCTATTGTGGCAAACTTTGTTTTCATTTTATTTCTAGTGTTCATGACAAGCATACCACACTTTCCTTATCTTTAAATTCTTCTCCTTTTAAATATACTGGGGACCTGAATGGATACTTGGAGGTGCATTTCAAATAAAAAATTCCCCAAACACTGAAATTAGAATGTGAAATATTAGTTTATCCCTGAAGTAAAGCCTCCAGAATATAAAAACTGTCATATTTAATTGAGAAAGTGATCCATCTAGTCTAGTATCCAGTCACTGACTTTAGTAGTAATAGTTGCAATATGAATTTATACATTAATTTGCAGCAGGAAATTTTTCTTATACATCCATTAGGTGGATTTATATCATGGGCATATTTAAAGCAAAATAATAATATTTATAATCTTTGTTAAATGCTCAAGATTCTAGATGTACACCACCAACAATGCTGATTGCCAGCTTATGGAGTGGAGAAATGCTGCCACAATACAACTGAAGAGAGAAAGGACCCATGCCAAAGGGGTTGTACCTACAGTGAACCCACTCCACTCCTCACAGCACATGACTCAAGGTCCTGGTAAGGTATGATCACATTCCCAAATCCTTCAATCTTGAGGATGACTGACACTGTCAACCTTCGGGTGCAAAGTCAGAGTAGGAAGGTGATTTCAGTACTGGAGCAAAGATGTACGTATTCAGAAGTGTTGATGGGGGAGGGTGTATAATTTTTATCTATATTACTACAAAATATCTTCTATATTCATTACGTAATTTGGATGGGTAGCACATTAATTGGACTAACATTTAAATCATATAGTTTGTTCATTTTGCTGGTAATGAGATTTTGAGTGTATCAGCCGTTTCTTTCTGTGATGTTCAGATTTTTAATCCCACTAAGTGGACCTCCTTCTCATGGTGAGAACAGAAATTATTTTTAATATTTTTTCTTTCATTACCATGTGTTTTTGTAGAAGCTGTCTTTATATATTTGCAACTAATTCGTTCACTTCCTGACCTTCTTATTTAATAATTATATATATATACATATATTTTTTTTTTTTTGCAGTTGCATTAAACTGAGAAGAATGACCTATTTTATACTGGACTACATCAGGGGTAGATTAGAAGGAAATCTCAGAGGATATTTCATTCTTTCTATCTGTGCCATGTTAAATAATATGAAAAACTGTAAAATTATGCAATTTGTCTTCGCACTTGAATCATAGCTCTTATCATCCAAGGCTTTTTGTCCTGAACCAACTGTACCACCAGACTGAGGGAACGCTTTCAGTTCACTCACCATTGATTCCTTCAGGACATTGGCAAGGGAATCACTGCAGTAAGGAAACAGCTTTTCTAGCATATCATACCTCACATTTAAAGCACTGATTCAGCAAGAAGCACAGAGGGACACATCTCATCACCTCAATTTAACTCTGTGTCTATTTAAAATGAGCTATGTTATGCTTAGTCATAACATATAGAAGCTGTGGATTGCATTTTCCACATCCCCACAGGGTGTGTGAAATCTAATGGTCTTTCTTGGGTTGTGATACTGTTCCCGGTTGCAGTTAGGCTAGGACCATGTAGCCCATTGCCTTCTGCTACCACAGCACTTGCTCTTTGCAAGCTCTTTGTAAGTTCTGCTAGGGGCTGTACAAAATTTAGGTCTTCTTTCTAATCGCAGACCTCATGGCATCCACCACAGACTATTGGTGACAGACCATTCCCAAGCTAATGCCTTCAGCTGCATGCAAACTATTATAAAAAAGTGTAATGGATGCAGGAGTCCAAGCAATACTAATAAGTTGTCATGTGACTTATGAGGACACTATCCCACATATCTACATGTAGTAAGGCCAGATAAAAGATAAAAATTCAAGATCTCCTGTAACTTTGTTATTTATGATTTTCACATGTAGTGAATTCTGCTTCATTTTCTCACTACCTGATACATACAAAACCAGCTCAGCTTGAATGTTACACTCAATTATCCTGAACACTTCATAAAAATACAGTGCCTGTCCTCCTGGAGTTTCTGGGGTGATGAATATACTTTGCTGGCCCTTTGAAACTGCTGTAGAGAATTCTGTTTAAGCACAGCCTTTCCCATTAATCTTTGTCTGGAAATCTTCCCCTTGCTTATGGTCAGTGCTGCAGACCATATTACTCAGTTCTTCTCTTCTCATTTGGGGGAGAAATAAATTATGCTCTTTTCCTGAATTAAGCAAATCATCAGCAAAGGTTACCTTGTTACATTTTTGTTTCTGGTATATGAGCAGAGTGAAAAACAGATTTCAAGATATATAAGCAGCAGATTATTAGAAGAATCTAATCAGTTGAGATTTCTATACAAAATGTTCATATATATACATTTTGCAAAATCACAGAGTACGCATCTGTATCATACCATCTCTGCTTCTTATTGCTAGAGGTTTGCTATGGGTTTTTTTATACAGTCTAATTGTTATAGGATCCCACAGAATCACAGAACTGTTGAGACTGGAAGGTACCTGTGGAGATCACCTTTTCTAATGCCCCTGAAGAAAACAGGGCCTAAGTCCAGTAGGCTGATCAGTGTCTTCTCCAACCAGGTTTTGAATATTTCCAAGGATGGAGAATATGCAGCCTTCTTGAGCAACCTGTGTCAGTGTTTGCTCACCATCATAGTAAAAACATTTTCTGAAGCTACAAGTAATTTATGGTATTTCTGTTTATGCCCATTGCCTCTTGTCCTTTCACAGGGCAGCACTGAGAAAATAGCAGCAGCACTGGCTCTGGTAGGTAACAGATATCATTCAAATTTAGTTTGGACAAGCAGCTGCTGAAACATTTGGATAATCCAGTAACTGTTTTCCCACTGAGACTATTAACTAAGTAATAATTTGTATGAAAATTTAGAGAGGAAAAATGTGTGTTTTCAAAAATTTTAATTGAATTACACTCCCCACTCTAAACACAACAATTTTGCTTTTTCTCCAGTGAGCCAGGAGGAGGGAAATAGATAGCAAACAATGCTATAGATAGCATATAGATATGGATAGGTGCTTATATTTACCAAAAGATCAAGAAATCTAACAGTGTTATGATATCTTGCAAAGATAAAAAACAAAATATATGATCACAATGAAATTCATTAGTCTCTGAAGTACAACAGTATTTAAACGGGGATCTATTTAAATGGGCTGGAGAGATATAATCAAACCTTTCATGTTGAATAGCTCACAGGATTGCTACAGTGATTTTATTTCTTGTAACCTTTTTTTCTCTTTTTTTAATATATCTACTGCTATTAATGTTGTAATTGGTCTTTATTAAATACATTATTGTTTAGTCATGAAAAAAAGCAAGGTGATAGTAGGTGTGATAGTCTAGATATTTTCTGCCCAAACGAAAAACCTGCATTTACACTTAAATCAGACTTGGGTTTGAGATAGTGAGGCAATGTCAACCATATAATTCCATATCCTCTTCACTGACAGGGCTGTCTGGTCTTCTGTTAAAATTCTATAGTACCTGGTATCTATTTGTGAGCTCTTAAAAAAAAAAAAAGTGCATTTAGGATGTGCTTGTGAGTTTGGACACAAGAGAAGAGTATTGAGAGTGACGATCTGCACAGAAGTTCCTCGGCTGGTCCATTACACACTACTTACCCCTCACTTTTTAAAGCGATGAATACCAGCATCCTCTGTAGCCGCCTTCATCCTGACATCAAAGAAACTTTTGGATTGTTGTGTTCATTACATGGTTGCCACCAGCTGGTGAAAGTCACTGGAGAAGAGAGATACTCTATGCAAGTACAGGTCCTTTGAGAAAACTTAGCTGCCAAGTGCTTCAAAGAAATCCAGTCTGGTCCAGACAAGATATTGGTGATTTTGACACTTCAATTTTTCACTCAAGATCCTAACACTGCAGACTGGCTTTGGAAGTCATAGTTCAAATAGTTTGAAAAAAAATAATGGTCAACAAAAAGAGCACTGAAAATTCAAAAAGCCAGTTCTGAGCTTTATTAAGTCGTAAGAAGAGGTAAGTGCCATTACAGAGATGCCATGGAGTCAGGATTCAGGTTCACAAAATGATAGTCACAATTTATATACAACAGTAATGATCCTTGCAATAACCTTAATACACAGGGCAACAAATGCACCACACCCAAGTGTCTAGTATATTTACACAGAGGCAAAAGTCTAAATTAAAAGGAATGTTTAATCATTCTGATACAGAGTCGGGATTTTTCTTCCTTTAATATAAACTGCTTATAACTGAAGTGAATGAAAATATCCAGTTATTAAAAATGTGCTCTTTGCTGCTTCTGTTTATGGTCTAATAATTCCAACACTGTAATAAGAGAATGAACAGAAAGACATTATTTGTCACTGATATTTTTCACCATTAACTTTATGGTTAAAAGACATAAACAAGTAACAATGCCTCATTAAGTATATCTGATTGGGCAGGGTCTTCCAGTATCCCTAATTTTGGGATATTGTTTAAAATGCATCACAAGCAGAAAGAAAACATTTACCTGTAGCACAATTAGACAATTTTCTACTGCTCTCCTCTACATTTCCTGCTTTAAACACAGGTGTAAAGCTTTTGTCATTATTTTAGATGTGGTAAGACATATATCCATCTGAGTGTTCCAGGATGTAAGTGGATCATTATTGTACTTGATATTGACATTGAAGAGTGACCTTGGTACCCTCATTTTTTTGTGTGTGTATATATCCAGTTGGTTTAAGTCTACAAATTGCTCTCTAAGGTGTGCTGTAATTTAATCTTGTGAAAAGCGAAAAAACAAACAAACAAACAAACAAAAAAACCCCAAAACCATGGAAACAAGCCTGGAAAACATATTTTTGCCTTAAAGTTGTTTAGAAATGAGGATAACTTGAAAAGATGCATGGGCTTATTAGCAATACACCCTTGAAAGAGTTGGCTTCTGGCTGTGCTAGGCTTTCATTGCTTAAGGATGCAGTCACCTTTTACCTGAGATTATCCTATTGACATCACAAAGCATCTTAAAGAACTGTGTTTTGGACTACCCTTTGACACTCACTAAGATTCATAAATCTGTAGTATAAACAGCTTAGAAGTGGTTCTTTCTGTACTTTTCCCTTGCTACTCCTTTATTTCTTTCCAGTTCTTCCATCTTTGAAACTCCTTTTTCAACAGGATAGAGCTTACTGTAATTACAGATTCTATGAATTACACTTAGGGAGTGGAAAGGGTATGACATTATAAAAAAAGAGTCCTAAACTGCAGTAAACTGGAGATCTGTACTTTCTTACTTAGTGCCCTTTTTATAAGAGCTCAGCTGCAGAATTACTTTTTCCTTTAATGTACCTGAATCTTTCCATTGCTTACTCTGCTTCAGACCTCATGAAATCACTTTAGATACATGCCTCAGTTCAGTACAATTTCTTCCACTTTACTGAGCCTTTCTTGGAATGATTTATGATACTAAAAATGGGTTGAGCTTAAATATTTCTTCAGGCCCCATGGAAACAAAAAAAGGCCCCAGGAGAAGGCCCCAGGAGACCAAATAACATCTATGTTTATTTTAACATGCATGTTTATTTCCAATCAAAAGAATAATTTCCTCATCTCCCTGCAGAAAAAGACTTGGGGGTCCTAGTTGACAGTCCCATGAATGTGATCCAGCAGTGTGCCCAAGAGGCTAAGAAGGTCAATGGCATCCTGGCCTGTATCAGCAATAGTGTGGCCAGCAGGACCAAGGCAGTGATCATTCCCCTGAATTTGGCACTGGTGATGCCACACCTCAAGTCCTGTGCTCAGTTGTGGGAGTCTTACACTACAGGAAAGACACCGAGGTGCTGAATCGTGTTCAGATAAGGGAAATAAAGCTGGTGGACCTTTTAAGTTGCAAATTGGATAATGGGAATATGAGTGATTGCACTCAGTCTGAGAAGGAGATTAGTAACAATTCCTGGGACAATGAAATATCCTAACTAGGTCTGGCATGTAGTTAAATGAAAGATAATACAGGAGTTCAGCAAGTGGAAGTTTAGAAATACTGCCCTAGTATATTTTGCATGCGATAGATAGATATAGATAGATAGATAGATAGATAGATAGATAGATAGATACATACATACATACATACATACATACATACATACATAAAGAGGATTTGATATCTGATTCAAATATGGTCTGTTCCATCATCTGAAAAACTGTATGTGACAGTAACCATAGCAGCAAAACTGATTAGGCATACTTGAACAATCAAATGATGTAATAGAATTTTTATTTAGGGTTTCAATAAAGGAAACTGAATACTGTAAACAAGTATATTCAGTTCTATTCTAAAATGTTTTAGTGGATGAAATGACTGAAATATTCACATTTATAACGAAAGCAAAATATTACCTTTTTTCATACACAACTAAGAAATTAGAGTCAACATTGTGTGGCTGAACTCATGAAAGTAACCTTCAGAAGTGGCTGCAATTTTTTTTTTTTTTTTATATCTGTCTTATGGTCTATGTCTTTGATATCTTTCCAAGCATCTTCTGCTTCTGCTGCGTTGTTTCTCAGAGCATGTGTTATTTCAAGACAGACGCAAAGCAGTTATGTTGCTATTGTTACTTGATGCACTGCTGTAAACCGCTCAAAATGAAGGAATAGCACACTCTGGGAATCTATGGATGAAGAATTTCTAGAATCCCTCTTTGTTTATCTGAAGAAAAGTGTTGTTGTTATACTGCTAGGACTTTGCACACCGATTTCCATAACGAAGTTATTTAGTGGCTATTGCATTGCAGAAGACATCCTTAGAGTGAATTAAACACATGGAAATTTATCTCATACTTTTGCCCTCTAAGGATTTATAAAGCAGATAGGATAATTTCTTTCTCCATTTGACTTTTACAGTAGTGCATACACATTCCTGGAATCAGGAACTGAAACATACTACTATTTGCATCTAAAATTAGCCTTCCTAGGCTTAGAATATAATTTTACCTGTTTCTTCCTGGTTTTCTGTCAGTTATCATATTTAATCAAATGATAATTGTATGTCTGTATTCCAACTTGGTTTCAAATTTACTTCAACCCTACTACTTCTCTTAGGTATGAGCTCAATGCTGAGAGGAGAAGTAAGCATCAGTGTCTCAGTTCCTGGACTATTTCATTTACCTAACATGACAGGTTCTGGGAGTGCTTAGAACAGCAAAGAAAGGCAGTCATCCATATCCAAGTATATGAGTTAGGTTGAGCAGTAAGAAGGGATTTTCAGACACTCCTCATCTGTCATAAGCTGTGGTTATTTAAAGAAGAACAGGGAGAATTCCTACTCTCTACTTCAGCTAACCAGACACAAGCAAGCAGAAAGAAAACAAAGTCATTGTTTCATTTTGCCTAAAACAATATGTTATTCTTGGTGGCAGGACATACTGAAATTATACTACTGACATGGGTGAACCTCACTCTCTCTGACTGAATTTCAGCCAAACTTTGGTCTGCAATCTTGCTTGTAAATACATCCTTGGGTATCTAATGCAATCTAATTCTTCCTAATTTTGTCTGATTTAACTAACCTAAAACACTTTGTCTCAATTTAATTGTCCACACATAGTCATGCTATATCATTTGGATGTTAAATTATTCCTCTCAGCATTCAGCTACTGCTTCAAAAAAAAAAAAAAAAAATCAGGTTTCTAAATCATAAAGTAATGTCTACTTGTTTAGGAAGTTTCTAATCCGTTTCCAGAAGATGGAAGTCTGTGTGGCTTCATGGTATACACTGACCCTCTTTATTACTGGTGAGGGTCTTTAATATCGTATCAAGCTTCCCTGGGAACTTTAGGAAGTACTATGCTTGAAAACTTTGCATGCTTAGCAGGTGGGACATGTCAGCATTACAGAAAAAAAAGCATATCAGAAATGCAACAATGCCAGAAAAATGTTACATCTTTTCTAAGAAAGCCTATCTTACTAATAAATTAAACAGAACTTCAGAAGAACTTTAGTAGAAATTTCAGTTTTTGTAGCTATTAAAGAAACAAAGAAGATTTGTCATATGTATTTTACGAATACCTGAAAGACAATGAATACTATGAACTCATTTTTGATCAAGTGAAACTGAAACAGATATAGGTCTAAAATAAGAAATAGTTTATGCTTTCTCTTTTTAACTTAATTTATTATTAAAAAATAGTGTTTATCCTTTTTTTTTTTCAGAAAAGGACTTTGAAATGCATGACAACAAAAGGGAAAATATCTATCAATTCTTGTCTAATCAGTATACTTTCACATGCATAATCCACTACTTGATGAATACATTCTATTTTAAAAGAAAATGGTTTTTAAGACTCATTGTTAACTACTGGCAGAAACAGGAGAGATAACTTTCAGTGAAGTCAGATTTGATTTTGGTCCATGCTGAAGATCAGAGTTCATGTGCTCTCTTTAGTTATAGGCAACTACCTGAAGAAAATTTCTATGCAAATCTACTGCTGAGAGCAATGGTTTTCACTGCTCCAACTGCTATTAGTGATATGGTAAGGGTCTCACAGCTATGACTTCTCTCCATATTGCTGGTCAGTGTTCAAATAATTGTGCCTTTTTTTTACTTGGTCTCATAGTCAAGACAAGATTTACTATGAAAAGGCTGGAAATATCCATCTTCACCTTTTTTATCATCATGATCCATCAATAAAGGATTATGGAAAATATTCAAAGGTAAATTGCAATCCTCTTGTGAAATTTATTTTTACCATTACCTAGAAAGTAAATAATAACCACAGTATGTTTCTATAAATAAATTCCAGGAAAATCAGCATCTGCCTCCCAGCATCTAAGAATACCTTTCCTGTCAACACATTCATCAGAAGTTATTCATATAACTTTATGTAAATTAAGTATATTTCATTGTGTTATGTATATATCCCAGTGTGACTCTATCTCTTTAAAATACAATTTTCATTTCAATGACTGTACAATAGAATATTCGAAAGTAAGGAGAAAGAGAGAATTTTGTTGTATCTTCTATAGGATACTTTATTAAATGTAATTGAATGTGCAAGCTAACTAAATATTTTCACATTCATTTTAAATTCTGCTGTAATTATAGATTGTTCAAAGACCTGTGAATGTCTCTGTTTGAAAGCCTGTATGTAGTTTCCTAAAATTGGTAAATACACCACTTCTTACTGCTCCCCATTGTTTGAACAGTATCTTGCCACAGGTTTGAGATTACAATCCTAATTATAACAGAAGATTGGACAACCGTCAGGTGGGATTAATTTGCATAACTCAATTGAACTCTACGGAACTGTGCTGATTTATGTTGACTGAGGATATGGTTTCACATTTGCAATTCCATGTCTAATATAAATTTCTATTTAACAAAAATTAAATTTCTCTGAACACAAAATGATCAATTCTGATTTCATTGTGTATTGGATTTTCATGGCCAGGTTTTGGTAGTGGGCATGTTGCAGGGGTTTGCCAGAGTGGCTTCTGTAAAAGGCTGCCAGAAGCTTTTGCCATGTCTGACAGCCAATGCCAAGTGCTTTTAGACAGACCCAAAGCTTGCCAAGGCCAAGCCCAAGCCTATCAAAGATGGTAGTAATGCCTCTGTGATAACATATTTAAGAAGGAAAAAAAAAAATATGGCACAGAAATGATAGCGTGAAGAGAAGAGAAGAGTGAGAATATGTGGCTGTGGGCAGACAGCAAGATGAGGGAGAAAGGAAGGAAACGAGGGGCTCCAGGTGCTGGAACTGAGATCCTCCTGCAGCCTGTGGGGAAGATCATGATGAGACAGCTGCCCCCATGCAGCCCATGGAGGACCATGGTGGATGACTGAAGGAAGGTTGTGACCCTGTGGGGAAGCCCATATTTTAGCAGGTTCCTGTCAGGACCCAGAGACTTGTGAAAAGAGAAGCCCACACTGGAGCAGGTGTACTAGTAGAACTTGTGACCCCATGGGGGACCAATGCTGGAAGAGTTCATGAAGAACTGTAGCCTGTGGGAAGAACTCACACTGGAGAAGTTCATGGAGGGCTGGACCCCACACTGGAACAGGGACTCCTCCCCTTGAGAAGGAAGCAGCAAAAAAAAAAACGTGTAATGATCTGACCATAACGCCCATTCCGCATCTTCCTGCACCTCTCAGGAAGGTGGCCAGTAGAGCCTACGAAGGAAGGATAGGTGGGGGGGAAGATATTTCTAAAATCCGTTTTACTTCTCATTACTGTACTCTGATTTGTTTGATTATTAATTAATCTCCACAAGTCAAGTCTGTTTTGCCCATGACAGTAGTGAGTGAGTGATGTCTCCCTGTCCTTATCTCAACTCATGAGGCATTTCATTTTTTATCCCTGTTCAGCTGCAGAGGGGAGTGATTGTGCAGGTTTGATGGGCATGTGGCATCCAGCCAGGGTCAACCCACCACACACTCTTATTGATCTAAAACTAGAATAATGTGAATTACTTCAGTCTTTATGTAACTGAACAAAATCCACCCATATGCATAGAACAGAATAACAAGACACACATGAAATCATCCTCGGGAAATGATTATTAGTGTCATGTGGGTTTTTTTTTTTGTTTAAATAAAAGCTACCAACACAATTATATGTTCTGCAGTGTGGGTTTATGCAGTTTTTAGCAACCCAGCTGCATGGAGTCAAGAGCTCCTTCAGAGAGCCCAAAGGGAAGAAAAAAAGCAGCAACCTCTCAGTGAACATGAGTGTCATTCGGCTAAAGTGTATATAAATTCTACTATCAGATATCTTTCCTTTTTTAAAACCCAAACTGAACATGGAAGTAAAACAAATGTGAATTTATACATCTGGTATCTGGGAAGGTTTACTAAACATTAAAGTCTCTGTATTTAGTTCATGATAGAAGAAGCATGCACTGTCCTTTTTGATGATAATGACATGGGAAACAAAACCAAGCTGAGAACCAATATAAATGCACTGTTGGAGTCTTGTTCAATGTTATGTGTTATTTTCTTAGCTCTGAGAGTTGGAGGGTATGGAAATAAAAGCTTTCAGCAGAACAGTCCATATGGTGAATTCATAATGTGTGATCAGGACAAAACAATTACTGTGACTAGTCCATGAGTGTACATTTCACTGATTTTAATTAGAAGTAGGAATATTTTCATACCCTCAGATGCCTGTCATGATTTTTGTCTTGCTATCCCAAAAACTCCCCTTCTATTTCTATGGAAATGCAGTTACAGAACCACTGAATCACAGTTATGAAGATGAGTGGACTACTTAGGAGAGTAAAGAACTGTATGCTTTACATATTCTTTCATTAACACTACCAGAGCTATTGCTCTTTTGATGAGAAACTCATGAAGTGCCACAAGTACAGTCATAGGCTTCTATTAATATATGAAATAACTCCTGCAAAAGTTGGAAATAATTCCTTCAAGGCCTTTACCTATGGCTTTCTGATGCATTTGAACTTATTATCTGCAGACATGCTGCTAAACAACCCCGGAATCTTGACCATTAATTGAGTAGATTAGATGCCTGCTGGAGCCTGAGCTCTTTTTAAGGAAACAAGCATACATGGTAGTTTGCATTCAGTCCTAACCATGCTGTGAATGCTGAAAATGGATAAGCCTTGATTCAGAAGTGGGAAAAGCACCTGCATTCTAGAAATGAGGTTTAGACAGAAAACAGATTCTGTATTATAGATAATATTGTTGAAGGAGAGTTATTCAGGCCACCCCATGATGAATAGTAATGAGATATAGACTGCTGAGACAAACAGTTGCTACATATCGCCAGTGATATACAGAGAGAGATTATGTATCAAGTAAAATCCAGTGAGCTGTGTGTGTTGCTATAAAAGTTCTGATCCAAGTCTGTACAGTATGCAAAATGAGGGGTTTCTGACACTGCAAAGTTCATTAAGTAGCCTGTGCAGAACTGTAGCCACAGAGATGCTCAGAAGACCATCATTACCAGGAAGCCAACTTGCACACAAAAAAAAAATGCAAAAAACCCCAACTTGCAGTAGGATATAAACAGTGTTTTCCTTGGTGTGTTGCTGTACTGACCAGTTTTTAAGTAATGTATGGTCTGTGACTTGTAATAAAGTCATAGTCAGTTATAAATGTGCAGCAATTTTTCAATGAGCTCCTGATCATTTGTCTCAGATGATGCATTTTTAAAGGTACTTAGTGTGGGTAGAAAGGATTGTAAATGAACACTTTACAATATAAATCTTGACTTACTACACAACAGCAATAAGAACTCAAGATGTTTGTACAAGATGGATACTGATAGCGTGTTCCCAGTGCATATACTTAGTCCTGAAATAAAACTACGAGAATTCACATGTCTACTGATAGAGCTTTGTCTTCTATATTCATGCTTCTTATTTTGTTCCATTCCTTTTTATTTTTAAGCTTTTTCTTCTCTGATGGCTCTTGGTAACACAAATTACATATGCATATGACCTCATAAGCTTTTTCTGTTTCTGACAAAACTACAGTCCCCATCCCACACAAGAAATGCATTTGCAAAGAAAACAAACAAAATCAGGCAATGCCTTTGTTCCTACTGATTATTTTTTTATACATGGGTCCCCATAACAACTGTTCTGAAGTGGGTGTGTTCTGAAGACCTGTAGAAAAACAGGGAAAAATTGTTTGCAGGGAAGGCCATGAGTTCTTCCAGCTTAACTTCGTAATTAATATGTGTCTAACTTCAGAGCTAGATGAGCTTTAGGTCTTGTACAGTTATGTTCTGAGCAACTTGAGAAGTGAAAATTCCAAAGAAATTTAATTACGCAAAAATTTAATTATTGTGAGATGATATCCACTCTAGGCCAACATACGTATAAATTCTGTGTGAGTTGTGTCTTACAATTGTTTCTTAACAATCTACATTGTGTTATGACATGCACCTGAAGGCAAGGGGAACTGAAGTTCCTGTTAATAGATCAATAGGGGAAAAATAGAGTGAAACAACACTGAAGGATCAGTGTTTTTATATATGTACATATGGCAGGTTTATTTCAGAACAATTTGATTGAAATGGAAAGCAGGAATGTAACAGTTTCAGTTATTATCTATAGAAATATGGCAATATAAAAGTATAAAAATATTGCTTAAGAAAATATATAAGGAAAAGAAAGATAGGAAAGAAAGGATAAAAGTAGATAGTGGAGAGGAAGGTTAACACCACCCATGGATGCAGTGATGAGACTCGAATGTGACAATTTCAATGTCCATTGGTTGAAGTGATGGGTGCAGTCTTGATCCATTGAGGATGGGGGAAGCCCATGAAACACAAAGTTCAATGGTTTTACCTAAATTTAGGCTCAAGTGAGAATGCCCAGAATGCCTCTGAGCACAGGGGAGTTTTACACTGCCTTTTGCAATATTGTGCATTTGTGTGCAGTTCCTCTGGTGGAAGACCCCAGAACTGAGCCTGGGAGTGTTTCAGGGGTCTCTGATGATTTATGGCCCCTTTTAATGACATGACTGCTGTTTGGCCCTGCTTCTCTCACTTTAGTAGAGATAAACTGTGCCTATCAGAGGGGAAATGACATAACAGAAGCATCACACCACCTCTGCAGGGTCTGCTTCTTACCGATCTCTTTATTTATCTAGCCAGAAAACAGCTTGTTTAAGACATGAGTCATAGGTTATCAGGTACACAATAATTCACAGGACTCAATCAGTTTATATAAACAAAAGTGAGTTTGTCCTGCTCATCCTCTGGCGGTGGGTGGTCATCCCCTTTGTTTCATGTGGATCAGAAGTTTTCACCACCACACAGCCAAACCTCTCTTCCTCCCCTTCAGTTCGGGCGTGCAAACTTGGCCTCAGCAAAGTACCTGCTGCTTTTGCAAATGGCCAATTGTTTTACTCGTTAACCTTTGACATCTCAGCCTCTCATATATGGTATGTAGCTGTGTTTGTTGTTCTAACATATCTCATAGTTGAAGTTTTTCACTCATCTTGATTGTACACATTTGTTTCAATTTTTGTCTTCATACTAGAAACAGCTTTTGAACACTGCAGAGATTTAACCTTTGAAATTTGGAGGTTTTATTTCATTTGCCTCTATTCATGCTTATTTACTCTTTGCTCAGTAATAACCTTGAAAACAAAGAAGACCAAGATAGGAGTATTTTTTTTTTGCATTTCATGACAAATTTGTATCCAATATACTCTAATTATTCTTTCAGCATGCCACCTACATGCGGGTCTACACTTTGGAAAAAGGTATGATGCCCTCCCATTCCTCAGTGTCTCCAAAGACGTTCCTTTTATCGCTTCTGCTAGAGCACACGATTTGGAATTCTCTCCTGCTCATACTACAGGAGGACTGTTGCCACTTACAGAATCAATAGACTAGAAAAATATTTTGGGTGCACTCTCTAGTTATTTTCTTCAGAAACTGGGCAAAGGGATCCTACAGTAACAACAAATAGGTGCTCTGATTTACCATAGCACACATACAAATTACAGACATAGTAGTACAACCTGTCACCTCTGGGGTAACTTTATAAAATACAGGGTGTCAATTTAGCTCCATGTCAATTACAAAGATGCAATTTTATGGTTAAGAAACTGTTGATCACATCTTCCCCATCCCCATAAAGAAGGTTGAGGTCCAATGTGCGTTACTCGGTCTTGGTACTCTTCTTAGATGATGTTAGGTCAGGACTGCAGAGCTTGTTAATTTCTTCTCTGCATTCTCTTTCCACAGCAGTCATTCTTTGTGCAACCCGTGAGGGGCTGTGCAAAACCAGTTGCTTTTTTTAATCACAGATGTCTGGTTGTCCACTACAGATTGCAGTCACCTCTTGCTTCATATTCCTTTTCACGCATGATAGCTTTCATAACATCCTAAATCTAGTTGAAGTTATTGTTAAACTGGGTTAGAGATAAACAGTGCATTTGCAGGTAAGGGATCAACTATTCATGATTTCCTCCCTTTTAATTTTAACTGGACAGATGGCTTTACAAGACCCTCAATACTACTTAAATTACAATACCTCCCACTGCTTCTGTAAAGTGTTTGGAATTCATCACGTGCTGCAAAACATTTTTGGGTATCTTTCTGTGCAATCAATGCCCTAGATACTAAGGAACCAGACTCAAAACTGAATTGAGAAATCTTAAAAAAAGTTTTCCATGGCCGTTCAACCTAAATACAGATTCAGAATGAACCAAATTTCACACAGCCGTAACTTTATATTTTAAAAAAATTCAATTTTACATTCATTTTTCCATTTCCTCTGCAAATTACTTACTAATATTTTTCATGGGTTTTTTCTTTTCTTCATTCTTAAATCTATTCTATCTGAAACAGTGTCTGTTTCCAAAATCTACCAAACTTCAAAAAATGATGAAATTATTAAAAAACCCTGCCTAGTAAGTATGTCTTGTGCAAACATAAACCATAAAAGAAATACTAGATGCATTGTTACCTGTTTGCCTCCATTCTGAAACTAATGCTGCCTGTTGTATTGCAGCCTCCATCCTGTACAATAAAGTGTAGGATGCCAGCTCTTTGTTCTTTGGTGGGGGGTTTTGTTGTTTTTGTTGGCTTTTGGGTTTGGCTTTTTTTAATCAGGCCATAAATTAAATTCCATACATCATTCTTTCTGAGTCTCAGTTATTTAAAATAGGACATTTGTCTTTGCTGCACTATTTTCATTTAAAGTTGATTCTGCAATACTTAATAGAAGATTGCAAATATTATCCAAACTATCGAGAGCAGTTTTTTGAAAATTAAATCTGAAACTGCATATCGCAGTCTTAAATATTTCTTTTAATTAATTCCTTTTTTACTACTTTGCATTAAGCATTTCATCCCCCCAAAATAAAATTTATTAATAGTTGAAACACCAAAAATATATCTCTTGAATTTCTTGCTATAGTTTCCTATATTTATGTAACTTATAAATTGACATATTATAGTTGTAAAAAGCTGTAAAACGCTACTCAAGCTCTTGATACTTGGAGTAGGATTTGCTACAAGATATAATTTCAGGACTGGAGCAGTTGCATCCTTTAACATTGTCAGGAAGAAGAAGCAGCATATTTGCAGAAAGAGATTATTGACAACACAAGTAGAATCAGGCAACTAGAAATGACTGAAAAATGTCAAGATTCCATAAGCAGAAGATACCAAAGGTAGTAAGACAGAGCTAAATTGTAGATGAGCAGAAGATGAGAATGGGAACATGTATTAAATCTCTAACCTCCTCAAGATTGCAGTTAAGAAAATAATATAAGGAAAAGTAAAGATGAGAAAAATGACAGAATAACAACAAACAAGGAAACATAGGTTATACTGTTGTTCTTTCATTGCAGCACTGGACCGAAGCAATATGTAGAAAGACGTTAATACTTGTTATTGCAAGAGACAATAAAAGCTTTTCTGCTATATAGGAGCTATATTTTATGCTGATGAGATGGGTTCATAGAATTTAGAATTACATAACTCTTTGCTTCTCAGCATCTCCTGAATGACAATATAAGGTACTTTGAAGGAAAACAGAGAAACTGTCAAAAACATAGATTATCCTTGCAAATTTCTTTCTGATATTTTCATTGGTACTATGGTTTTGTTCTACTATTGTCTCTTGTTCTGCACAGTAGTAAATGTAATTCATAATGAGGAAGAGCAGGGAAAAGACTGTATTTTTAAGAAACTGCAAACACATAGAACAGCTCTCCTTCCATCTCATTTTCTGAATAATATGAATATCTTGTATAATTTTTTCTTTGTTTTCCAATACATGCTATACTATGAGGTTTTGAGCACCATCAGAGCAAATTTGGTTTAATTCCTTTCTGTTTAGGATCACATACTACTATTTGTTTAAAGAACAAACAACAGAGATCTAGATTATACTCGATAAATTTGGGCATCTAATACGTAAACATGTACATACTAAATAGGCAATTTAAGTGTGGACTTGTTTGTCCATAATTATTAAAATTTGCCTCTAGCATTGCTACTTCATATGCATAATTTTTGACAATTACAGTTTGAAATTGCAGGGAGTTTACAGGACTGAACAGTAGATGAATGCGTGCATGTCTCATAAAGACTCCACTATGACAGGATTTCAAAAATTAATAACTAGGTGCTGTATATTTGCTGATAGAAAAGAGCTGACACAGAAAACCACCACCTGAAAACAACACTATTTTGTCTCATGAACCTTTATTCTTGGTTTGTAAATGCCACAATAAGATATATGAAATGTAAATATATCTTACATAAAATAAAATACAGTTCTCTCAAGATGGGCTTTGTCCTGAGATTCAGATACTAGCATTAATTGTGTGTACAATATAGCTGTTAATAACATTTTGTGAAGTCTGCACTTTTGTTTTTTGGGTTACAAATTGAACTTTCATTTAATCTTACTTTTAAGTGGGATTGGTCATGACCTTCAAAATGTCAACTCATGTTTGCACTGCAGTTTTAACAAAGGCCATTTGAGGACTAAGTTGAAGACATTTATCATTACACCAGGTGGTGATGGAAGTGAATTGCACTGAGTACAAACACACAGAAATCACTTCAAAATGGAAAAAAATAAAGGGAAAAGAAAATGAAGTCTTTGACTTTTAGATGTAGGAGTTTTCTATATATGATCATGCAGTCATGCATGTCCTTTCAGACATATGTTTACACTACCCTGCTCACTCACAGCTACTCACCTTACTCTTATTTAAAGGACCATAGTTCAAAATAAAACATAAATGTAAATACATTATAAGCTTTAAGCTATGTTCTTTGGAGTCGTATTACATTTCAGGTTGATTTTCACAGAAAAACTGCAACAACTTACCAGATATGAAGTATCCTGGTAGAGATCAACAGAATGCTGAAATGCTTTGTTTCAGCTGAGATCCTCATATGTGTTTGATAATTTTGCACAGGTCTGAGGCTGCATTAGTTAGCATAAATCAGCATAAATTAGCATAAGAACTTAAGTTAGATTAAGAAGCAATGCCATAAGGAAAAACATGAAAAGGAAATAATCATAAGATGAGAACACTTAAGAGGTTCTGAATGTGTCACAGCTGACATTTAGATGTATTTAAACACAGAATTATGAAATTGGACTTGTTAGCACTAGTTTGACCTCAGATTATTAGAATGAAGAGCATTTTCTTGAAATATTTATATTCAGATAGCTTCACATGAATGATTTTATGATAAAAATATGTCCGACATAGAACACTGAGATTTGGTATTGGATCCCAGAGCACAAGGCTGATCAAATTTAGGTTTTGCAAATATTGTTTATTTGTGGTTTCACCAAGTTTTTTCAGTGAACAAATATACATATTACATAAACTTATAATAGCTTACTTTTCTTTAAAAAATAGTTATGCAGATCAAAAACTGATTTCTTTCAGCTTTCCAGTTCCTCAAAATAAGTTCAGCTGTTATTATTCAAACTTCTGGCTATCTTCCCACCTCTCCATGACCAAATTCCTTCCTTTTCCCTCTCTCAGCTTCATCTCTTCCAACACTAAATTTTCTGGTGTCAGATTTGCTGTTATCCCCTGAGATTTAACTGAGAATTTATTGTCTCCAGCAGTGCATCTGTTGCATCTGTTTTTTCAAACAAAATAATCAGAATTTATATATTCTAATTCTCTTCTACATAGCTGATGACTTGAACTTTTAGTAGAATAACACTGTGTTTAACACTACTGAGCAGACAACAAAAGATAACATGGCCTACAAATTCAATAACAGAAGGGCTTGAGTGGGAAGATGTAAGTAGAAATATTGTGGGTATTGTGTCTGAAAAGAGCTGTAGACAAGATGTCTAATCAAGAGAGAAACTGGCTAAACTGTGAAAAGAGAGAAAACAGCACTAACCTGAATTCAGAGTTCTTACTACAAAAATGGTCTTTACACCCATGTTTCCTTAAAACCCTTTACAGCTGTCATCCAACTAGAGTCCTGTTCCTGTTCTGGAAAATCTAACTTATTTATGTCAGTTCTCATTAATTTCTCCCTCAAGTATCCTTTAGGTCAGAGCTGACAATAGTAAAAAATGGGACTTAATTAGATATTTTTGTCTTGACAGTGGAAGCAAAAGGCTAAAAATCTAAATCGCACCTGAACCTCTTTTAAATTTAGAGCCGCTCCATTTATTTTTTTTTACATTTTTCCTCAGCAATTTAAAGAAAGCAGTGAGTAACAAAAGGACACAGTGAAGTTTTCATGACAATTTTGCATAGGAAGAGCCAGAGGAAGAAGATCTGAGGTTGACGTCTGGAAACGGGTAAGCTTGGTGAATTTTAAATTTGTACCATGCATGAGAGTGTAATAAATGGTTAGTTTTCATTGGGAGTGGGAGTCTTTTTTAAGAGTATAAAATTCACTTCACCCTGCACTTTTCTCCATAATTTTAGGAATGTCTGAATCTGAGGTGTAAGTAGCCTGCAAGACTAGGCCTCACATTGTTATTAACTTATTCAAGAGATACTGTAGAGCAAAGGAACAGAACATCTTAAGGGGGTGGCAGAAGAACGTATCTGTAGCAGTAATTTTGGTAATTATTCAAGCTGACTGCTGATTTTGTGGCACTAAAAATGACCAAATAAAGCTATTTGATGTTGAAAGGCAGAACTATTAGTCCTTACCCACGCTGGTAGCAATAGAGTAGGAAAGCATAGGTGGAAAATTTAGGGGTGAAATTCAGGTCGCTAAGGTTCTGACCAGCAGGGAGTCCAAGTCTTTTGGCAACAGCTTGTGTAACACCGCCAGCTGCATATGTAAAACCTAAAGAAACTATACAGGCCAGACATGTTTCACATTAACTAGAGAAAAACCAATCTGAATAGAAATATGCAGGATTATTTTCAGTAAAAATAGAGGGAAAACAATAGTAATGGAAGAGTGCTTGGACTTGAAATAGTCAAAATCTTTTTACATGCAGAAAGGAAGCATATATACAGAAAAATAACTCTACTAGTCCAGCTACAGAGCCCTGCCTATGTCCCTGGGGCCCTTCGGCCATAACACCAGAACCCATCAGTGCAAGCAGTGGGTTTTATCCCTGAGCATAAGCGGGGGATGACAGTCAGACTTACTAGAAGAATTGATTAAGGAATTGAAAAAACCTATATGACTTTATGGTGACTTTTTTAACAGAAAAAGGTCAACAGAAAGATCTCTCAGGATGGCTAGTATGATCAATTTTGTTCAGTATCTTTATTATTAGCATGGAAAAAGGTAAGGGGTAACATCTCTTGAGTTTGGAAAAGATATGAAGTTATTAAAATACAATATTGATGGCTAGAAAGTCTTGGAGGACTGTCCCATCCCAATGTAAAAGAAGGGCTCAGGGAAGGTTAATAGAGTTCTCAGACAAAAATACAGCCCAAACGCGGCAATGTTATAGCTGAGAACCGTTTATTGATAAGGAGGAGTAGGGTGTCCTAAGGGAGCACAGAGGGGAAAAGGGAGATGGAAGAAGAAACAAGACAGCCACAGCGTTCAGCACAAAAACTTCCGTGCTTTGTCAGCGTCAGCTCAGCAGATGGAACGTGTGTGTGTCATGAGTCGCAGCATGTTTGCATAGTTATTTGTAGCGGGTTGGGCACGATTTTCAAACAGCAGCAGACTGTGTGTCTCTGTCACTGCCGAAGAACAGGCTGCTGTAACTACGGGTCCGTCCCTGTTACAGGCCGTCAGCATCGGGACGCGGCTGCGTGGCTGCCTGCACTCGGAAAACACGGTGGCGGGGCTGGCTGAGTGCAGGCGGGACCCTCTCCGTTGGGGAGGGCAGCCGAGCATGAGGTCATCACGGCGAGAAGCTGGCTCGCAAACGGTGAAGCCGGGCAAAGCAGATACGGGCAGAGAAGCAGGACCACAGGGAGGAAAAGGCGAAGGGGGAGAGCGGGGCCGAGCTGACTCCACGTGCGGAGCCCCACTTCCGCCAAAAAACTCCAAGCAAAATGGCTCCGGTTGTGTTCCAGTTAACTGCTTTCAAGGGTCCAAGCCCCTCCTACAGCCCGATTTCCCAGCCACTTTTTTGTGGGCATCCGGGAACTTGTTGGTAAGTGGGTGAACGGGCAGCTGGCAGCCCAGTCATGGAAGTCCTTCGTGCCTGATTGACTGTCAGCTGAAGCCTCTCCAGGGACTGGACTCCCAACATGGATACAGCCTCGGGGTAATCTCCAACCTCATTAGGAATAATATAATGTTGAGATATAAACAAAAATCAAACTGATTCCTCTCAAGGACCTTACAAAACTGTGCCTGGGGTTGAAAAAAGAGTTGCTGTGCAAAAAGAAGTAAGATAAATCGTAGGAAAATAGTTTGCATCATGCTGAACACAGAACGGACAGTTAAAACCTAGGAGAGAGGTATTAGCATTGTTGTCTCGGAGATACACAGCAAAAGGATGAAAGTCAGTGGTCAGAAGTTGCAAGAAAATGTTTGAAATTGCCAATAACTGTTGCAGGAAAAGCAATTAGCCAAACGATAGTTAGAGTTTGTGGAATCTTAATTTTGGAGACAGTCAAAATTTGACTAGACTCAGGTGTGAGCAACTTGATTGAAATACATCTGACTTTCAGAAATGGGAGAGATTATGAGAGATGACTCTTAGAAATTTCTTACAGGCTATATTACTATTTAATTTGGTTCTCTGAAGTAGGATAGGGCTGAGAGTATGAAATCACTAAAGTAGTAAAGTTAGGAACAAGGTTTAGTGATGAACTTGGCAGAGTTAAGTTTACACTTGGGATCAATTATCTTAAAGGTATTTTCAAACCTAAATGATTCAGTAGTTATATGATACTATGCAAAAATAAGGATAGGGAAATTTTTGGTCCAGTGATGGTGGTGTTCCACAGGCAAGTACACTTTTGGCAAAATATATGGAAAAGATCAAGGTACTCAATGTCTCCTTCACCTTGGTCTTCATAGAATCATACAGTCCCTTCTTGGAAACTGAAACTACATTTGGCAGCTACCATCTGGCTGAGACTTCTCCATTCTCCCAAGACTATTGTGAAATAGTGGAGAGAGGTCCTGCAATAATGCCAGACAGCTCTTTTAACACCCTGGAATGAATCCTATCAGACCCCATAGACATGCGTGCATCACGTACACAATACAGCTGGAGAAGCAAGTATTGAAAAAATTCAGGGTCAACTGGAAGTTTATCACCCTTCAGGATTGGTCTTCCAATGTAGGACTCAGCAGACGCCTGATTGCCTTGAAAAGTCATGTTTATTAGAAAAGATTCCTGAGGACTGAAAGAAGATAACGTCATTATTATCCCCAAGAGAAGAAAGAATGAAAAACTAAAGAATTTCACCTTGATTTCAAGGATATGAAGGACAAGGAGAGACTGGGAGTTAACAGCAAGAATTTATGAGTTAGAAATCATGCCTAACCTATGATATAGCCTCCTATGATGAGTTGATTGACTTTATGTGTGATGGGAGAACATTAAATGTTATTTTTATTTTATTAAGGCTTGTCGTAACGTAATACTAGATTTATCTGATGAAGTACAGATTTGATAAGTAGACAGTGAGGGGGATTGAAAACTTAACTGACCCATCTTGAGTCAGGTGGGTTGGACTAGATGGTTTCCAGAGGACTCCTGATTTCAGCAATTCTGTCATCCGAATGACTATAAGATTATGAAGGTATTATGGTGTTTTCTGTAGACACAAGGCAATATAGAGTGAGATAACCTCAAGAAGAGATCTAGGCCACTCTGTGACGTAAAAACTAAGGTGTGAGTGAGATGGGTATAGTAGGTTGTTAATGATTTCTGTATCTCACCCACATACACATGGTCGGTAGATAACCCACTCATGACAGTAAAAGTGTCAGCACCAGGGTCTTGGAAAATCAGATCATTCACTCTAGCTGGTTGATTTCTCCAAATGCTGAGAGGCGTGCAACAGTTTCAATGTTGTCTTGGCCCTTCAGCATGACAGCAGTTGTTCATGGAGGTGTGTGGGTTGTGTGAATGGATGGAGACATGCATTTTAACTATTCATTACTTCTCAAGTTTAATAGCTGACGTGAGATGACAATGATGACTTAAAAGAAGTTAGATTTTGCTTAGATTTTCAACTTTTTTTCTAGTTTATACTTATGTGAGATCTAAATGTGATCAAAGACTGGGGCAAGGTTCACATGAGCTGCTACCTTGGGGAAGTATCTTCCTTTATTTCATTTCAAATGAGCTTGACAAGCACTTGTCTAATGGTTGTGTCCTCGTGTAATTCACACATATTGCAAAAACACTTCTGAGACAGTAACTTCAATAGAAATGCTTTTAATATGTTTGAAGTTCAGTATGATTAGCCTGGAAAATTACCGCATCATCAGTCTTGGGACTGCAGAATTACAGCTGTTGACATATTAATTCAAGCTACAACTGAAAAAGGTCATTTCAGACTTTGTGGAGCAGCATCCACAGAACTAATGCATTAACAGAAATTGAAAAAAAACCAACAACAAACAAAACCCTTCAGTCAAAAGATTCATTTTACATTTATTTATTTATTTACATTTCTTTGACACGTCTAGGGATCTGAAAATGGGTTATAGCCCTCTATTGTGGTACAATTAGGCACATATTGTACAGAACTTCTAGTTCTTTGTGTTGCTTGTTGTTTGTTACATGATGGCAAAAATAGTACAATGTTTTCAACAATATTTTTTTTTTCCCAAAACAACCAAAACACTGTCTTTGAACATTTATGCCAGGCTTTTGTAACAGACACATACCCAGAAGGACAACCTGGCTCTTCTAAAACTTGTAGAAAAATTAAAGATGAAAACAACAGAGTTCCTGTCTTAGTGCCACTGTCTCTGACATGAAAATGAATATTCATTAAATGATTGAAGGCTTATGATCATGGTCAAAGGAATAAGAATAATAAATCATAGGCAGTATTACTTGATAGTAAAAATAAACATTTTTGGCTTAAAAATCAATTCTGGATTTCTTACATATATTTCTTTTAATTTAAATCTGAGATTTCCAAAGCATACGCAGAGGAAACCTGCTGCAAAATATCCTTTCATTACAGAAATTTAGATTTTTTAAATTGAATTTTTATTTGATTATCAAACATAGATATCCTATGTCATTTCCTCTCATTTGAGGCCTGTCCTGATAAGAATTAGCTAAGCAAAGCATCTCAAATTAACCTATGTAACTTATATGTTTGGGAGTTCAGAAATTTGGTTATTATTTGCTTGATTTCAGACTCTGATGTATTAATTTACTGTATTTTCAGGCTATTGTTATTATTAATATTATTGAAAATAACCCATGAACTGCATTAACAGGAAGAAAATCAATGTACCCTCAGCAACAGTGATAGTTATGACTCTTTGCTTTGCAAGTAATTTCTCATTTGATAAGATTTCATGACCACATGCCCTAAAGCATTAGCCCAAAGCTAGAATTCCAAACACCAGAATCTATAAATTCATCTGCGATCATACTTAAGAGTGAATAATCTTTGTGTAAAAAATGAGGCCACAGTCTGTCATTCAGTTTGGGCTGTTTCTGTGTCACTGTGCCAAGAATAAACGGCTTTATGGAACAAAACATCTGAGACTCTGCTAAGGGAAACCTGGGATAGAACCAGTAAGGACACCTGGTCTGACTGTGAGTGGGGTGCGTGAGGAGTCAAGCCAGGCACCCATCGAGTCCCTGGAGCCACCCGATGTGAAGGGGCTTCAGTTCCAGCAGTGAAAGTCTCTGGCACTGGAAGTGTGACTGCCAGAGAGTCTTGGGAATGGTCAGACTGGGAAGTTTCCTTAGTCCTAGAGAAAACTAGGGTTTTTTCTACCTTTGGAAGATCAAGAGGGATTTTTCTTTTTCTTTTTGCAGCTATCTAACGGAACATCATAGTGACGGGCAGGCTTTTCTCCAAGGTGGACAGTAGAAGAATGAGAGGCAATGAACACAAATCAAAAAATCCTGGGAAATTCAATTCTGACTCTGTGTAGATAATCTGACTCACTGTGGAAGTGAACAAGTGTTAGAGCCAGTTTTCGGAGAAGGCATGGAATCTGACTCATTGGAGATTGTTAAAAGTCAAGTAAAAGGCCTCAATGCTATTAGAGAATATTAAGGAAGGCCTTGATGCTATTGCAAGAATAAAGTGATATTTAATGAGTATTGCATCAGCACAAACGCAGTCCATGAATAAACACATGGATGAAACTATAGAATTTTATTTTTCTCCTTGTCAGTTTTTATCTTCTTTTTTTCACTCAGGTAATTATCTGGGGGTTGCTGTTAGTAGTTTTACATGTTACAGAAAAAAAATCCAGGCTGTTCCTTTAAAACAACAGCTTGTTTTAGTGCTTCATTAAATACCACAACTCACACTTTGATTTTTCAAAAATAGTTTTCAGAAAGAGAGAGGAGGTTTTATAGCTAGAGATGAAGTTCAGGTTTACCTATGCTTAACTTGGCAGATTAATTACTTTAAAAAGAAAATTACTTGTATTTTATACTTAAAATACGAAAGAACAAAAAAAGCAAGGGGTAAACATTTTCAATGGTATGTATAATAATGGAAAATATGGGAAATAAAAGCTGCTTTTTTCCCACATGACAGTTTCAGGTGGTCACGACAACAAGAATATAAAGCAAAAAAAAACCCAGAAGAATTAATTATGTAGCTAGTGAAGCTGAAACACATTCAGGATTTAATATCAAGAAAGTATGTAAAAATTAGTCCACACTTACTGGAAAATATAAAAAGTGACCTTGAATACTTAATTTCCTATTATAAAAGCCCTTGTATCTCACTCATAAGTAAACAATTTGCATCAGCATTTCTAGGATGGTAAAGATTGTGAACATTTAAACTCAACAGCAATTGAACCTGACCTTAACTTGGTAAATTAATGGTAGTGATAATACATAACTTTTATGGGAGCAGTTACATGCTACAGCAACAGTAGACATTAATGTAATACTAGACCAAATATGTTATCCCACTATCTCACTTTTTATACTCTGATCTGAAATGTGAGGTGCAGTATATCTTCTTTGAGAACATGGAAGAAAGAAAGAAATCTTTGCTACTTCTACCACAAATGAGAAGTCTTCCTAAGTTTTATCAACCATATCAGTTAATTACTAATAACTGATAAGTATCAGATTATATTTTCATATTTTAATACTTAAACTTGTCCTGTGCAGCTGACAATGAGAATTGAACAAACAAAACTGGTTTTGGTTGCACATTTGGTTGTGTCTGTTGGTCTCACTGACTGGGTATACATAAAGACTACAAAAATGTCACCCACATTTTTAGCTTTTTTATCAAGGACTAGAAGAGTGTATGAATTCACAGTAGCAAATGTGTTATTAAATGCATAAAATATTTGGAAATTCTGAGTTTAATCATGTACAGAAATAAAAAAAACAAAAACAGTGTGGAATACCTGACACTGATGACAGTCTAGCCATGCCATGGTTCAAAAATGTGTTTACTACCTGTAAGTAACTATCAATTACTTCAATAACATGGCACAGACAATCTCTAGCCTTAAGAAAAACATGTAAAGTAGAGATATGAAGGCAGAAAAAGGGTTTGCATTTGAAGAAACTGCACCTGTGTTATGTAAAAAACATTATTCGTAATACTCTAGGATGTGTTCTCTTTTCAGTCCAGCTTGTGTATCATGCTGAAACAGACATGTAAATGAATACACACACACACACACACACACACACACACACACACACACACACACACACACACACACACACACACACAGAGAGAGAGAAAGATGTTTCAGGAAAAATCTAGAAATGTTTTTCAGACCCATGCACTACCATTATGTGGTTACTCAGGTTAATACAACTTGTCAGAAAGAAGAGGTGTTACCATTAGGCTGCCATAGCATGGAATCATCAAACCAGTATGTGGCTGGTGCTCTGCTCCATGGTATTTTAGTCAGTGTGTTTGATGTTTCTCAAAAAGCATTCTTACTAAGAATTTTAATTGCTCTGTAGGTGTTTATCTAGAGCAGAGAATTCATCTGTTTTAAGACTTTCAAAGTTTTGTTGAAAGGAGACTAATATTTAACTTATTAATATGTCCTTATAAATATTAATCCATCAAGGTTAATTTATCTTTCAAATAGGTTTTATTCTACAGAATTTGTGGGCAGGTAATTCCCATGTTAAGTATCATTTAAGAAGTAGCTATCAGCTAGACTTAGGAAATTTGCTAGGCTTTTTCCTATTTGGTAGATTTTGGGTTCGTTTTGTGTATGTGTGTGTTTTGTTGTTTGATTATACTTTTATTTGTTTGTATTTTTCTTTTCTGAATGTTTCAGTATAGCTTAAGTCCATTTTACAAGTTATTTAGAAGAGACTTAGAAAACAATTTATCCTCCTCACATTCACAACAGCCTTTCATCTACTTGAATACTATTATCATAACTATTTTGTTATAGGATGAGCAGATACAATGATCAAATATTCGTGTTGTTTTAGTATACTATTATCTTATTTTAGTAGGCTATTATCCCACACTTTCTGTAAAAGATAATATTCCTTTCCAGTTCTTCAATATACCACGTTCTGGAAATTTCAGGAAATTCTATAACATTCTTTTATTCCTCTAATTACTTGTTTCCTTCTTCTACACATGCCACTTTAATTTCAGTTCTTCCTGTCGCTGCCAATTTTTATAGCCAAAATTAGTAAAATACAAATTAAGTGAATAAATAAAGAGGAGGGAAGATTGGTGCTTGGCAGTTCAATATTCAGTCTGGCAGAGCTCTTCATTGCTTCATTACTGTTTATTTTGGCTTATAAATTCTGCACTTCAAATGAAATCTACACATTATTTGACAATATACAGTAGTGCAGCAGTCAAGGAGCTGTCTCAGATTTGCATGACAGAGACAGTGTAAAGCTACTCATTGAGTGGTAGACCTTGTTTTTTGTGGCATAACAGGCTATACTTAGCTGAAAACAGTTGCATCAGTTCCTGTGAGACTCTTCAACGTGTAGAGAAATATTCAGCTGCAGGAAAGGTGACAAAGACCAATGCATTATGTTTGAAGCTTCAAGAGGACCAGCATTCTTATTTCTCCAATTCATGTCAAGCTCTGAGGTAAATAAAATCCTGAAGTTAAAATGTTTTTTAAATGTATTTTTAAGACAGTTTTGCCAAATTCAATTACTTTACTGGTGTTTATATATATTTCATGGAGAATATGAAAATGTAAAAGTCTTATGTTTCAGTATATATAATTACATGTCTCTTAAAGACACTATGAAAGTACCTACAGGTAAAAATATGTATAAGATAAATCAGTAAATGGATGTGAGAGCTTGTGTTTTTGTTGTATGCTGAAAGATACAACATACAGTGGCCTGATATATCAAGTTTGTGTTTTTCTGTGGATCTTAAAGACTGTCTTATTTTCAAGTGAAGGAGACACCATGAGTGATGGAAATGGAGTGCTGACAGGAAATTAGCACCCTTTACTTCCTTTTCTATCAAGTCATTATTTGAACCTTCCAACTTCCATTTTCTTTTAACTCTCAGGATATATGCAATACATGTAATTCAATTGCAATAGTAATGCAATTGTAATGGCAATGCAATAGTAGCAGTAAATTGTTTTGCTCACAGGAAACTGTGGTAAATTGCATGGTATACTCATCATGCATATGTCCAAACTGCCAAATGTGTAGCTAAATATGAATTTATTTAGTGGTTAAAAAATAAGAAAATTTTTAATGCATACTAAATTGAGAATTAACTACTAGACCCATCAGTCCTGTGTTCCAAGTTCCAGACAGCAAACAAGAGTCTGCCCCCTGTTTTTTTCCAACCATTCATTCATGCTATGACACTGCCTCCTTTGGCTATGTATTGGATTCATGTGGCAAGTCCAGGGTGTTGGGATAACCTTTGCGAGAAGGAGGCAGGGACTGATGCCAGACCACTTTGCAAAGGGGCCACAAGTGTGAGGAGGAAGGAGCAGCAGAAATGTCCAGTTATGGACTGATCACAGCCACCCATCCTCTGCTGGAGGTAGCGGTTGGGGAGACAGAAGAGTCAGGAAGCAAGGAATGAAGTTGAGATGGCAAAGAAAGGAGGGTGTTTTTATTTTTGATTTTATTTATCACTATCCAACTCTACTTTGGCAATAAATTAAGCTAATTTTTCCCAAGCTTTGTCCATTTTGCCCATGATAGTAAGGTTGAACTATGAATTATTTTGACCCACAAGCTTTTGCATCTTATTCCCCACCACCACCTTCCTTGAAGAAGGAGAGTAGAAAAGCAGATGGATTGGGGCCTGTCAGCTAGTCAAGTTCAACTCACCACATTGTATTAGATAATAATTTTTTAAAAATTAAATCATTAAAATAAATTAAATATGTATGCTTTTATAAATAGCATTACTATTTTGAATTATTTTAGTATGCAATTGTGGAATTATAATTATGTTAAATTAAATAATGCAGCATTGTTCTGGAAAATTCTTACTGTATTTTCTTATTCCTTTCCATATTCACATTCTCTACTAGCTTCTGGTTTATTATTTATTTATAAAACCTTCATATTTTTTCTGTCTGTGTATGCTGAAGGCCTCTATGTCGGGGGAAAGAGGTGTCATTTATATTTTATAGCCTCTTTCCATTTGCTTCCCAGAAAATATAGATTTTTTTTGCTTGTATGTTTTCACTATTTATTTTTATAGTAAAGTTAGCAATTGCAGATATTGATTAGCTTGGAAATGTCTTAAATATTTACCAATTGTTGTTCATACATTTCTACACATACCTTTTTCATCTAAACTTTCATGGTTTTCAAGTTCACAAGGCTCACTTTTTTAATAGCTGGCCTTTTTCTTTCACCAGAAAACGTTGTGAGATCTACCACATTGCTCTCCCAGAATGGATAAAAGCTTTTCAGAGGAAAAAAAAATTTCTCTGCAGCTTATAAATTCTGTAGATATTTTATATTTGACATTTGAGCCTCATAGTATATCACAGATTTGAACACTGCATGTTTTATTTTTCTCAGAGGAAACCAGTAAACTACTGCTTCATGCACTGGTTAACCTCCTCTCTAATGTGTCTTGGGGAGTTACTGCTATACATTTTGCTAATGGAGTCCAAACAATAAAACTTTCCTTGACAAAACATGCTCTCACTTTGCTTGTCCCAATTCAGTTTTAATTGCAAATGCTATGAATAATATGCCTGATTTTAATATTTCAGTAATGAGAATCTTCCTAACACATAGATGTATGTAGACACTAAAATAGGAATTTTCATTTATTTTGGTTTAGTATTCTTGGTTTTGTACAGGCACTCATTGATGAAACACAGGTTCAGGATCATAAAAGTGTCTCTCTTGTTATTAATGAGAAAAAAAATTCTACTTTAGATCAAAATTATTATTCTAATACTATCCATAATACAATTAAAAACTGAGTTAGAGAATGGAAGGATTTTTTCATATGCTCAATCTAAAAATTTCCTTTTAGCCCTTCTTTTCACAATTCTGGGGATTGCTTGACAGTTGACTTCAAGAGTCAGCTACATCTTTCCTCAGTGATCAAAGAAGTGATGGGCATTTCTGTGTTTTTAACATTTTAGTGAGGACAAACTGAGATGTTCTTCACCTTAGGAATATGCCACAGCAATAACCAAGAACAATAATAGAGCCTTTCATACCAACTGTGATCACAGGATTAGACCTCTGCCATCTATATCTGTGTCTTCTGAATTCTTTGATTTTTTATGTCTCTGACTGGCACTCTTACTGATATGCTAATTCAACAAATATGAAGAACCATTTCCAACCAATCAAGAAGGAGTATCAAAACTATGTCATGCCAGATTTTTAAGAATTATGTCAATGTTGACTTGTGAGACATGACTGTTTTACTATCACAGCTATTAGTTAAGCCTGATTAAATGGTAAAATTCAGGGAAATACTGGACAAATTCTCCAAAGATTTCTGTAATATATATTTGTCATGTTCTTTGACATCTTTGACAAGAATTATTTCATGAGGATTTTCATGTCTGAAAATTAGATTTCTCAGTTTAAACCAAACTTTCATGGTAAAATGAAGAGTAGTAGTATATACTTCAGAGGAAAGTGAACCAAACTTCCTTAGATATCTACATGTGGTCAGATGAATGCCACACAGCATGTCTAAACAAAATTTAGTCAATTTGACTGAAGAATTCAAGCTATGCAGACTGAATGCATGTTTTCTTGAACAGGTTTTATTTCAAATTGTGTTGCATCAGTATTTATGTATCCTAGAAGAGTAGGGATAGAATTAATTTCATTTAACTTTGCAGAGGAATTTCCAACACAGCCTAAGATAGATATGTAGCATACAGGATTATTAAGCATCTAAAATTTATGAAGTGGTCAGACTTTATAGACACCTAGCTTAGATTAGGTGCCTAGTTCTTAGTGGGCTAAATTTAGGAAGAGATTTCCCATGGTTATTAATCACTATCTGTCTTTAAACATAATTGAACCTAATTGAAATATTTTCATAAATATAAATATGAATACAGAAAAATATATTTAACTCCTTCCTCCCCTCTTCCTTGCAACTGCTATTTATTTAGGTAATTAAAAAATTGAATTTCAATTCATATTTTAAATATACTTGTCAAATAAAAATTAGTAAATATGAAAATTCTGAAAAATTAACAAAATTATGACATTGTCTGTCATGTTCTTTCATATTAGCCATTCTTCAGTGATTTCCCTTATTGTCTGTAGCAAAATTTGGAAATAATAAAATGTTAATAAAAACCTTAGTGTTGTTGCTATTATTGCTGTCAAATGTTAGGAGATGTTATTACATTTCATATGAAATATTCAGTTTAATGTATTGACAAGTATTAACTGCAACATTGCTGCAGTCACTGAAAAAAATAGTTATTCCAATAGAGATTTTGATGTTAATTTTCTATGACTTTACTTATGTTTGCAAAAGTTATCATCATCATATTTCTGAATTAATACATCTTATGCATTTAAATAATCATACATTATTTATTGAGACAGCTGTCAAGATTAACTCATTTAGAATGTGACCTTCAAGGTGCTCTTGGTTTTGGCTAGACATAGCTGTTGTGACAGCAAGGAAAACCTGGTAGAAGCTCCCAGCTAGTCTTTTTTTGCCTTTATCAGATTTTCTCTTGTAGTTTTTAATTGTATTTTTATTCCTGAATTTAAAAAAAAGGCCAAGATTAACCCATAAGGATTTTCAGAAGTAAATAAAAATGTCAGGTAGTGCTTTTATTTTGGGGCATCTTATTTGGCATACACTGTAGAACTTTGGTTTTTTTTATAGTGGGACACTTTTTAAATTTTGAAAATCAACAGATCAATAAATTGTCTCAAGTGGTGATACTACATACTAAGGTAAACAAAATATCAAGATGTTTGTGTTAGGCACTTACTTGGTCCTCAAGATCTTCAACAATTCTTACAAGTATGTATAGGCACTGAATTCAGAATTCAAACATCAGAGAGCTAAAATTGTACAGCTTTCCAAACTGCCACAAATCCAGTCTTTCTAAACTAGTACTAATCTTAAAATCATATTTACTCGAACATTTTTATCCTCCAAAGTATGTAATAGTGCTCTCTAGAAGAAAATTTTTAGATTGTATTAGCAGTGACCCAGCCTTCAGGATTCCTAGTCAAAAGCTTGTCAAGTTAGGTACTTCATATATCTCACAGCAAAGAAAAGTAAGGAAAATGTAAACAGCTTGAATACAATTATTTTAAATAAAAAAATTAAGCTTGTGGAGAACAGAAAAAAATAATGAAGAAAAATATAAGAAATGGGAAGCAATTTTGAATAATTTAAATTTTTGCACTTAATGTAGGTACACTTATCTATATATATGTAATGTCACAATAATTCTGACTGATACTTAGATACTTCACATTTATTTTAAACATGGAAGTAATGGTTTCAGGAAAAGAAGTGTTTTAAAATATGTCAATTCATATTGTCTGCGTTTTCTTTATGTTTCGTCATTTTATGTTTCTATGAGGTCACATAGATATTGACAAATAGATTTTAATGATTTTTGAATAAATGAAAAAAATAACCAACATTTTACTAGAATAAGAAATACTCTACCAATTTTTGACATGAAAAAATCAAAATCTGGCAATTAATATAGAATTTTTTTATAACTTGGTTTTAAAAACCATAATTTTCCAGCCTTTTTGACATAATTGAATCAAATGTTTCTGGGAAATATATGTATATATATGTACAAACCATTGTATGTATATATGAACTACAAATATATATGCACTATGTGTTTTATATGTACATAGTATTGGGGGGATTGGGGAGTTGTCGGTGGGATCGTGATTTATAGTCTGGTTTTATATAATAAGAAATACATTGCAAAGGATTTGAATAACAACAATAATAATGGCAATAATAATAACAGCAATAATAATGAAGGGCACGACACTGAAATGCTTTCCTTCCGTCATCCTTATTTTGTTAATGAATGAAACAAATCAATAAAAGAAGCTGTGCATGTTTCTCCTATGTTGGGTGACAATCCATATTCTGATCTAGATAAATGAAGTCAGCAGCTTTCCTAAATATGCAAAAGTGGGATCTAAACTTTAACATAACAGTAGTTAATTTTACAAATGACATGCTAAATTATCTGATGTGTATTGTCAGACTTTGACCCTACAGTGATTTATGCTTTTTGTTTCTGAAAAGAGATATTTCCTTATCTCCTTCCACAATGAAACCAGATGACAAATCTGGAATGTATTTCCCATCAATGTCATGCAGCTTTACAATTTCCTGGCTGATCTCTGTCATGGTCTTGTAGGTGATTCCACTTTCAGCAGTGGTTATTGAAGCAAGTGTAGTGCTAGTTCAAGATCAAGCTTTAAGACTGGAATTTCACACATTCCCATTTGAATTGACAGTGGCTCCAGGGACTATATTTTGTGTATCAAAGGTCCTAGAACTCTACATATCGCTTTAAAGCTTATCCACTTCCAAATGTTAGCACTCCACTGCACGTAGAAATAAAGTACACCTTATAAATGTTAGGTATTGCTCTGAAATTTCCCCTATGTGAATGACTGTAAGTGGAATCTGTGCATAAAAATGGTGTGATGTTTTGTGTAGAATTGGTCCCTTATGCTTTATACAACTCCCCTTTGTTATCATCACAGAAACAGATGTCTCAATAGGGTCCATATAAATGCACCCAAATAAAGATCAGGATTAATTTATTTTGGCTTTACATATTGTCATTGGCAAAATACTTACCTGCTATTTTTGTAAGTTGTTCTTATTTAGAGAAAGGCTTTGTGGCTTGTATTTTTTCTGTTGTTGTTGTTGGTTTTGAGGGGTTTTTTGGCTGTTTTTTAATGGTTGGTTTTGGTTTTTTCCAGTGGAAATTCTTAATATTCAGTACAAAAAGACTACACATAGAATAATTATCCTTTTCTCATACATATGCTTCTGATTTTTATTGGAAGTGGGTAAATATTGGATTTCTCAGATCATCAGGGAGACAAAAATCAATTTGAAAAGTAAAAAGTTCGGGAAAAAGGAAAAAGTAATTTCTGACTTAAAAATAAGCAAAAAGCAAACTGTCTATACTTGACCATCAAAGATCTCAGATCTGAGATTCCTTCTCTCTTAGTTGAAAGAAAAGGAAAGCATTCACTTTCATAATTTAAAATGCTTTGGGATATGCAGACTAACTAGTCATTGATAGGAAGCAAGAAAGCAGGGACTTTAACTTGCTTATGTATATTATAAATAAATCAAATAAACATTGCATGACTTCATAGTTCTCAAAATCTATCCTTGGTCTATGCAACTTTCTAATAACATGCTATCAAGAAGCCTCATGCTCTGAAATATAAAAATAAACAAAAAATACGAAACTGCTTGTTTGCTTCTTCTTTCTTTAGGGAAAATGCTAGTTCATCATGTCATAAGTATCTACAGTCAACCTCACTAAAAGACTTCTGAAATTTATGTAGAGATGTATCCAAGAGAATTTAAACCTATGCATAGTATAATACTATAAAAAAATATTTTTCATCTGTCTGTGCTTCCCATTCCTTTCAAATTCATATTCATATGGTTTTCATACAGTTTCCAAAATAAAGTTCCTCTAGAGATTGAACAGTTAAAAAAAAAAAATCTTGACAAAGAAACTGGAAAAAGCCATTCTTTAATCTGTTCATCAACAGGAAAATTACATGAGGTAATTTCTGTAACTGCTGTTAGACCACAGTGCTCATGCACATTCTCCTGGTTTATCTGAGTGAAAATATACTTCTAGGCTACCATGAAAGTACAGATTTCCTTTCTTGCCCAGTACAGTTTTACAGTTTTTTTATTCAACGCTGCCATGTCTCCTTTTCTCATTTCAATTTTCTGCTCCATGCAAAGCCTCTCTGACCCTGTAATTTCTAATGCTCTTTGTAGGTAAATTCAGAAGTATTTTAGCTTTTTCTCAGTCACACTCACTATATTTTCAACATTCACCTTGATTCTGTAGCCTTGGCAAGTTTCTCTTTCCTCCAATGATTCATATGTCAATTACTGCTTTTATCCATATTTTCTCTTACCATAAGGCACTTAACCATGTTGAGTAACCAAATCAATTAAAAACACCACAATATATGTTTTTTTAAAATATAAAATAGTATGACATGTGACTACTTTAATTGAGTCAATATTGTTATGGATTTTTTCTGGACAATTCCAGGATTACTAGAAACAGTGGTTTTCAGTAGTTCACCTCCCATAAACACCAAGCCCCGTAATTTTTACTGAAAAACACAGAAGTCCTTAATATTTTTTTGTATTAAAAGAAAAACAAATGACAATTGTATTCTTGTTCTCATAAAATTCTTTTAAATTAAAGAATTCAATTGTGGATTATATAACTTAATCTTTATTTTAAATTACTCTAATTAGATTTTTATTAACCATAATGCAAATTACAATCTGAATGAGTGAATACCTGCATTTTTACATTAATCACATAATGGAAAGTACAAAATTTATTAGTGTTGCACCGTGAGAGCAACATTTAGTTAATTAATATACTGAAAGCATTATTTCTGTATAAGCAAATTCATTCAATCAAAGATTACTTAATTTCTTCAAAGGTGATTGTTACAGAAATCATCTTTTACTTTGTCAATAGAAATTTTAAACATTAATAGATTCTGACTTGACTGTCTTATCTTGGGAACCAGAAGTTATTAAGAGGATTTTTAAAGGATAAGACTATCCCTGGGTCAATCCTTTCTCAGTGCGAAAACTATCACAATACTACATTTGCATTCTCAGAGTAAGGTAAAATGTAGAGTCAGTATTTTTTATTAGGCCAACTCTCATATTTGGGGAAAAAAGTAAAAAAAAAGTCTTACAAGCTGTTCTTTTAATTTGTACCATACGTTCAGCTGTATAACAACCGCTGACTTTACATTTTATGACTGTGTATTCTAGAATCTTCAGGAAGAAATCGGACCAGTTTAAGTGTGGTGCTCATTGTCTGCAAATCCTCAAGTGCACCCACTGCTGTCCATCACTATGTACAGAACTCATGCACCTTCTTCAGAGCATTGCTTCAATGTATGCTGAAGATATAGATGCCAGTTTGACAGCTAAGCTGGTTAAAATATTTCCAATATTAGAATTCTAAGTTTTATGTATATAAAAGCACAATTTCTACAGCAATTTTAGGCTGATGCAGTGATTTTAAAGCTTGGGAAAAGATAAAATCTAATAATTATGGCTGTGTGATTAAAACAATGTGACACCTGGGACTATAATTAAAGATAAATTAGATTTGGGCTATGTCTGGAGTCGACCAAAGGAATGTAAACAGCTACATAGAGGGTGTTGTACAGAGTCTTTTAGTGAGCAGAATTGAGTTGAAAAATAAATCCATTTGAAGACTATTTTGGCCAACTGTTATGAAATACGTGCTTCTTGTTCCTCTTGCACACCTTCAATAAAGAACATATAAGCATGTGTAAGTATGTGTATATTTTTTGGTGATATAAAAATTCTTTGGAAACTTAAAGTAGCTGACAGTAGAAAAAAAACCCATGCCATTTCATGGAAACTGTAAACCAGTTAGCGTTTCAGATTAGGAGTAATTTCAGAAACCTCAAAAAGAATAAATAGATGACATTCATAACAGAGTTTCTTTTTTCTCCAGAAGAACAGACTGTTCACTGGAAGAGGACAGCAGGATTATTGCCTTCATACATTTGCAGGTACGACTTTTGCTTTTTCTCGGGTGAGAAAGGATGGAAGAGAGTAGGAGGTTCTGCTGAGTGTCAAGAAACTCATTCTACCATTTGTGGAAGAGAGCATTTAATTGGTGTTCTACTTGCACAGTGCCAGCCCTGAACCTATTGAGTTACAGTTACACCAGAACCTAGGAAGGCACACAGCATGCATTTGAACAGAACTCCAAGCATCTTGTAACTTTCATCCAAAAAATATGGAAGAAATACAGAAATCAAATTTATTTTTATTTTCAAGTAATGCAGCCAAACAACTCTTAAAGATAATTATAATATTTAATGCACTGAAAGAAAAAATACCAATTACATACCAAAAAAAAAAAAAGCAGACGAGGAAGCATATAATTTTTGAGTGCTGTCACACTTAGCATAACACTTTAATTTCTGATTAATGCTGACATTTAAAAGATTTCTTTTTCTGCAAGTCTTCCTCACAAAATGCTAACAAATACATGAGTATTGAAAGGCAGTTTTATACATTTAATACAAATATCCAGAATACTGACTTTGGAAGGTAAATTAGATAAGACAAGAAAAAGCTGGCAGTGTAGACCCCTTTTTCCCCTACTCTGTATTTTAAGTCAACACAAAAATCCCACAACTTCTAAATAGTTGTGCTGCTTTTGACTGAAGGAGAATTAATTTTCTTCACAGTGACTGTATGGGGCTGTGTTTTGGTTTTGTGCTGAACACAGGGTTGATAATATAGAGGTGTTTTTGTTATTGCGGAGTAGGGCTTACACAAAGCCAGGGGCTTTTCTGCTTTTTGTAATGCTGTGCTGGCAAGGAGGCTGGGGGCACATGGAAGGTTGGGAGGAGACACAGCCTGGACAGGTGACTCAAATGGACAGACGGATATTCTAGACCATGTGACATCATGCTCAGTATATAAAGTGGGGGAAGAAGGAGGAAGAGGGGGACTTCTGGAGTGATGGTGTTTGTCTTTCCATTATGTGTGATGGGGTCCTGCTCTCCTGGAGATGGCTGAACACCTGCCTTCCCATGGGAAGCACTGAATTAATTCCTTGTTTTGATTTGCTTGTATGCTGTCCATATTAAACTGCCTTTATCTCAGCCCACAGTTTTCTAGCTGCTATCCTTTCAATTGTCTCTCTGATATGCTAGTGGGGGAGTGAGTGAGCTACTGCCTGGGGCTTGGCTGCTGGCTGGGGTTAAACCATGGCAATAGCAGGTTTTTGTAACTTCGTGCCTTTCATTAATGAATTAGCTAGACAAAACTTTTCCTAGTGAAACAGTGCATACTCTGTTTAAAGCTTTTTATACTAAAATACAGAAGTAATTTATTTAGTTAGAACATCAAAATATAAATATCTTTGCTATAAATTGAACTTCACAAGATAGAAAACATAGGGTTTGTTAAGAAATTGAATGTGTACAGTTCATTACATTTAATTTATTGCTAGAATAATTTTTATTAATGCAGAAACTAAATTACTACTAATAGGGCAGACTTATATTCCACTCTTTCCTAGATGAATTATGTATAGCATTCTTTGTCTTTGTGGCTTTTTTTCTGGTGATATCTGAAAACTATGTAAGAATCAAAGTGTTTTGATCAGAAAATTGTTAAAAATGTTTCTCTTGTTTGATCATAATTTCTGGTTATATTCCTTCTAACCACAAATTTATACCTGTCGGGACTTCTCTGTCAATTAGTATGACAGAAAGTCCAATATTTGGTCAGATAAACCAGTGTATTTAAATACAAAGACAAGTTGATAAGTTTAACAGAATGGTGTGTGACATTTTTCAAAAAAGTTTCCACCTAGAGAAAAGGTCTTGCATGTAATATTCTGAGATTTAAAGTTTTCTTCTGTTATCTCTAAAGAAATTAATTTTTTGTTTCAGTTTTTGTTACAATTTTACATACAAAATCAATGAAAAATATAGATCTAAATATGAGGATTTGAATATAAAAGTTTCTGGATTTACGCTGATTATTTAGAACTAAGGTTTGAACCTTTGTTTTCCATACCTCATGTAAATTGCCTAATGCTAAGTCCCTTCTGATGTCCATTAATACATCAATAGAATTTGCTTGTTTCACAGTGACATGATCATATTCCTCTACAATAGAGATATGAAATCACAGATCTTTTAAAATACAAAATGGAGTTTGTCGATAAAAGTTAAACTCTGTTCTTTCTAGTTCAAGCATTAACAGTGGTGATGACAATTTCTCATTTGGAACTGTAATAAATGTGTTGACAATATATGAACTAAAAAATAAATTCTGCTCTCATTCACTTATGTATAGGTTTAAATTGATTTAAATTTAATAAGTAGAGTAGTATTGACAGAATTTATTTTACAAATTCCCTCTCCACCTTGAGCTGGTCTTTAAAATATATCCAAAGTGAAATTGCATTATCTATTCAAAACTAAGAGCAGAAGTATGAATTTCAAGGTAATACATTCTACCAAAAATTAAGTTCTCAGTTAAACTTTTATAGATTTTCTAATAAAAATTTGCAATGCTACAGCTGACATGGATTTCATTCTATTGGCAGTATACCATATAGAGCAATATGAATGTTATTTTAAGAGCCATCTCTTAACAAGGATCACAATCTGTTGAATCTTTATGAACTAATTTGTTTTTTAACATACATAGAAACCAACAATAAATAAATTGTTTTTCTAGTTCTGAATTTCATGTACTGCTGAATATAAACTTCACAACTTCTGATTGTTTATTCTAATTGCCTATGATACACATCACTTAGGAAATAATCAGTTTCACTCAGAAGCATCAAAATGTGTTCTCTCTCAAGCACTGGAAGTTGTCACTTGTCCTTCAAACACTTCATAGCTACCTATTTTTTCAGAGAAGTTTCTTCTTCCCAGGTGGAAATACAACTAACATTCTGAAGACAAGGACATTCTTACTGACTATCAGTATATCCTTGATGCTATTTTCTTTTTAATGACAAAAAAGATTAATATCCTCTTTCCAATTCACTTATGATTACTTACTTTTACTGGTAAAATATTTTATTCTGGTTATTTATTTTTCATGTTTCATTTTTTAGGATACTATATCTTTTTTTTCCTTTCTCTCTTAAATGGAATTTATACCTCTGCATCTTTTAAATTAAATCTACAAAGTCTGAGAAGACTACCACAAAGACAGACGAACTAGATAAGTGTATCTTCCCCAGATGGTTCTTAAACCCTAAAATTAATTTAATCTGTTCTTTGAAACCTTTCCAACTTTAAAACTAATTTTATTTTCTTTTTAGGAATATTGATCACAGCATTTTATTAATAGTCCCACCAATAATATCTTCAAAGCTTATATCATCTACATACTCTTCGTTTAATTTTTTTTTTTTTTTTTTGCTACATACAAAACGTTTTTTATGTCTTTGATGGTATCATAGAAGATAATTATGTGTGTTCCACATCTCCCACATCTCTAGTGATGCAACATGAACTTAATATTCCAGGAAGTATTTATAATCAAAGAAAGAAAGAAGTCACATGAACAGGTAAGTGATACCCTAAAGAAAGTTTATGGAGCATATCTAAATGGATCAAATAATTAAAGAACACTAAAAAAGCTCTTTACACAAAAGACTGATTTTCTCATATTCTGTTTTCCTCTAGAATGCTCACAGTTGGGAATTTTCAATTTACTCTTTTGCGTGTATCATCTCGAAGCAGAATATTTCTGGTAGTTAAGCTGAGTGAAACCATTTTGGTTATCATTGACTAAACATTAATGTGAGTTTCTCTGGGTTGATACTGTCACTGAAAGAAATTATTATACAGAGTACACAAGCCTCTGTTGTCTTTCAGAGAATGGACTCTGTACCCAGGCATCACATATAAAGCACATATATGTGTTAAGTTCCGCTTGTATTTTTGGGGTTTATTTTCAAAAACAAGTAACTAATGTATAATGAGAAACATTGTCAATTCTTTGACCTTAAGCTCAATAAATTCAGTAGCTAAACTACAGGGCTCATGAAGTACTAGAGAAACTATAATGTGCAGATTTATCGAGGAGAGGTTAAACAAATTAATTCTGACTTGCCTTGATAAATCAAATTAATTATTATGATATTCTATGAAGGTGTAGGATTTTTTATTATCATTCTGGCAACTTTGAGCCTTCATTACTGTGTGAGTTTTTTCTTTCATGTGTATTCTTTGTGTTTGATTTAATGTAATTACTGTAATTACTTCATAAGTTGCTCCTCTCCTCTGTCCTATTATAAGAAAATATTTTGGACAAGTTTGTGGCTGAGGTAGGTTGGAAAACGTATTAAGATGCAGTTTCAGATTGTCACTGTGGAAGATCAGAACATGTCTCTCTCACTTAAACACAAGTGAATAATCCATACTTTTTCTTTAAATTTACTTTTAGTAACTAGATACGCTTTTTTTTATCTTGATATTTCCTAGAAAGAGACCTGCTAACACTTTTACATCCATACTACAATGGCTTTTAGAAATTAATTATTTAAAGACAGTTATTAAGAGGAGGGGAAAGCCTCCCTGTGATAAAAAGTGATATAAGATACTGAGAAATTCCTGATAGTACTTTCTCACTTTTGTGTAGAGTACTATTTTAATATGCTAATCTAGCTGGGGAGTTTTCCAATTTATAGATGGCAGTTTCTTAATTACCTCTAAGTAGTCTATTAATGGGAAAAAAAGGAAGTTCTTTTACTCTCATTAAAAAGATCCTTTGTCAACTTTCTATTCTCCTTTAATTATTCTTCAGAACATTTGAGCTTTCAAAGGGAACTAATCACTATAATTTCTACAAAGGGGAATTGTATCAATCTGTGAGAATTCCTAGGACCTGTAAGCAAAAAAACCTAAGTAGAGGTAAAAGAGTCCATATAATTTCAGTAGACTTTCAAAAACCTTTTAACAAGATGCCACATAAGAAACCACTATAGAAAATGAATATCATAGATAAAGACTAAACATTTAATCATCTCTCCAAAAATATATAGAATATCTAAAAGAAAAACAGATTATCAATTTCCAGTAAAACAAAAGATTAATAACAAGACATTTTGAGGTTATATGCTGGTTCCATGTAGTTAAATATTTCCATTAATGATTTAGAAATTAAGTTAATGGAAAATATTCCAGAAAACAGATATTTTAATTAATCAGTTCTAGACAGATTGAAAAGAGTGAGAATGTTTCTACATAACAGAAATGTATTACTCTACAACAGTTGAACCTTTTCCTTAACAAGCAAATACTTCCAGTATTTGAGTTCCCACATTTGTATGTTTAGTCCTGGGCCTAAAGGATTTGGCTACTGCAGTTCTGGTGGTAATGGTGCTTCATGATATTTGGGAAGTAGAATATTGAAAAGAAACATTAAGTAGAACATACGAAAGTAAATTTTACCATCATCAGTTGAACAACAAAAACTGACCTCTCAGACCAAACTAGAACTATGTTCAGATTAAAGATCTAATCACATCAACAGCTATTTTTGCTAATGTATCATATGATTTTTTAATTACAGTTTAGAATTAGTTTAGGTAAATTCTCTTCAAGGTACAGTATTTTCTTCAGTTCAATTTACCAAAAAATACCCCTAAAATTTTCATAAAATTCTGGATTTCTACTCAGCAAAAAACCATGCAGAGATTAAGTCAATGATCCTGTATTGCCAAAATCAAAGCAAAATTTTTCTTATAGACTGAGAATAGAATAGGCAAGGTCAGGTGTGACTTGTGTCCCGCTGCAGTAAAAAAGGATAGCAAGGTATATTAATTCTGTCTCAGGAAAACTCAAGTGAGCTTTCTTATTGATATACTATACTACCTTGCCACATCTTTTGCACATGATCTTCCAAGTCTATACTTGGTTGCAATTTTTGAATATTTAATTCTTAGAGATCTTTCAAGGAACTCCTTCACCCTTATGGTAATCATTTATGTATTATCCATTATTATTGTAACAAAGTAACCTTACAAGTGATTTGTCAAAATGCTTGGCAACAAAACATGTCTAATGTATAGTTGCTGTACTATATAACAAATATAACATTCCTCAGTTAATTACAAGTTTATCTTAGTAAGATGCTGTATTTGTCATTCATTGCTTACTCCAAATCTTTCTCTATATGTTAGTGAGAAATGGAAAGAAATCTGTTTGAAACAGCAGCATTCAAAATGGTTTGTATAATAAGATGGGGGACTGTTAACTAATAAATGCCAAAACCCCAATTTTATTAAGGTTTTGATTTCAGGAAGGAAGAGGAATATTCTGCAAAAAGACACAGATTTAAATGAGAAACAAAGCTCCTTTCTTCCAGGAAAGAGACAAAGTAGTTTTTTTCTAATCCACTTTGAAATGTTCACCAATTGGAGAAGTGATATATTTATAAGAGAGTCCCGAAGCAAAAGTCCCTTTTATCCAATTTCAGAAGTGTCTTATAAACAACTTGAAAAGCACTGAGAGCAAGACATTATTTCATCGAAAGTAAAGGTTATTGCTTCCCTGGATCCAAATGACAGGTTCACACAAGGTCAGTACTCTGAAAGAATTCACTTATTGCACGATATTTCTTACTACTCTAAGCCAACATAAAGGAGCTAATTATTCTTCCGTGTGAATGAAAGGAATGAATTGGAAAAATTCCTGAATTTTTATGCAACGTGCATGAAGGGATGCAGCTTTAAACATTTGACCTATGTCAACAAAAGCTGCTTCTAAAGACAGAAAAATTCAAACAGGTGGCAGAGGATGCTGCCAGTTCTAGTTGTTCATCACCACAGAGGAAAAAATCACCATAAAGAGGATAAGATGGGCAACAAAGGCCTATAAATTTAAGTCAGAACCAGGGTTTTTTTCCATTTTTATTGTTCTAACTGTGCTGACCAATAGATTTTTTTTTTAATTATGCAGAAAAATCTGTACATGAACAATTTCTATGAGTCCTAGTTTCTCTGAACTAAATTAGAAAGAGGAAAATTTGTTTGCATCAGCACACTTCTGACTTTAATAACATTCTGGTGCAAATCACATTTCTACTAAAATGAGCTGGGAATGATTTTCTTTGTTATTGATTTTAGATTCTATGACTTAATGCTCTATGCTTATCCTGCCTGATTAAACAAATCAGCATTTTTCAAGACCAGCAAATGTGTATGAATGTATAGGACTTTGTATCTCTTTTGAGCTAATACTGTGGTAGGGGTAATATAGTATTTTGCTTCTTGAGCATGCCATTTTCTTTAGAGTAGTGTTTAGTGATAATGACGTATTAATGTTAAACTGTATTACAGGCATTTTTTTTTCTGAAGTAGTTAATTCTTGGAAAAAAGACTATTTTCCATTCATGTGGCTATGACCTATTTCAATAAAAAAATTAACAGTACAGGTGTGTGAGCACAGTAAAAAAAGCCAAATAACAACAACCCACAACACAACACTCTCTGTAAAGCCCTAGAATGTCAATGACCATGCAGTCAGGAAGCAAAGTGAGAATGCCAGAATACTGTGCGGAAGATACCTCCTGTAGCACAAGTTTAATTTAGACATTGCCATTTGAAAGGTGCTATAACCAGTAACATTCCCTGAAGGTTTCTTCAGCTGTTGCAAGCATGTCTTGATGATACGCTGATTTCATTTCAGCATTTCATAAATACTGTGTTTGTTAAACTCTGTAAAAAGGCAGCAGGAGCTTTTCTGTACTGCCTGTAGTATGGATGACTCAAAAGCACATATTAACTCTCAAAAGCACAAAGGCAGAAAGTTTTCATTAAGCACAGAGCAATGACATTCAAACAACTTTGAATAACTGGCACTGGATCCTTCTCTGTGTTTCGGAAATGGGGTGATACCTAGAGGAAAACCAGTGAGCACAAGTACAGGGGAACCTCACCTATTTTACTTTTGGAGGTCTCTGGCATCCATAGAGTTAAAGACTCTAATTTTTGTTAAAATTCAAGTTCTTGACTAGAAAAATGTTCACACTTAATATATTGCTTTCTATGTGTATGAACATAAATTGCAAACTTTATTTTCCAATAGTACAAAGCATTTTAAAGATCCTCAAATATTTCTTCTCAATAGAGTTATCACATTTTCACAAGCATCTAGTTTCATTCACCAGCTATAAAATGTTCTTATCTTAATTGCTTGCTACTGTATCTGTCAATATAATAAAAGTATCGTAATATTGTGATATAAAAGAACATGAGAAATAAAAAGGAAAATAGAACGCACTCATCCTAAATTTGGAGAAACCACAGTACAGACAAAAAAACAGAAAAGTATTATGAGTCTTTAGCATACTGCTAGAAACCTTACCTTTTAGACATCTATATATCAGACTTAAATTTAACTCCATTTTCCAAGGTTCAACATAAGGCTCATTTCAAAGGGTCCATGCCTGTAATCCCTATTCTTATCTTCTGCTGCAAAGGCATGCAGAAAGTGTGCATGACCTGGAATGTCTCTTTCTGGCTCACCAATACATTCATTTAGGGGTTTTCTAGTATTTAAGTAACTGCAGATCCAGCCTTCCCCTTTCTGTTTAAATTAAGATAAAATTCTTGTACTTTAAAATATAGAAAAAATTGTGACAGAAAAGTATCTGATAAGTTGAGATCTGTTTTAGTAGAGGTGAAGGAAGTAAAGCATATTTTGAGAATTTAATTCAAAGCTACAGAAGAAATTTGATTTATAACACTTTGTATACTATGTCAAATATTAATACTCAGTCATTTTTGATTAATGCATCCTGCCCTGTGAAAAATTACCCGTTCAGACTGGCTTCTAGAAAGAATTGTAAGAAGAGCTCCCTCTTGACTCTTCCAGAAGAAATTACACCTATCTGAATATCAAATTAAAGTCGTTCTCCCTACTTTTATTTCATAGAGTATTTTTATTTTTTCCAATATGAGTTTCCTTCATATTTGCTATTCCTTTGCTTTCTATAGAACTGCACAAAACTCTTCCTCCGTATATGACTGCACTTTGTCATCAGACACCTAAATACTATAAATTAATTTTAAACTGATGTTTGAGATAATAATCTGAATATTAATACCAATAAAATTTGCAATAACAACTGTTAAAACAATAAAAATATCAATCATTTCCATCTTTATAGAACTATAAATAGGGAAAAGTCATTATTAATATTTAAAATAAATAAGTGAAGGATGCATTTTTTAATTCAGAGAAATATTTTATAGCTTTGGAGACAGATTTTGTTATACTGAAATACTGAGAGTAGTGTAACCTCCTTTTTAATTTTGACTCCTAATCCATGTTTATAGATTACTCCTTCATGTAAAAGCCACTGTTTAGTTATGAAACTATCAATATGAATGTCTCTAAATATTTTTTCCACAATATTAATACTGTTGAATAAAATAAGACTAATTTTTAATAATTTCTAAATACAGAGATGTGAGATAAAATTCAAGTTGACATATATGGGTCAACTGTTAAACATATATTAGCACTCAGACCATAGTAAAGACTACCAGTCTGCTAGTGTCAGTCAGGGTACTTTTGTACTGTCAGTTTAGTCTTAAAATTAGGGCTTCCATGCTTAAGGAAATCTAGTCAGGGGAAAATTCTTTAACATGTCACTTGAAAATACCTAAATTTGCAAACCACTTCAACTTAAAAAAACCAGCAATTGCTATAATCAATCTTGTCTATTTACTTCTGTAGATCTCTATTCTCTGCAGACATGGTAAACCATGTGATTCAATGATGATGTTATTTTTTAAGTCTTTACAAAGTACAGAATATGTTTGTATGTAAATGTGAACGTGCTATTCTCTCAAAAGGTCTTGAACTGTGAGTAGAGATCTAGACACTGAGCAATAACACAGTTGTGTACTAACATCCTTATGCACCTTCTTAGGTACATAATGTGACATCTATACTAGTAAAATAAACATGATGGAGACTGTTATGTGGCTGACATGAAAAACTTCCATATTATTAAGCATTATTATTCTCCAAACCAAGATACTGCTTGTAAGCAATACATTGTAAATGATACCTGACGTATGCCAGCTCCCAAATCAAATCCAGGAACTGTTTGATTAAATAATGGCTGGAATGGTCCAGAGCCATGCCTGTGGATCATTTAAGTAGCTTGACATTTCAGAGGAGTGAGATCCATTGCATGAGAACATTTGCAGGGAGAGCCTGATTTGCTGGCAGAGATATAGTCTAGCTGAAACGACACTTACACAGAGGGTATTTAAATTCTTGTTATAAGGAACATAAAGTAAGCAGGTTGTTCTGAAGATGTTGGAGAGGCAGACTCTGCCTCCCTGAATTAGGCATCAAAATCATATAAACTTGCTCCATCTAGTAATCTGACAAGTCATGGGCTCTATATTATAAATAATGAAAAAGAAGTAATGAATGTGCAGGTACATACATATAAGATGTTGAAAACTAAATAGGAAAAAAAAAAATATTGCTCATCAAAATAGAAAAGTTCGCTAATACAAATAGGTTGTTCCAGTAATTAGATCATAAAGTGAAAGGCATAGAAAGACAAGTGAAACTCCCTGTTTGTAAAATGCTTATTAACTTTAATCCAAGAATTAACTACCATCATGACTCTGGTTCATCAACATATTCTGTTAATACCATGATCTTTTAGCCACACCAAAAGTTTACATAGAACATGTTAAAGCCAGTAAATTGTCAAAAATTAATGCAGTACTTTAAAGAACAGTAGTTTGTACATTAATTTATAGCTCCAATAGCAATGATGAAGAAGCTCGAAGCAAAATGCCCACTTTGTAGAAACATGGTTTCGTACATGACAGTCATAGCATTGTTCACTCTTGTCTTCTGAAAATCTCGTGTTTGTTTGAGATGTCACAAATTTTGTTCGCTTGACTCAGGTAGACACTGGAAAGAGTAATTTAATACTGAAATGAAGCATAACAAAGCCTTCAATTCACAACCAGATGTTTTTACCCACATAGTCCAGTCATCACAACCCTGTAAGGCAGTCTTCTTGTGACAATACTTCTGTTATGTTCTTTTTTTACATTGAACACTGATTTCACAAAATTGTATGTTTCTTTTAAACAATTGGAATACATAATATGTGTTGAACAGCAGTTACTTTTGGTAGCTAACTTAAAGATTTTCATTTCCAAGATTATTTAATGAACTTTACTAAAACTGTAGAAGTAGCTGAAACAGTATTTATTTCATATAATACAGACATGATATACGTTCTGGTTTTGTGATTTGCCACTTGATTATTCTTATTCTTTTCAACATTCTTTGTTTATTTTGTTGGTTTTCATGTACTATACTTATTATGAGGAACTTTCAGCTTATCTTTTCTCTGGTGCAAGTTGATCATAAAGAAACATTATAAAAGTATATAAATGTAGTAGCTTGCAGAAATACACTCAACCCTTTGTAATATAAAAATATTTGAGTGTTTCCAGTGTTAGCCTTTAAAATTCATGTTATTTCCTATAAAGAGATAGAAGATTAAATATTAAATTTGAACAAAACCCTTAATCTTAAATTGTCTTTACAAGGCCTCATATTTTACAGAAGAATGGGGAAGGAAAAGTATTGAGTGGGACTTACATTTGTTTAACTTCAGCATAAGTAAGTATTAGGCATAACTCACATTTTTGTAGTTGTCAATAATCAGTGCAGCTATACCCTGGGGGTAATTAACATTATTTATCTACTTTAAAACTAAATTAATCACTAGCTGGAAATGTCTTTCAGTAACTTGAAAAAAGAGCTTTGATATGGGTCTTTGACTACACACCTCAGAGTCCAAGTGTCTCTGAATCTTCACTTTGAATTATCAGATCTGTGAAAAAAATATAAATAAGAACTTCAATTTTCATATTGCAGTTGTATGAAACCCAACATAGCTTCTGATTTCAGATTTAGTAGACTTTAACTCCACTTTATATTTTTTTATTAATTTATTGATTTATTTGTTCTCAGAGAACCTTGGACCATGGGAAGGAAAAAGAAAAAGCCTTCTTAGACTCTCAGTTTTTTTGATTCACATTTTTTACCTTACACACCTTATAATTTTTTTTATGTGAGCATGGATCTTACGAGAATTTCCTACTATTGGTCTATGCTCCATGACAGCAAGGCACAGATTCCAAACCATTATCTCCCTATCTACATCTAATATACATACTTTATGGCAAAGCCTGTAACACTGTCAGATTAGTTATGCACATTTAACCTACAAGGATATTAAAATGCTTTTAACTGCACCCCAGGCAGATTTTTAACCTTGCCCAGTACACAGCTGTATCCTTTATTCTTTAGCTTCCGTTAAGAACTTCTGTAGTTCTTTCAACAGAAAAGAAAAAAGAAAATGGAAGAAGACAGAGGTAGAAGCAAGTCTTCTTTCCTATAGAATTCCTGTCTGTCAGAGATACAAGGTTCCTGGAATAGATCAGACTCTTATTTAACTTTTCAGCTCCTATACAATGTATGTGATTGAATTATGGATACTTTGTGCAGAAGAGCTTAGAAATATGCAGCATCATTTGATAAACTGTAGATTTGGCTAAATCTCTAATATGTCTAAAGGCAAGAAAATCTGAGAAATTGTTGATTTAATAGCTAAAGAAATAACGAGTGCAAAGCTCATGAAAACAATTCTATAAATGTGAATTTATTGTATTGAAATATCCATTTTTAATTTTTTTATTTGATTTGATCCATTGTAAGCATAACTTCAAATACCCTGAGAAAGTAATAACTGTAACAAATAAAGAAAAAACCCTGACATGGCTGTGTTATAAAATATATTATCTCTCATAATCTAGAGTTTTAATACCTGTTGACGCACATAAACTTCATAAAACTTATTGTAACAATATTTGCTTTCATTCAGACTGTAGTTTCTCTTCTTCATCAATATGTTTTCAGAAGGGTTAACAAATTTTAAATGGCTTTTTCATACTCTTCAACTTCTGACAAACCAGGCAGACTTTTTACCATCACAAAATATAGGAATATAAATTAATATTTAGCTTCATTTTTTCATCCAGTAAATAACTTCATTGTTTCCACTCAGTAAATGAAGTGTCAGTCAGAAGAAGTGACTCATTTAATGGAATGTGAGTTTACACACAGTATAGTGTCTAAAATGCTGCTGTGTACTCCAACCAGTTTAGTACCTAGCATCTAAAGTGGCAACATTTTATTGAAGTGCTGTAATAGCAACTTTGTTAACTACCCACAACTGTCACAAATATTTTCAATCAACATTTCACTTCATGAAGCCAAGCTGTGTAAAACTTTCATTACAGAAAGCAAGTCCATGCAAAACAAGATTGTGTCGTGTTTCATTTGTGAATGCAAAACTCATCTCAGTTTTCTGGCAATATCTGGAGCACAGAAAAGATTTTGGTAATGTATAACTGTCTCTTCTAGTGAATTTATTTCTTTTCTTCCAAGTTCTTGAAGATAAAACCACAGGGCCCATAAAGATGGCTGTTATTTTCTAGCTTATCATATGCTTTTCGCAAGTATGTTTTACTTTATTTATTATTTCCTTTCTAAAGCTTTCTGTCTTAAGAAAGGAATGCATCTAAATAAAGGTGAAATGGGCATATACAACTGCCAAAAATGTCTAGTCATCTAGGAGAAATGTGTCCAGCCTCTTGCATTTTTGAAAGATTGCTTTCTGACTGCATTATCTGCTTGTTCTTAACTATCTTTTCTCAGTTATTCTTTTGGAGACCAAAGATGAAGAAAGAGCAGGCTGCAAATTTCCTGCCAATCAAAAAAATCCATATATAAACCCCACTAGCATTTGGGGGTGACTTTTTCTGATTTGTTTCTTTAGAGAGGGACTGGAGAGAATCTCTGGAGATCCTCTTAGAGAAATACAATTAGGAAAAATAGTCAGTAGGCGCCCAAAGAAATAATGTATTGCCATCCATTTCCACAAAGATGGGAATCTTTTCTAGGCAAATAATTTATTCCATACACTCTCTTTTTTGAGAGGTGGAGTAAGTAAGGATGATTAAGAAAAGCTTGTTAGTTTCTGATTTTGGTTTTTTGTTTTTGTTTTTTTTTTTTTTTCATTTCTGACTTATTCTGAGTTTTATGGCTTTCACAGAGTCTGGTGTTTACACTTTTCAAAGTGTGCATATTTTTACTGTTATTTTTACTCTAAGTCATGCAAGGTGAGAGATTTGGCACAACTTTGACAGTGCATTCAGATTTTTTGCCTAATACTTTGGAAATGAAAATCCCTTTGTTTCATTTTCCTTTCAGTGTGTTTCTTTATAGTTGAAAAAAATACCCATTAATTAAAAATAGATATGACAATGTTACTAGAATGATTGTGTTAACTAAGAAAATTCAGTAATAATCATTATTAGAACATGAAAAAGACTAAGAAAGTGTAGGATATGCAAAGAGAAATATTTTGTAAAAAAACCCTAATGGTAGAATTTATCAACAGGAAGATATTTGCTCTACATCAAGGTTTGGGGAGTGGGAAAAAGTATCTTATACATGATCCTTGAAAAATATTTGTAAATCCTGATTGAACTTAGCCACTGCTAAAGCAGTCTGTAGGAATCGTTAGAGAGACGCAAGTAAGCCTTATCTACATCTTCTTTCTTTTTCCTCTATCCCTTCTGGTTGTTGTTCCAAACCCAATTGCTCCTGAGGGAAACTAGAAATTTCTTTGCCCTAGTAATAAAAGAAGTTAGAAAAAAATTAGTATGTGTCCATTTGTCTACTCTTAACATGGTTTGGTTTTTTTTCATAATATAACTGTAAATTCTTTTTAAAAAATCATCATGTTCTTAAAACTACTTTTACGTGATACTGGGTTTTGAGTTTGATTTTGGTTTGGTCTTTTATTCCGCTCTGAGCTAGATTGCAAAATGTCCACAGTGATCCATAACAAAATGTTGCTACTTTTTGAATGTTTTTGGTTTTCAGTGTCTTTTATAAGTATATATTGACTCTATGGTATTTATCCTTATTTTTCTATCAATTTTGTAGGACCTAGGAGAATAAGCAGAAAAGATATCCATTGGGAAATTATGTGAGCAAAAGTTACATAGAAATAATCTGCTAGTAAATTTTAAAGGCTTTTATTTCGTATTTCTCACAGAATAAATTGGTTTGGATTTTTGTTTTGTTTTGTTTTTTAAACCCAGCAACAAACAATAAGCTATACATATGTAAATAGATGTAAACAGTAACATGTTAAAATTTTAATGAAGGAAATAATAGTTTGGAGCGGGCCAGGGCAGGGATATTAGTGAATGCAATAGGGTTGGAATAAGATTAGAGTGTTATGCTTCCTATTTCCTTCAAGTTTTTCTGGAATATGACTACATGAAAGGGACCTTCTTTCCATCTCCTTTTTGGAAGTGGAAAATTATATTTTACTGTCAGAATATTGCCAAGAATTTCATTTGTATAACAGAAGTATTTAAACTTCCAGTGCACTAGCATTATAACACATATGTAAAATCCCCAGAAATATCCCCAGTAGTTTTTTCTGTATTTACTAATTGCCTCTGAATAATTTACTTCTGTTGATTAATCCTAACCATGTGACCAGACAATGGATATAAGGACTCCAGCAGGTACTATCTCTGCATTGTCTTTTGCAGTTCAATCAAGAATGAACATCTGTTAGCCCAAAAGTGCAAGTGTGCCATAAATATTATGAAACTTGGAGACAATCTCAAGAGAAGCAGAAGACGCATCTTCTCGGCTTTTGCTAACCTGGTCCTCATAAATATATTAAATTGCAGCAATCTAATATCTTGAGTTGTTTCATACATACCAAAATCGACAACAATGTTGTAGATTTCCTTTAATTGTGGAGCTCTGTGTCTTAAATTAATTTGTTATGTATTCTGAAAAATTAAATTTCCTCTGTTATCCCTCTAATTATCTCCAACTTCTTCAAAGCTAACAGATAAAAGTAAAGCTTTAAAACATGAAGAAAACAGAAATAAATTATTGATGCATATACTGGGCCAAAATATATATTAAATATGGTATAAAACTCCAATATACTCAGTGGGACAAGAACATCAGTACAAAATTTGTGGAGGAAAACCAAAATCAAATAATCCTTTCACTATTGAATCAGATGTCCATAGAAATCTAAATAGTAAAAGTTTAAACAGTCCTGGAAACCATAGCCATGTGGGATACTCATTTAAGGCTAAGGAATCACAGTAACTGTAGAGTGGGACAATGACTTTCATTAACTTATACAAGGTGAGACATCTGAAACCAAGATCACAATGTTACCTGTTCCTAAAATATAACTCAGGATTGACAGTACAAGAAAAGGAGTCTTATGGGTAGTTTTTATTCACAGGGATTGTCCTGACCTCCCTTTCCCCATGTATTGCAGTAGCAGATCTGCTCACACATTGAGCCATTTCATGGGGCAAAATCATCAGGGGAACAGAAATGCATGACTGAATGTGAGGGATAGAGTAATGAGGCCATGTCTTCTAATCACACAACCAGGCTTTTACATAGATCTGAAGTGGGCAATGCAACTTACATTCCTCCACACTTGGTAAAAGTTGTAAAGGTTAGACCTGGGTGGTTTATTTTTTTGTTTTGTGGGTGGGGATTTTTTTTATTGTTTGTTTTTTGGGTTTTTTGGTTTTTTTAAGTTATTGTTTCCTACGGGAGCACCTAATACACAGTAAAGGCAATGAAACAAAACATTCAAGAGGAGAAAGATCCTTCTTTCTGCAGAAAAGTCAGTCATTTTGTTATTCTCCTGCAAGTACTTGACAGCAGTTCAGGTTCACTTCTCTGTTTGATCCCCAGATCTGTACAGATTTAAGCTCCAACCCATAGAGTAATGTACATATCCCTGCTGAGCACACATGCGGGAGTCTACTCCTATGGAGAGGACGGGTGCGATAAACTGGGAGAGCATGAAAGAGAAAGAAAAACATCTAAGCCTATAAATAGAAAGTGGGACACTGAGCAGGAGTACAACAGCCAGCAGCCTACAAGAATAGCAGGTAGATAAGATGATTTTTCCTTAAGGTAGTAATTAGGAGTGGAAGAGCCAGCTGTGAGAGAGAGCAATAAGACTTTTTTAGAGCACTGTCCATCAAGCCTTTCAGTACCTTATCCCTGTTCTTTATAAAATTATTTATGAGTACTTTCTTACATACACACACACAAAAGAAAAGGTGGTAGATTTTCATAACAAAGGATTTAATCCTAAAATAATTTGTGCATAAATAGCATCTTACAATGTCGTTAATTTCTATATCTTCTCACATGCTATCAGATAAGTTAGCAGGATAAAAAACAATTGTTCAGGAAGCTGTTGTGATAATTTTCTGTCATGTTCTGTCAAATTACCTTGTTCTTCACTGCCAAAGTCTTATTTATGTTTTCCAGGTCTTACACAAATAAGGCATGCCAGTTCTGCTGAGTTGTACAATGGTTTTTGGTGGACGACTGATATTTGGAAGAAATTAAAGTAAAAAAATATCAGGTTATTTGAATATTTTCAAGCTGCTTTGGTTCCAAAACTCACAAAATGAAAGACTAATAATTATATTTCCACATTAAATTGCCTTTATATATATATGTGGATGTAGATAGATATATAGATATAGATAGATATAGATTAGCTATAGATAGCTATAGCTATAGATGCTGATGATAGATATACAGATATAGATACATATAAATAAAATAACTGTACCTTCTTCATAAATTAGAAGGTTGAAGTACAAATGTCTCCAAAACACTATTTTTATGAAATTAGAAATAGTCAGTCTTACTGACATTAATTTTGTATGAAAAAATTAAAAATCCCAGAATGCTTAAGGATGATGAATATCACTACCTAGTAAAATCATTCATGTTTGATCAACACATCTACTAGTGATGTTAGTTTACCACTCAATAATATTTTCAGTAGACAATATTATATATTCATTGTTTAAAGGTAGCATCTCTTGCTATTGATCAAAGTATTGAATCTTTAACAGAAATTTATGGCAGCTAATCAAATTTACATAATTTGGCAAAAAAGAATTCTTAAATCTTACTTTTCCTCTTTTCTTATTAAATTATCAGATCTTTCCATGTTTAACTTGTGACTGAAGCCCATGCTCTTTTCTGAATTGTGTAACCTGTACATAGGTAATCAGCAGAGGGTCATGCATAAAAGCTGCCCAGTTATGCAGTCCTCAGCTTGTGAGAGGCTTTTTTTTTTTCTTACTTATCTAGCCTCCTTCTCTATCTCTCCAAAGCAGAAGTTTCTAAATGAAAATGACAGTCTTCTTGAAGGGGATTCCTTGCTTTTCTGCAAAACCGATTCTTGTTTCTGTTGTGATTGGTTTTCTTTCAAGAATAACACCAAGATTTGCTTATTGAATCAACAAATTAAAACTATATCAATACCATATTAAACATATTCACTATTGTAATGTCTAAACAATACAGATATTAGTTTCTCTTTCCATTGGGCTCTTGCTCAGGTATTTTTTTAAATGTGCATTCAAATTAAATCTGAAAATTAAAATATGTGCACTTTTTTCATCTTATTTCTTAATTTTTTAGAATAATCCACCAATGAATCTCTGCAAGGGTTGCATATCTATTAGTGGGAGTTCACAGACCTGAAACAGATCACAGACAATTTTATAGTAAGTTGACCAATTAAAACAGGAAGCTTTTCTTGGAGATTCATTTCTCTGTGCTTTATTATTTTTCTGTACTTATTTGTTCCCAGCTGTTTGATGTTTCTGTGAGAAAAGTATAATGGAGCAGATCTTTTGAAGACCCTTTTATTACACAGGAAGCACAGCGGGAATGATTATAGTCATAAAAAAATACCAAAATATCTTCCCCATGTCAAAGGACGTTTTCTGCAAGTGCCAGTCAGAAGAACCTGTCATGACTTCAAGATCTGTTTCTTCAGTTGGCAGGGAGACAGCACAACACATCATAGTGTGACAGTCCCCTTGGGGGGGTGAAATGTGTTAAGGCATTTCACTCCCTATGACAGCAAAACAGGCTGTTTTAAATGCTATTAAGGCCATAACTCTGACACAAGACTTAATTTTCCCTGCCTCAACCAGAATTCTTGAGTGGAGCAGTCTAATCCAATCTGTTGAAAAGGCCAGTACAAGCAAAGAGATTCAAAAGACGTTTTAGGTTGTGGCACCCAATCCTGAAAGCAATTGGAGTTAAATGGCTTCTTAATTACCAAGTATCACTCAGTGCACTTTAAATTATATATGGAAATAAAAAATGGAAATAAACTTTTAGTAACTAAGAAGGTCATGAGGAAAGATTTGTCTTAAAATGTCATCTCAGAATCCCAAATAGCATGATGTCAGTAAAATTCAGGTGTATATATCACATCAAGTTCATAACACTTTCTGCAAATAGCTTGGGAACCCTCATTATAACTTTAACTTCTTCAGGTGATAAAGGTCATGTTGTAAGTAGTATTCTCTACAGCTTTTTGAAACCAGCAAAATGTCTTGTGGAGAAAAACTGTATTAAAACTGCTGATCTTTTCTCTAAGATCCTCAAGGATTTCAACATGGAGATACATAGAGTAAATTGAATAGAAGGGAAAAATTAGTCTGAAGTATAACAATACTGAAGAAATTATATTAAAATACAGTACTAAAGGATCATACTATTAAAAACGCTCTACTTGTATGAAGTGCCTGAATGAATTACTGTGTTTAGTTGAAATATATATTCTGTCTATGGTGTTGCAACATTCTCACCTGAAATAAGTCCTTAAATTTAAATACCATGTTGTATTTTCTGATGAACTGGTTATTAATTTATAGCAGTTTTATTGCAGATTTCTCTGGAGAGACAATTATCCTGAATCATTATTTCCTTCTGTTACATTGCTTTTTTGATTTATAGTTCTTTTATATACTACATTTCACAATGATTATAATGGATTTCCAGTCTAAGAAATAGTAGTTTTGAGTGTTACTTAACACATTGCTTTTCCCATTTGGATCTCTTTTTCAGTGTTACCTATGGCTAGACAGAATTTTTCTCTTTCTTTGAACTTGCATGGGGAGCCCAAAGTCATCTTCTGGCCTGAGAGGGCCACAGCCACCACGCTTCTCCTAGCTGTGACTGTGGGGTACTGGTGTGACTACATCAGAAGTCCAACCTTATTTTACTTGACCTTAGGAACTTTTTCCCTCTGGACCCAGAGGAGCTTTGAATGAGTTTAACATCAAAGAAAAGGGCTAGGAGTTGAAAGGATTTTGTCAGAGACAGTTGTAAATGTATAAGTGAGGCTTCCTTCTGTTACTCAGGACAGTTTGGGTTGGCATTGTTTGTTGAAGCCTGTTAAGAGTGAGGCCCCCTTCCATACACTCTTGTATTGTAATTGAGTTAGCAACAACTACTTGTTCTATATTGCTGAGATTCTAAGAAGGCAAAGTGTGTGCTTTTTTTCCCCAAAAAAACCTTCTGACTAACATTTAGATCTACGTATATGTGTTGAAATCAATGGTAAGAACAGACTTTAAATTCAACAGGCAGTATAGGGTGAGGTCAGGTACAGAATTAGACACCTGCACTTGGGAGTTTAAATTATCTATAATACCTAAGACTGAACATAAATGCTCGGTGGCATTTGAGATGCTTTAGCATACATATATCATTTGAACTTCATCTGACCTTACAGAAAGCATGATTGTTTCCAAAATCTTGTGTCATATATTCCAGTTCCATATACATATATATATTTGTGAGTGATCATGCCCTAGACTGATATCACTGTTCGGGCAACTGAACCAAATTCAAAGTTTGCATTGACTGTAACAGGAGCTTACATGTTTACATGTGGACATCTACATGTAGGTGTGCATAGACTACATAATTTCAGTAACTTCCAAGACCTTACCTGACAGTAACATTGGCCTTATTTTAGAATTGCATCAACTGTGAATGATACAAATTCACACATTAAACCTCATCGTTTTTACTTACTCTTCTACTTCCTTCAGTCAGATTTATTTTGGATTAATAATTTTACCTGAACACACCTTTGACGATAATGGGTCCCAAGTTATCCAATAGATATTTAAATGTGAAAGTTTGTGATTAGCTCTACACCTTGTCAGAAAGCAGGAGTCTGAAAAATGTGTGATTGGTCTAGGGTTCTGATGGATCTCTAGAAGCAGCAGATAAGGTGTAGGTAGTTTACAAGATGTACTGTCCCCTAAGGTCTAGTTTTTCAAATGGAGTGAAAGAAAATGCATCAGCTGATGTTGCCAATTTTAAAACATATATTGAGTAAGTCAGCTTTTTGCGAAGTCAAAAAACATATATTGAGTAAGTCAGCTTTATGCGAAGTCAAATCATCAAATCTGTAGACCCATCCCTCACATATAAGCTTTGGCTAACTTAGAAATTTAATGGCAAATAGCGCAAGTACACTTAGATAAACTAGAACATTTTGCTCTAAAAATCCTGAAAGACTGTCATGGAACTTAATACAAATCCCTAAAATCCTTTATTTTATCTAGCATGTTTAAGTTTTGACTAAGTTGAAGTTTTAAAGACAAAATGTAGCAGTGAGAATTACAACCAAAAGGTGGCAGTACTGTATACACTAAACCTTGGGTCTGTGAGATTTATCACAGATTCACAGAAGCATGGAATATACTGAGTTGGAAGGGACACATGAGGATCATCAAGTATAACTCCTGGCCCTGCACAGGATCACCCCCAAGAGTCACATCTTGTTCCCGAGAGAATTGTCCAAATGCTTCTTGACCTCTGTCAGGCTTGGTGCTGTGACCACTTCCCTGAGAAACCTGTTCCAGTGCCCAACCACCCTCTGGGTGAAGAATCTCTTTCTAATATTCAGCCTAAACCTCCCCTGAAAAAATTTCAGGCCATTCCCTTGGGTCCTGTCACTGGTCACCACAGAGAAGTGTCTGTCCCTTCTCTTCCCCTCATGAGGAAGTTGAAGGGGAGGTCTACCCTCAAGTGTCCTCCACGCTGAAGAAGCCAAGTGATCTCAGCGGATCTTCATAAGGTTTTCCCACCAGTCCCTTCCCCATCTTTGTTGCCCTCTTTTAGACACTTTCTAATCACTTGATTCTTAAGTTGTGGCGCCCAAACCTGCACAGATGAGGCTGTCCCAGTGCAGAGCAGACCAGCACAATCCCCTCCCTTGCCCAGCTGGCGATGCTGTGCCTGAGGCACCCCAGGACACTGTTGGCCCTCCTGGCTGCCAGCGCACTGCTGACTCATGTTCAACTTGTTGCAGCAATGCTGTCTGGCCTCTCGTTCCCTGGTCTATACACACAACCAGGGTCGCTTCATCCCAGGTGCAGAATCCAGCACTTTCCCTTGTTGAACTTCATATGGTTGGTGAGTACCCAGTCCTCTAATTTGTCAAGGTCTCTCTGCAGGGCCTTCTTGACTTCGAGGGAGTCAACAGCTCCTCACAGTTGTGTATCGTCTGTAAACTTGCTTAGTACCCTCTTCCAGTCCTGTGTCCAAGTCATTTATGAAGATGTTGAAGGGCACAGGGCTGAGGATGTAGCCCTGCAGAACCCCACCAGTGACTGGTCCCCAGTCTGATGTCAGCTCATTCACTATAACCATTTCTGCTCAATGCATGAGCCAGTTACTCACCCATCACATGATGTGTTTATCCAGCTGAATGCTGGACATTTTGTCTAGAAGGATCCTGTGAGAGAGTATCAAATACTTTGCTGAAATTCAAACATTACTGTTGGAAGTCTTATAAACACATTTCTGCATGTACTGTGATTTAAAAATGTTTATGCATGTTTATACTGTCTTACTATTTTTTGTGATTATGAATAAACAAGAAGCAGAAATTCCATTTTTTCATGTTACTTAAAGGACTTTATACTTACATTCAATCTTTTAAATTCACCCCCATGTGTTGTCACACTGCTCTTTTGGTTAGAGAAACACTGCTCTTATAGTCACCACTATGGTGACACAATCATATTAGTTTAAATGCTGTGAAATAGAAAGGGAAACGTTTATGGAGCCATGGAGGACTCAAGGTGACTCAAGGCCAAGTGCTGTTGGTGTAGCCTGGCTGCTCAAGAAGGGGTTAAGCATCAGCAGTCTGACCACAAGCCCAGTCAATCTGTCCAGGCTGGCCTCTAGGTCAATGGTTAGGTCCAAGTGGAATATAAACTTAGCAAAATATCCAGAAACACCCCGGTGTTTTTAATTCCCCTTTTTTCCCCCCTACACAAAGGTAGAATATTTTTCTTTGACACTTTCTGAAATTAGGCAAGTTGTGATGGATGCACTCAACATCTTATTGAAACCACTTTTGCTAATACCTCTGATAGTTATTCTTTAAGCCAACCAAACCATTCATTTGTGACACAAGTGAAAATATATGGGAAACAATGAGCAATGTCAAGGACTCTGTGCAGAACTCCAGAGGACAATTAGTAAAGGTTAATGATTTAGGAGACCCAGAATCAAAGGAGAGAGGTTCAAACCAAGTTACCTGCTAAGAATATAATTATATCTAAGCTAGAAATCCAATATTTCTCACCACATCAGTAAAAATAAGGCTGACAGACACTGACCTTCTATGTTCTCAAAGAAAGATTGATTATTTTTAAGGGGAAAAAAAAAGACATTCCTTATGTTCCTTCTTCTGTTATCAGATATCAGAGGAGCAGAAAGCAAGTTCAGTTCTCCCACATCTCTGCAAGCAGAGACAGAAAGAGGAGAGCTATTTGAAGTACATTTTTTGGCTTTCCTTGATTTAAAGTTTTATGAGTAGCAGAGGAGGATAGTTTCTGATGGCTTTTAAAGAACAGGTGGAATTTAACCTGACCTACTGTAGAAGAGAACTCCCAGGAAAAAGTAACTGAGAGAAGACAAAAACCACAGGTGAAGCCAAGGGAGCAGAGATAAAAGATGGATTCACAAAAGCTAATTTTATCCTGTACAAGATGACTTTATAGAACTGTCTCCATAGTACTTGCAAAGAGTCAGATGTAGTATAAAAAAAAATCTAAAATTACTCTCTTGTTCTGAATTACCTAGTGGACTTTCCTGTCTTTTGCAAATGACTATATATATATATATGGGAGGTTAGTGCTTTTGGCCTGAAGTTCGCAATTTGAGTGAAATGAAGTTTGCTGATCAGAAGAGGAAGAAAAAAAGAATTAGTATTTAAAAGTCAGTAATTAAACCTGATCTAAAAAGATTTTCTTGTTCTTAAAAGCAAAAAACTCAGAAAATAAATTTCTAGAATTTTAAAGACACCAAGATTGATGAGAAATCCTGAGCATATTATTTGTTCAGAATATATTCTTTTTCTCTCTTAAAAATATGAAAATTAAGCAAGAAATAGTAATAAATGGAGTAATGATTAAATTTTTTTAAAATATTTATTCTATATTGCTTGTGCCATTTATGCCTTCTGCCACTGTAGTACTCTTATCAGTGTTTCTCTGAAACTTCACAATTCTTATGCTAACACTGTGAATTTTCTCCTAAGAGGAATATACTATTTCAAAAACGGGTGCAGAATGCATACAGAAATGGAATATATAGAGTAAATCAATATCTTCTCCTGATATAGACTTCATTACAGATCACGTGAAGTTCTCAGTGCTTCCTGAGATATCCAGTTATGCGACATGAACCAGGTCAGTGGCACTTCTTTTAACTAAACTCAATACTTTAAAACTGATTGATGCCTGTCAAACAAGCTGAGACAGCAGAGGTGCAGGTTTACCTAATCTATGAATCCATCTGTGTGTGATCACAAATGTGGTTATGTATATGAATTTTTATATGTGTATTTGTACATGCATACATATTTATTGTTCTGCCATGACGAATTTCATTGTCTCCTCCTTTGTATTTGTAGGTGCTATTAATTTTAAAATGCAGTATCGAAGGAACACACAGAGACTTCCTATTTTTCATTCTCCCTTGATCCACCCACATAAATGAATAAACAACTCTTCCCACAGAACATTCCCTCCTAGCACCTGGGAATGTTAGGAAACTTACCTTCCTTCTGGTTTTGTTTGTGGGGAGCTTAAAAAAAGATCTCTAGAGTTCAGTGTTGACATATTTGGTGGAGAATTTAATTGTTACAAAATGGAAAAGTAAGGAAACATCAAGCAAATAATGGATGCAAATTTGCATAATAGTTTTGATTGAAAATTCTCTAGAAACTCTACTGAATGTTTAAATGAACTCATTTATGCACTGGTCTTTTTAACCTACTAAACTTGTAATAATTTTTGTAATTAATATTTGCTGCTGAAGAAAGCCTTAAAGTAACAAGGGTGCTGTTAGAAAAAAAATTTATAAAAAAGGTAAGAAATAAATACCAATCATCTCACAGAATAGTACACCTGGAAAACTTTAAGTCTGGATGTTTATTTTCATCCCAGACTTTTAAAATTAAGGTTTCTATTTTATTAAAATTGAGTATTGCAACAGTTCTCTAAACAAAAATTTTAAATTTTAAATGTTATGTACAGATTTCAATAAAAAACCCAGTAGTCTGTAAGCTTACTGAACATTCCATCCTAATTAGAATCCATTAAAAATCTAGGTGAAACTGTTTAAGAGAAGTTGTGATCCTACTAGTAGATATGGCTAACTTTGATCCTTTCTCGTTTATGGTAGTGTAATTCAAATTCTATCCTTATGACACTCTCTCTTTATAATTTTTACTTGGATGTCTTTGTTAATTTAAGGAGTAGATTCTCTGCCATTAGCCTGTTGTATTTTGTTGTTTCCTGAGTTTAGGTATACCAGTGCTTGTCGTTCTGGCTATTCTAATTCTCTGAGGTTTTTGATTCCCTTTCATTTTCTTCATATGCACTGATTTCAGGAAGATGCACATTCCCAGAGCACAGATACTTAATTTCTGCTTTTACAGTAGTGCACCCCAGCCTTCCCTTCACAGCCTTAACTGTAATATAGAATCACAGAAACATAGAAAACTTCTATCATGAGGAAAAAGCCCCATTGCTGTGAGAGACAACTAATGATAAAGTCCACTGAAGTTTATTGAAAATTGAGGATCTACAGATAGTAGACATAAACTCCACAGCAAGAAATATTTGCCAAAAGGTGAAGAATAAAATATGAAGTCCCAAGTGAGGATGTAAGCAAAAAGAATGAATCGGAATATTCACAAGATTAAAAAAAAATAAAATTGTTTCTTTATTAAAGAATTAGGTTTTGTCTTCATGCTGCATCAGCTTTAATCAGTTAATCTGTAACTCATGAGAAAAATGGATTGCAGTCTAGGGGTGACAAGCCAATACACCCGATATGGCATTGGACCATAACTACCATTCCAAGCAGTAAAGTGAGCAGTTGGACTGTGTGTATTTGATTAATGTCCTGGGTCATTAGTGATGTAGAAACACATGGATAACAAATGGTTTTATCATATTTTTCATTTTTTTCAGTTTGGAGACTGAAAAATTTTATTCAGCAGGATATCACATGATTATTCAACATAAAACTGACAGCAGGCACTGCTCAGGGGGAGCAAAGGGAAGAGGAAATTTGGTGCATACTAAGCCCTTACTTTTGCAGTCTGAATTAAAGGCTTTTTAACAGCTGTTGACTTGCAAGTATGGGGCCATTCAATGATAGACCCTCAGCTACACTAGTCGTATAAGACTTTGCCAGTACCATTCCTTTCAAAATTACTTTTCCAATATTGACAATATTTTTCCCTTAGTGATTTGGGGAAGTTTAGAAAAAAAGGGTTATTTCCTGACTTATTTCCTGTTTCCAATAGACCTAATTTTTAACCACTTGGAAGTGGAATCTTCTGATGTAAATCAAGAGAATCAGCTACTAAGTGGCAAGCTACTAATTTCAAGGACTTTGATACATGTTTTTTCTACAGTACTATATTTAAAACAATGACACTTTTCTGACAGAAATTAAGTTACTTCTCAGTGTTCTGTCTCAGGGTATTATAGAAACCAAAAGGGATGTGTTGACTATTAAGGATTATCAATATACACTGTATCACAGGGTAGAAGATATGAGGGGCAACTGGAGACAGATTAAAGAGAATCAGAAAAAAATCAAAACTACACATTCACAGCATCCTGCTGTGATAATAATGAAAGAGAATGAGTTTCATCCAAACACCCTGAAAATTACAAGCCATAAAACAGATAAAAAACTAATATATATTGAGGAGAAGTCATTTAAGTTTTATTACTTTTAACATTTTTTAAAGATTCAAAACTTGTAGATGTTGTAGCAGAAGTGAGTTAGATGAGGAAATAGGGATTTAAATGAAGAAACAATAATATCTTCATGGTCATAGAATAATGAAAAAGGGACAGGAATACAAATGGAGGTAAGAAGATATTTGTGATTCAGCATCTTCAGAATGAACTGCATTTATAAAAGAGACATTGTTTTCTTCATAACTTAATACTGAGATTTTTTAAGTTGTTAACATGATTGCAAATGTATTTGTGACAGAGGCAATAATTCCATCTAGGAAACCTAGAAAAATTCTGAATAGGAATAATAATACTGCCTGAAGCATTTACATTTTTTGACACAGAGAGGAAAAAACTTGTTTCAAGAACTTGAGAACTTTTTTTTTACATCTCCTTACACTTCATAGATGCATCTTGTTCCTGATAAGATTGCCATGAAGTTGGCTAAGCAGAGTCTTCAGTTTCAATTATGCATACAACCTTGAAGATGTTAGAAGAGATTTTATCACCTGCAAAGATGGGCATCAATTATGTATGTGTGAGCCAGATTTTCTAGAAAGTTCGAATGACAGAATGTGATGGAAAATACTGTTCAAATATTTTCTCATCCTCTCTCCCCTGAGAGTTTTCTAACAAACATAAATTGATCATTGCTTTTGATCACCGATTTAGCTGTGACTAAATAAATGACATGTATGTATTTAAAAAAAAATATTTCAAGTTTCTTAATATATTGCTTAAATTTTAAACAAAATGAATCAATGTTATTATTTCATTTAGGTTTCACAATAGTGTAACAGAGTTAATAGAATTGTGCATAACAGGAGAAAAGTACAGAGAAAAGCAGGACCTTTTTTAAAGTTTTTTCCCCCTCAGAAAGTTTCTATTTATCAAATGGAAAATCAACACACTCTACTAATGTGACAAAATTTAAGTCAAAATTTGAGTGAAAATAGTTTGCTGAGAGTATCTAAATACTAAGTGGTCTGAACTAGACTTTTCAAAAGTAAGATGAAATAATGTTTTAGTTAAATGGTTTGAGTACTTTGTTTCTAAGTTAGGCCTCCATCATTGTTTTCAAGAGAAATTTCATCAACCCTAGAATATAAGACTTCCTTTAGAAGTATACTAGCATTACATATTTAAAACCAGTGAAGATTTAATAGGTGAACTATTCTTTGAAACATGCAGTGTTGGTCAGCCAGAAGTGTTCCTGAATTTGGATTGTATTCAAGTGAGAGAAAAGAAAGAAGTAGCTGGCAGAAATGATGGATTAAAAGGAAAAAGAAAGTAGCATTTTAATTTTCACATAAAACAATTTTCATTAGAGAATTGGGTAAATTAATAAAATATTTTATTTCAAAATGAGAAAAATGCTTGGATTAACCCTCAAAGAGGTTGGTTTTTTTTTTGTTAAATCATCAGACTCCTATTGTTACAATTGTTCTAATTCTGGATAATTTTGTTATGGCTGTAAATGTTCCCCCATTATCTAGTTTCAGTAGTAGTCTAAAATATAGAGTTCCGTCATGTAAAGTTCCTTCATCAAATAAATGTATATTTCAGATTTTCAGTCTCAATCAGGATGAAAAAAAATTTGAAGTATTAGACCTTATCATAAAAGGCTGTAGAAGAAAAGGTTAGACACATAACCAGCTATTTATTATATGAACCTAAAGGTAAATCTCATATTAACTATTGAACTTGGAAGATGGAGCACTAGTTTCAGAAGGAAAAAATTAGGAAATAAAAGCCAAAAGATGTCTCTTGGATATCATCTGAAGAACAGTTGCAGTGAAAGTACCTGTAAAAATGCTTCTCTATTAATGATTCATTTTAACATGAGAAGAATTAAACCTTTCACCTTATTAAACAAAATATGGTCCATGAAAAAAAGTGAAGATATTTTCAAGTAGCTGAAGCTGGTGAAGGAAATTATTCAACAGGGCAGATATCATCTTGTGGCAGACAGCTTAGCAAAATAGAGTTGAAGTTTCTAACAGCTTGTGTTCCTTACTTCACTCCCTTTCTTCTCTCTTTGATCAATGCTTTGGCAGCATCTATTATATTACTGAAAAGCCCATTTTCATTAAATAGCTGTGTTGATTTGGAGTGACAGTGTTTTTCAGTCACTTTAGTAAATGAGAATTTCTCCTCAGCAATCTTCTGAGAAGTGTCAAGAAAAGACAGTACTTTTAAAAATTTCTAACACTATATTGCTGGAGTTGTGAGATAACTATAGTACTCCCACTACTGCCTTTTCTCTATTGGTCAGAATAAACTCTTAATAATAATAGTAACAGTGACACCTGTTTAACCCTAGAAAATAGTGGGGGCAACGGGAAAGGAGAGCAATATTAAGAATATTTTGTGTCATTTAAATGACTGTCAAAGTTGAGAAGAGGAGATTAAATTTTTTCTACCATGTAATTATGCCAGAGGAGCAGTGAAGTTTTGTGTTTAGTGTGTGTATTACTTGTTCTATTCTCAAATAAACATTTGACTATTTGATTGCAAGATATCAGCAACAACAAAGAAATAATAAAAAGGAATTCTCTAGAGACATTATGCTCAGAATTATGCTTCACAGATCTTTCTATGAAGACGAGTGATGGTGGATGAGGGAGAAAGTTCCTGATAGTATTTATGTAACTCAATTGCTACAATTTGGTAATAACAACTTCTTTTCAGGCAAGTAATTTTCTTATATCATCCACTGTGATGAAAGGAATAAAAGTAATTCATAGCCCCTAAATTGTAAGCAGCAAGTCAGACATGAGCCATTTCAATTGTCTGCAGATAATCACAGTAGGCTGGTCCATTATGGGTTTACTTGTGCATGGAGTCCATGTGAGTTACTGTCATTCCTGTTGTGGTACTCTGGGAAACAGAGGGGAATAGGTAATTTAAAGTCAGGAGTGGCGACCTGTTCTTATTCAGGAATTTCACAAAAGTCTTCTCCTTAAGTAGCGATTAAAAGTGAATAACTTCTCAGCTATTTGGCTTGGAGTGGGACAGAAAGAGAACAAATATTTAATCTTTTACTAATCCTTACCAAAAGCAACAACTGTTGCCAATCTCAATTTGAAAAGGATAGACAACATTATTCTAAAGCGTTCAGAGAAAGCCTTATGTTATGAAGACTTTGGACACACCAATAGAGATCTTGCACCTTTCCAGTTTAATATTTGTATACTAGTATGTGTTTTCCAAAATATTTATGAGAAGAGAGAGAACATAAAAATATTGTGATTTGGAGACCACCAATACGGATGACAGAAGGTGTGGGATGAGTCCTGAGCTAACAAATCTTTATTTAGTTAGGCAAATTTATTATAGAAAATAAATAAAAGTTAGAACTTTTATTCTGCTTAGTTATTTCCTTCCTTTTCCCACAATATTAAGTTCATAGACTCATAGAATCATTTAGGTTGAAAAAGACTTTAGAGATTACAAAGTAGTTCACTAGATGTTGGCCTCCCTTCCCTGCAGGAACATCTTTGCTCTCTGGGAAGGTCAGGCATAAAGTAGTGTTTTTTGCTGCTATGGAGCTGCTGATTGTTACTAGTCTCGGGCATCGCTAGCTAAGGTCAGGCATTTGCCTCCATGCTTTCCTTCCATCTCCAGGACCTTCCCCAATTTTGAGAGCTTTCCTACAGCTGTGACCTTCCCCTTATTCTTTCTGGACTTCTTTCTGCTTTCCTCAACCTCTTTGTTTCAAAATTCCTTATTTTTTGTAGCATTTTCTTTCTGGAACATCAAGTCCCTGATTTTCACAATCAAAATGGACAGTGTGCATAAACAAATGTTCTCAGTTTTGTAATTTCTGTGGGTTTTTTTGTCTTCAGGCTCTATTAAATGGAGGAATCACTTCTGTTTGATCCAAGTGTTTGCAAAATTTGCACCAAGTTCATACCAGGGATAGTTAGCAAGTATCAGGCTTCCCCTTGAAAGTACAAGAATTTAGTTTTGCACATTTTCTCACAAACACACAGATATCCAGTTAGATTCCATGAGTTTACATTCAAAATTAAAGACTTTTTTCCCTTTCTTTTTCTTTTTTTTTTTTTTCTTTTTTTTTTTTTTTCACATACAGCACATTCCTCAATAAGCAGCTTGCCTCTTAATAGATAGACTTCTGGAGAGAAGGGAGAAATCATTTTCATTTACTTTTGAAATATGAAATGGTGATCCATATGATGCCAAGCTGATCCCTTGATCATTTTGTTTTCTGGCTTTGCAAAGTCTGCTAGCTCTAGATAAAAGTTCCTGCTAAAACAGAGGGATTAGGGAATTTGACAAAAAAATTCATTCTCACCTGTAATACATATTAAGCTACTGATTAATTCTGTACATGAGGAAACATGGATCTTTTCATCTGGCTTCCTGAAGTCCAGAAGAGGCAACCTGAAGGCTATTTCCTATATTCACTCTGCAAATGTGTATCATTTCCAATTCTGTCCATTACATAATTTATCTGTAGAGATTGCTGGTCTGAGAATAAACTTGGGTTCAGCTTGGGTCACAAGTTGTCATGAGTTTCTGGAAAATATATAGAAACATATTTCTACATAGAAGTCCTTCAGGTTTAGAAAGAGCTGAGCAAGTTTTTGAAAAGTTCATCACCACATTATTATTTTATCAAGTTGCCTAAATTCATACACATGCTCAGGCTTTAATCTAAATAGACAAAAAAAACCCCATTCCTCTTCCTACTTTTTTTTTTATAAATTGTTTCACTACTGAATTGATTCACAACTGCATCGGCTCGGAGATCTAGCCAAAGTTCTCATGGAACATCTTTCTTTGCAGCTGCACTAATTAATGGCAGGAAACATTTCAGACAGTTCTGTGGCTGTTTCAAAGAATACAATACTCTAATACAAGAGGGTTTCTACAATCCATTGGATCTTATATTTAATTCCAACAAGTGTATCAAACCTCTTAAATATAACAGGAAAAATAGCATTAGAGTGCTTAATATTCTGTCTACAGACAGATGGAATTCACCTTACCATCTACACATTTTTTAGGCTTAAAGGGTTTTTTTGTGGTAATGATGGAGTTTATTACACCACAATAAACTAATTAATGGCATAATCAGGCTTCACATGAATTAAAATCTTCAAAAGAAAGTATAAGTATTTAAGTAGTTTAAATATTGAATTCCAGCCACACTTCTCTTATTTCTATTCCTTTTTGTTTTGGTGTTTTTTGTTGTTGTTTGTTTTTTGTTGTTTTGTTTTGGTTTTTTTAATATACTTTTAGGTTTACCACATATTTTACTAGGAATGATATTAAAGGCTTTGAGGGAGGAGGTTACTGCAGCTATTTTAATGAAAGATTTAATTCATATTCCTACACATAGTCCGATAAGAATTTATCGACTGTGGTATGTGATTCAACAGTTTAATTTCTTTGGTGTTTACTGTGTGTGCTTTTTATTTGTGTTCTGTTCAAAGCATATGGCAGAACACCAAAAAAAGCAACCACCTGTTTACCTTATTGTTGGATAGTACTTTCTGAATTAAATGAAACTGCATAGAAGGAAAAAGGGATTGCTATTTTTCTGTAGCCAAATTATCATGAGTAGATGAGATGAAAGTAATGTGGAATCACACAAAGACAGAGAGAAAAAAGCCAGGAAACAAAACAAATGAAAAAAAAAAAAAGGGGGAGGTAAAAGAAATCTTCCTGGGACTTGACTTTGTTGCAGTGCAGTAAGACCCTGAGTGTGTCTGAACTCAGACCTAAGCGAAAAACAGAGTCTTACCCAGGAAGGACAAAGAAAAAAAAAAGGCAGATTTGTTAAAAATTTATTTCAAACTTTTCCATAAACACATACCTATTCTGTTTCAAACTATCTTTATCTCAATGTGTTTGCTAATAATATATCCAGGTAGGGTTTTTAAGGATGACCACACATGAAAGGAAAAATACTACAAGAATCTAGTGAAAGAAACGCGTATGTTACTCCTACTAGATATACCATTCCTCTGTTGCTGATTTTTTTTGGGTCGAATTTCTCTGCTAGGTGTGGTATAGTGCCATATTAGCAGATTTCTGTTTGATTTTAAAAAGTCTAAATTTTACTTCACATGCCTACCACATTTACTACATGTAAGTATCATCTGCTACTTAAGTATCAAAATGCAAGTAATCTTTCTTTGTAACATTAGTTACTCAGCTGCCAACATAAGCAGCTCCAGTGCCAGCATGATCCCTAGCAGAGCACTCTAGCAGGGTGGACAGGGGTTGTTCCTGAACTGGAACAACCTCAGAGACAGCCAAGAAAGCCACTGGGAGCCCCAAGCTTGTGCCACATCAGCTGACAGACCTGAGCAGGGCCAGAAGCAATGGTGGCCAGGCCTCCCCCTTTATCAGAGAACCCTTAGGGAGCACTAGCAGCAAGGAGTGCCACGAACAGGGTGGGGAAAGGTGCAGGGTGTATAAGTCAGGGCATTTGTGTGGCAGTTCACATGGAAGGGCACTGAAGCCCTGCTAGCTGGACCAGGGAGCAATGGCATCTGCCCATCACAAAGCCATGGCCTCTCTAAGCTCTGCACCCACCACAACTGATGCAGCAGCCCAGATAGAGCTGCGGTGGGAACACGATGCACACCCAGGTCTCAGATGCAGGGTGTACCCTGCTTTTATGCCAGTACTGGACATGCAGCACTGAGCACACCTGTGGGACAACAGTCCTGGTACAGGAAATCCTTTGCTAAGTAACAGACGTCAAGGAGGAGGTGACTAAACTGAGGAGCATCAGGGAGTCTGAAAGGTAGACTACTGGAATCACACTCTACCTTCCCTCGGATATGCCAGACAGGCAGACAGGACACATGATATGGAGGATTCCCTATCTTTTGTCCACCTGGTTGAGCATGTTGACTCAAGCGATCAGGGGAAATGGTGATAAATTCCTGCCTGGCACAGCAGATGCATCACTTAACAGTTCCATGACTTAACAGGTACAAATTTTTGCAAGTCAAACTGAACAATAACAAGCATACAAGTTCATCTAAGTTGAGGGTGTTGCTGAGGTTAAGTCGTCCTACAACCTGCATCAAAATTGCTTCCATAAAGAAGATAACTTGCAGACAGGGCTGGTGAATGGGTCAACTAGGGGAGGTGCCCCACTGGACCTGCTGTTTGTGAAAGAACAAGAACTGGTGGGTAATGTGATGGCTGAAGGCCATGTTGAGCATAGAAATAATGAAAATACAGTTTTTGAATTATGAGGACATAGGGAACTGTGTTCAGCTTTGGGGCCCTCACTGCAAGGGAACCATTGAGGTGCTGGAGTGTGTCTAAAAAAGGGTAATGAAGCTGGTGAAGGGTCTGGAGCACAAGTCTTATGCGAAGTGGCTGAGGGAGTTGGAGTTGTTTAGCCAGAGAAAAGGAGACTCAGGGGAGACCTTATTCCATTCTGCAACAACTGGGAAGGAGGTTGAGAAACACAGAATTCAGAACCACAGAATATTCTGAGTTGGAAGGGACCCACAGGGATATTTGAGTCCAACTCTTAAAGGAATGGCTCACACTGGTATTGAACACACAATCTTGGCATTATTGACATCAAGTTCTGACCAACGTGGCAATATGGGGGTTGGTCCCTTCTCCCAGGAAGCAAGTTTAAATGATGAGATTAAATAAGAGGCCTCAAGTTGTGCCAGGGGAGATTTAGATTGGATATTAGGAAAAAATTCTACCCCAAAAGTGTGACCAAGTATTGGAACAGTCTACCCAGGGAAGTGGCTGAAACACCATTCCTGCAGATATTTAAAAGACATGAAGCTGTGGTGCTTAGCAACATTGTTTAGTGGCAGACTTGGCAGTGCTGGGTTAATGGTTGGACTTGATAATCTTCAAGGTCTTTTCCAACTTTAGCAATTCTATGGTTCTATGAATAATAAAAACTTATCAACATGATGGAAAAAATATTAATTGCATTTCTAAAAGAAAGCTAATGATATCTGAGTTCCTGTCTTGATTTCAGTATTTTTGCTCTCAATGCAAATTGCTTTGCATTTCTCAAAATACTGAGATGATGTCAAATATTTCTATTAATATGGGCAAAGGAAGCATATTTAACAGAGATGATGGGTAAACATTTAATGAGGACACTTTGAATAATTCCTAGCTGACTATAAATAGTTGACAAAACTGATTATAAATTGAGGCATCGTGCCTGGTGTATGAAGTGAGAAAAAAGCAATCTGAATAGCTTTAAAGCTTGTCTTTGAAGTGGTAAGGGTGATATCCATTAGGTCACTTAGGTTTTGGGAGGTGCGAGGAGGCGGCATTGTTGGGGATTTTTTTTTGGTTTTCCCTCCATTATGCTTTAACGGGCTTATTGATAAGGCATTTTTAGGTAACCCTGAAATTCCTGTATTTACTATAACTTGATAATATGTGTCTGTTTTCCTTATTATTCAATTACATGATGGTAATTTAAATACTCCAAACTAGAGTATGGTAATGAGCTCTTCAGGGAATTAAACTTAGATCAGCCTGGTAACTGAAACTAGTAAAGAACACAGCAGCCTGCATATCTGCTGACATGTTGTTTTGACATCTTATGATACGTTTATACTCCCTAGCTCTCCTGATGAAACTGTTGATATTGCTGGTTTTGCCTAAAGAGCTGAAGGTCCAGACTTTTTCAATCCACCCAGGGCTGTTACCTATGTGCTGGGATAAATTAGACATCATCAGAGAGTTGATGGATATGATACAGTACCTCTTCTCTTGGTGCAACCAGTGATCTACCAGGATCACCTTTAGCATATTAAATGGCAGAGCACATACTTCTGTGCTTTCTTCATGCTTATGCTTTAGTTTTGGTTTTGCTACTCTGATACTTAGGACATGCAAAGCCTTGGTTTTTCACAACTCATGGATACCAAATTTCAAGAAAACACTGACACTTCACAAGCTGGAGCTACTTTTTAGTACAGTGAAATATCTTCCTTTTTCCAGAATTCAATTTTCCATGAATTCTATTTTCCATTAGTAATATTCTAAAGTTCTGTCACACTGCCAATGCCCCTCAATTTTGTAGCATTTGCAGCTTTTGTCAGGTTCTGCAAGCGCAGTTAGCGTGACTGGTCCTTCTGGTATGCCTTGTCTCTTGCTATGTTTCTTTTTTCCTACAGTATCTCTTTTGGCTGGTCCTTGCATATATTGTGCCTATGTGTGCTTATCCTTGCTTTGTCTTCTGAGGCTCATGCATAGGTTATATTTATGCCTATTTAACCTCAGGATTTGCCATATATATTTCACAACATATTTTGATACCAATGTTAGCTTTAAATGCCTACCAAGGTGAAGAGCAGATGTCACAGTTTGTGCAATCAGATGTTTTCAGGCACATTTCACATAAAATAGTAATTGTGGAAGCTTTAAAACTATCTCAGAAACATTAGGTATAACCATGTTTCTACCTTCTAAGCAAAACTATTCTAAGCAGTTCAGTCTCAGCACTGATTTAATGGTTTTTGCTTCTCACAAATTTTGAACTGCCATTGTCACTGATACTGTAAAAAACTATTGGGATCACCCAATGGCTGGTGATCCAGTGCTTGCAGAACTTTTAGTTCTTACTAACGTCTTTTTCTTATGTAGTTTTAACCATTTTCAGCATAGTGTCTCCTTGAGCTAGTTATATTTGCCTCCTCACATCTAAGGCACATAGTCAGGAACAGAACTCAAATGGCTGATCAGTTGCTGAAGTAATTTTATGACAAGATTAATCATTTCTAGAAGTTCCAATTCCTTAAAGTTAATCTGAATAGTTAGCTTGGATAAAAAATGAACATTATAGATATTTGGAACAACAAGCTGTGTTCCAAGACCTTTTGAAACCCTTGAGGCTGAAGTGTACCAGGCACAGTTGACATTCTGTGTTTATAGCCAGAAAATTGGTAAGAAAGTCAACTGTGCTGCACATCTTCAGCATCTACACAATAGATGACCTTTCAGAAAAATTGTGTAAATACCTATATTTTGAAGGTTTTAAATTATGTTGAATTTTCAGATTTTTTGGAGGGTGGGAGGGGACAGTAAAAAAATGTTTGCATTTAATTTAAACAAGATCCAAATTTTAAATAAATGCATTTTCACATTAAAATCTTGACTTTTATTAAACTCCTGTAATATCAGTAACTGAATTTCCAGAGTTTCTCATTTCAAGTACAAATAATAGCTTTCTCTTGAAAAAAGATTTAAACCAAGAATATTTTCAAACCTATAACAGGTTTGGGGTTTTTTTCTGAAAAAAATGCTATAGGTATGTTTTGTCATACTATTCCAACAGTGTATGCCAGACAGTTTTCTTAGGCTACAAAATATTAAATAGGTAAATAAATTTCATATGAAATAGGAAAGATTCATATATATATATATACTTCTCTATTGTCTGTTTGAGGCAAAGAAGACCATTTCAGCAATTTAATTTCATTTGTGTCACTGTGACAGCAAAGTCACGTAGCCTTAGATTAATGCATAAGACAGAGGAAGATTGTATTTCAGTTTGCTCAAAAGTTCTGCAAGACACCATGGGCAGTTAGAAACACCAGGCATTACCACTGTTTTTATCTTTATTTCATTAAACTGACAACACAGTCACAGTTCTTTTTGTTACAGCTTCCATTGTATTTGTTGTGAAAGTTCTTGAGTGTTTTGACAAACTGGGAATGCTCAGCATGAATTTCATCTAAGTAAAAAATCACAATGTGACTTGGCATTAGGTACTGAGACTTTTTGAAAAGAAGAAAGAGTACTAATATTCTCAGTTTTTCAAAGAGTACAACCAACATACATTTTCATTTTGCTGCTTTCTACACAAAAACAACTATAAAATCAAGGAAATAAGAACTAAGAAAGTCTCTAGAGATTATCAGTCTCTAGAGAGATTGATATCAATCTCATCAATCTTATCTGCACCATTTGAACAACGTGTGAAGGCATAGCTAGAGAAGCTGCTGAAATCAATGCTAATTAGTGTTCCTCATATATAATGTAATTGTATAGCACAGGATCATAGAATTGTTCAGGTAAGAAAGAACCCCTGGAATTCTTCTAGTTCAGTGTTGCTGTTAAGAGTAGGATCAATTACAGTGGGATACTTAGGGCTGTGTTCAAGTTGAGTTATCAATGTCTCCAAAGAGGGAGTATCTGACAATTTTACAGTAAGAAAAGCTTTTCCTTGTGCTTACACATGACTTCTTTTGCCTTGTCCATTCACTGAATATCATTGAGATATGGTTTTCTTCTTCACTCACACATTGGTGAGATTTCCCCAAGCCTTCTCTTCTCTAAACCTAACAGTCCCTGCTCTTTCAGCCTCTCCTCACATGTCAGATACTTGAAGTCCTTAATGATCTTCATGATCCTTTCAAGATTTATTTCACTGTGTCCATGTCTCCTTTCTACTGAGGAGCTCAGACCTGGACACAGCACTCCAGAGGTAGCTTCTTCAGTGCTGAGTTAGGGGGAAGAATTAAGTTCCACGACCTCCTGACAATGTTCTTCCTAATGGGACCTGGGAAGTTGCTGCCTTCTTTTTCTGCAACAGAGTATTGCTGGTTAGTTTTCAATTTTCTGTTCATCAGGCTCTTCTCTTCCCCAGCTGCTTTGCAATAGTCCAGACACAGCATGTACTCATGCATAGACTTATTTCTTCCCAGGTACAGGACTTCGAATCTCCTTTTGCTGAACTATTTGACATTATTATTGGCCCTTTTCTTCTTCCTATCCAAGCAGTTCTTGTTTAATTTTTTTAATGTTTTGTCCTTTTATTGTTTCTTATTTCATGATTTCTTTAGATGCATCTAATATAAAAACTATGGATATAGTTTATATATATATATATATATAATATATATATATATATAAATAATATATTATGCTGTCCCCAAAACATTTGGAAAATACACACTATGCTTCAATTAACAATCTTAAATACCCTTTCCAAGAATTTGCTCTTTATGAGAAATGCTAATAGACCTAGAGTATACCATAATCAGATCTTTCAATGTGCATTGGTTCCTCCAGAAAAAAATGGATGCTTTCAGTAGTGTTAGGGATAACAGGGCAAGAAAATTCAGTGATCAAGTTATTAAGATCCGTTTACTGAGAAATGCCTCTGGCTGGATTATGGTGCAAACAAGACCATACGACAAAGTCAATAGTATGGATTTTATTTAACAAAAAAAAAAAAGGGAGGAAGAGAGATAGAAAGAAATAGAAAAGTTTTGGGTGGAGAGAGACAGATGGATTAAGAGAAAATAGTCATCATCCATGGATCTAGTGGTGTCTCATTGGTCCTCTTCAGCCTGGGCTTCTTGGTGGTGGGGGGTCCCAAGGTTGTTCAAGACTTTTCACTATTTACACATTTTAGTTAACAGAGGAATTAATGTTCATTGCCTACATAGTTCTATTATGCTATTGGTTAAATTATTACCCCAACTCTAATGCTAATCAGCCCACATCAGTCCACATCAGTCTTTCTTTTATTTTGAGTCCCTGGGTTTCCTGTGTCAGTGACTGGGGGGTCTCGATCTCCGCCTGCCGGAATTGCCTTTTACCCAGTCCAAGCTGATTTCAGCACAGCTGCTGAGTTGTCTTTTCCTGTGGCCCATAAATTCTCATTCTTTATGTCCATTATCAGTGATACATTCTCCTCTCCCACGTTTGTTAACCATCCTCTTAGTCTGAGATAACACTTGGACAATTGTTATCACCTTCATCTTATCTCAATTCTTGTCAAGGTGGCTTAAATTACAGTCCAAGTTCCAGGTGTCCACGAAGGCATATTTGGGGAGCGGCAGATGTCATCTGTCCCATAATTTGGGGAGATCTTTGATTGACTGGTGACATGCATGTCAGAAGTTGCTCCTTTACAAATTTTGCCACAGTGGGAATTTTTGCTTGGATGCAGTACCCAGGATGTACTAACCAGATCTCGCCTCTGCCAGGCCTGGAATCAGCACCATCTTATTGCTCCCTTCTGTGCTTGTCAAGTCCTTCTGTGGTCTTAACAGTGTTTGAGACACGCAACTGTTGTTTTTAAGTCCTTAAACAAGTATTTTTTTTCTTCAGTCAAGTTCGTTTCCATCAGAAATTTCCTAATTGTCTTCTTATGTGCTAATATTTTTGAGATATATATATCTATATGTCATACATATACAGGTATGTGTTTATATGTACATACAGACACATACATATGTTTATAAATATATTTAAGGTTAAATATACTTAAATATAAATTATTAAACATATAAATAATGTATTATATAATAATTTTAATATAGTTAATATAATAAATGCGATAACTTATTGAATATATTTAATATGTCTTTAACAGCTCTGTTTCTCTATTTAACAGCAAATGGGCAAGGTATCTACAGCTGTATTCAAAAATTAATAATATTGATAATTTTCCCTAATGTTACTATTTAACTGTTTATGGAAAGTTTCCTTCCCTATATCTGATTTTACTCAATCTTAAATGGTTTTAATTTTAACTTGATCCATTCATCTCAATGTAGGTTATTGACAGATGTAACAAAGGAAGCATCAATGAATCTGAGAAGCTACAAATCCATATCCACTATGTCATACCGTAAATAGTTAAAATTGCTGTATATTAAAATTCATATTATGTGATGGGTTTTTTTTCTTTTTGCGATACCACTTGGCTAATTTTAAAAGGTCAGCCATTACAGAGATTTTGTTACTAGAATGTGGAGCTCTTTTTTGCTATGTAACTTTGTTTTTAATAAAAGCTCTGAATTATGAACAAACTCCTTGTTTTTCAAGAATGTCAGTGAAAATAGGTATCCTAATTCAAATTTTATGTCACTTTTATTTTTGAACTGTGTTTTCATAGTTATCATTTTAAGACTACCTTTTTGCAGATTTTATCTGATTGTATATTTCTAGACTTCATAACTAAGTAAATCACCTATAAAAATAATACATTTTAGGATTTCTTTTGTGTTAGTATATAAAACCTATAACAGAAATAGTTTCATTGTAGCACTCTCTTTTTCCTGCAACACTTTTGAAATAGCAGAAAATTATTCTTTTCTGTCTGTGTTCATTGTTCTCTTCATATATTTCCTACTAAAATTAACCAGAGCAGACTCCATTTTCTATCTATTCAATTGCTTTTATTAGATTATATCATGCCTGTTCCCTTGAATTGCTCAAGGATTCAGCACACAATACAGAAAAAAAACCTACAGTCAAAAGTTATTCTGCTGTTAGAGTGACATCTTCTATCAGCATTGTCTTGCTTACCTCTACAAATTTGCTGTGCTGGCATCAGAGCAAGAGAAATTCTTTTCTCTGTATGGCCCTGCTGAAGGCCACTGTGAAGTCTCTGCAGTAATTAACTTTAATGTATAAAGTTAATGTCAGCAAAACAATTATTTAAGGCCTGTTCCTGAAAACTTATATTGCTGTGAAACTGTAATTTAACTAAAGTTTAATGAGAAGCACTGATTTACCTCAATTCCTCTGTTATACTTGCCTCTGGAGTTACCAGTTATTTTGAATCTGACAAAATGTGACTATTTTCCTTAGTTAATTAAAGTCTAGATACTCTTCTAGCTTCATACAATTGTTGGATTTAATTTGGCCCTCCTATCTAGTTACTTTCAGCCAGACTGGCTTATGTTCAAAAGTCTGTCATTTTCTTATAGTCTTTTTTGGAAACAGAGTCGTTTATTCTATTAAACATATTTCTACTGTGTCATTTACCTCGAACAGAAATACAGGCAAGAGCCAGCTCGTGAATGTTTGTTTATTACAAATAGGAATGCAAATGTAGAGGGGGTAGTATGGGATGCGAAAGATAATAATATACTTTAAGGAACAAATGGAAACAAATTGTTTAAAGAAAAATAATTTAAATACATAAAATGTGAGAAATAATTCCAAATGATGAAAAAAAAATTATCATGAAATAATAGGGGCATTTCATAATAGAGTCAGGAGCCTGCGGTGTTGTGCTTGAAGATTCTAGGCTGAAAGTAGACTTTGTCATAAAGATCTCACCCCTGAACTGAGATGAATGAGCCTAATACTTCAGCAGAGACAGAGACAACCTATGATATCTAGCCAAGGCCTTTATAAACATACCTCTTAAATGATCTTGCAAACAAGGACAGAAGTGGTGCCACCCCAAAGCCTTCTCATTTCCAGGCTGAACAATCCCAAGTCTCTTAGCTTTCCATCATAGGAATGGCTCATGGGAATCTCATGAGGTTCCACAAGGCTAAGTGCGAGGTCCTGCACCTGGGTCAGGACAACTTGAGTATCAGGACAGGCTGGGGGACAGAGGGATTGATAACAGTCATGAAGGACTGCAGGAGAAGGATTGCTGGTGGATGAAAAGCTGGACATGAGCTGGCAATGTACGTTAGTAGCACAGGAAATCAATTGAGTCCTGGGCTGCATCCAAAGCAGTGTGGGAAGCAGGGCAAGGGAGGGGATTCTGTCCCTCTCTCTGCTCTTGTGAGATCCTACCTGGAGTACTGCATCCAGCTCTGGGGCCCTTGATATAGGAAAGACATGGGCCTGTTGGAGTGGGTCCTGAGGAGGGCTACAAATATTAACAGATGACTGGAACTCCTCCTGTATGAGAAAAGTTGAGAAAGCTGAGATTGGTCAGCCTGGAGAACAGAAGGTGGGGAGATCATATTGTTGCCTTTCAGTAATTAAAGGGGCCTTACAAGAAAGATGGGAACAAATTTTTAACAGGGCCTTTTGCTATAGGACAATGGGTAACAGTTTTGAACTAAAAGAAGATAGATTTAGATTAGATATATGTAAAAAAGTTTTTGAGAGGGTGTTGAAACATTGGAACAGGTGGCCCAGAGAGGTGGTAGATTCCCTATCCTTAGCAACAGTTAAGATCAGGTTGGACAGGCCTCTGAGCAACCTGATGTAGTTGAAGATATCTTGGTCATTTCAGGGCATTGGACTACACAATCTTTAAAGGTCCCTTCCAAATAATACTATGCTGTGATTCTATAAACATTCTTAGCAATATAGCTGTTCCATAGATTTCTGCTGTGCTAATAAATTCTAAGGTAAACCAGAAATGCAAAGCTTCACGATTTTCTGAGAATGAGAATTCATACCACCTTTTCCAGCTCTACCAAGAAGCTTCATTTTCGCACAGACCGCAGAAATGGAAGGCAGGAGGGAGACCTCTCTACAAGTTATTTCCATCTGCTTCCCAGCCAGTCTCTCAAGCTGCAAGCCAAAATTAGCATGTCACCTCCCAGCAAGTCATAGAAGTATTACTAATTAAAATATTATCAACATGTCAGATTTGATTTTAATCAAGTAATTACTAGTGTTGTGCACTAAAGTAGATCTGGAAAACACTGGGAAGTGCATTTTAATCCCTCTTCTTCATTTGTTTAATACACAGTATAAAATTTTTCCACAGTAAATCAATGCTCAACTAATTCAATTTTGTTTCCACTGTATGAAGACCTTACTAAGCTCTATACCTACTTAAGAAAGCTTAAGAAAGTGGGAAATGAGCTAGGAAGTGCACTGAACTAGGAACCTAAACGACTTCTATCTTAATACTTTATTTTTGACTCATTCATTAAAAATTGCCTATTACTTTGAAAGTCCCTCCTTTCTGGATGTCATCCATAGATATAACAAATTTTAGATAAAAATCCCAACTTATTAATTAATGAAAATCCTGCATGTCTTGTTTTCCTAAGTGGCTTCTTTTATCATTCAATTGCTTTAAAATACAAAGAATAAAAGAAAATGTTTTATGAAAAGTGTAAGAATGTAAACATTATCTATACTGTGATAGGTCTGTTAGGTAATCTAGATGGGTTGGTTCCAATGGTAAAATTTATCACAGATAATTTTAGCTGATTAAAATTCATGCATCCAGTTTTAGTAACCTGAATGCCTAAGATCTGGCTAATGAACTGAGGCTTGAGGTATGCTCATCACCAGGTTTTAGATCTAAATTTAGCGTTCAAATATAATTGGCTAGGCATGAGTCCAATTATGTGATTCAGTTTCTACAACACAGATATACACCATTAGGTGGAATACTCTTGAGAAGACACCTGTAAGATGTTGGTAATTCTGACAACAGAAATTTATACTTTCCTGGAGCAGTATCTGGAAAGCAAATGAGATATAGCAGAACTTGTCGAATAAAACACAATTCTCTTTCTTTCCCAACTGAGAATTACCTTCTACTGCAGCAGTAATTTAGACACCTTGATGTGGGCATCACCAATTAAACTTATGGTTTGTGACATTGAGGTATTTGAGTCAACATTTCCTCCTGTCTAACTGGTGTGACCCTGGAACTGTGAGAGGCCTTAGCGCTGCTAGAACAGCAGTGACAGGAAGCTGCATCCCTTTCCCAGTTCACATATACATACTTGCACTTAAATACCTAGATAAAGGGGTTTGATAGCAGTTAAAAAGCCTTAGGTAGACTGAGATGTCTCCATGAAGGTACCATATATATCACACGCTACATAAGTAGCTGAAATGGTAGCTAAAGGACATCTGGGAGTCATACATAACATCATCTAAAGAAGCACCAGATTGCTCTTTTTAGGACACTGAACCAATTTCCAACTACAGAATACAACTGCTCTATTAGACATCTAATTTTACATGCAAATTTGCCTCTCTACAAGCTGGACTCCATCTTGATATTTAATAACTCTTGCCATAAATCTCCAGTGTTGAATCCCTTATTTCTCTAGTTTTTCTGTGTTTTCTAAATAAAGTGAGGCTTTTCTTTTTTTT